>VXAU01000882.1:558238-687207 GCA_013399695.1 Formicarius rufipectus | reverse complement strand
GGCGCTCCCGCGGTTCCGCTTCCCGGTGCGCGGCCGCGGCGCCCGCACCGCCGCCCCAGGGCCGTGCCGCTGCAGAGCCGCCGGCTCCGAGGCCGCCCTGTGAGTCCTGCTCCTGGGTGTAAACGCAGGCGGGGCTCGCAGAATGCGCCGCAGCGATCCAGTGGGCCTTGGATCCTGCACTAAGGGGTGGCCGGAGGGGTTTGTTGCCGGTGGTGCCTGCCTTCTCGTCCCCTTCTGACAGGGGTGGAGGGCCGGGAAAGGTGGTACGGTTTGGAACGAGCGCGTCATCAAAACCGTAAGGAAAATGAAGATGGTTGATGAGATGGCATTCACAGTGCCTCATGGGAACCCGTGTCGCTCTGGAAAGATACTCGCACTTGTATGATTGTCTTTCTTCTATGATACAGACTCCTTAACCCTTCTTCTTTTTCTTTTTCTTTTTTTTTTTCCCCCTCACCTATCACTGGTTGAAGTGATTTGATATAGGGAATAAAGACTTTGTTTCCTTTAGAGACTTACGAGTCAGCCGGAGCCATTGGTCAGCTGTTCAGATGCTTTCCAAAACTGTCAGAAAAGGAGCTCACCCCTGGTGATGCATTTCTGCTCTGATGTTCTTCCCTTTGCATTGTCGTGTCTTCTTCTGAAGTAAGGCCCACGGTGTTGGCCTGCTTTCCAGGCAAGTCCTGGTCTGGTTCCTGATTGGATTGGTTTCATGTTTCCAAACATAGCAGTGGCAAATGTATTTCTGGGGTTTTTTTGGAGCACATTTGCCCTCTGTCCTAGTATTTTGGTTAAATGCTTGCCATATGCAGTATTTTAATCTTTCCAATGTTTTGCTTGGGCATTCTGTTTGGCTTTTCTTTTGTGTGGTTTTGATTCTTGATTTTTTTTAACTGCAAAGCTTCAAAACAAATTTATCTTAGTAGGATGCCCATAGCTTTGTTCTGTCCAGAAGAAAGAAGATTATTTGCTGGCTTGTTGCAATGCCCATGTAGTCAAAAACCACCAAAGCAAACTGGAAACCATGCACGTCTGAGTGATTTTAATATATTCTGTACTAAAGAGATACACAGAATTTTTTACGGGACTGTCAGAATCCATTTGTAAATGTTGCAGAGCCTGGCCCGTCTAGTCAGAATTGAGTAATAGTTTCAGTGAATAATTTCTTTTGGTGACTTGAGACCTTCAAGTAATAGAAATGAGTCTACAAGAACATGTAATAGCACAAAATGCAAGATACTGCATGTATGGATTAATAACTTTGCAGTGTAAATCCAGGAACCCTCCAGCAGAGTAATGGGAAAATACCTGGATTTATTAGTCAACAATGAAAGGAAGCAGCCAATTTAATGTTGTGAAAAACAAATGTGACTGTGGGTGACTGGTGAGACATAACTGTGTCCAGTTGTGATAAATCGTGTCCAGTTGTGATAAGTCATGTCCAGGAAAGAGAAACTTGTACAGATCCACATCCGGGAGGGTTACTGGAAATGAACAAAGCTTATCTGCAAGAGTGCATTGGGATTATTTCTCTGATTAACCTAGGAAAAGCAAACGCAGGGGAGGGTTATGAGTAACCAGTAAGGCAAGGTGGAGCCAAGCTCAAGTGAATAGGCATTTAAGCTAATGAACAACTTTGATGGAAAGGCATGGCTCTAAACTGATTATAACCTAGACAGAAAACTAAGGCCTGTCTCAGTTCATGGAAGGGTTTGACTTACATGAAGAACAGTCAAAGAAGAACTTATCTAGCAGCTTTAAAATGTTGCATATCATAATAGGAAGATTTAAGATTTAAAATAGATCTAAGTGATCAGTGATGAAGGGAAGAGATTTGGGCCTACTTTTTTGCTGATCCTGAGACTGGAACAACCTCCTGATGTTCAGTGCTTTTCAGAAAAAAAGCTGTTGGCTGCTGGCTCACGATGAAGAGGGTGATGAGTGGAAAGGCAACAGTTCAGAGACAGGTAACAGGAATGCTCCCACTGGAAAGTTTTGCACCAAGTGTTCAGTCTTAGATTTGATGGGCAACAAAATGTTGTTTCACTTAATAGTGCGTGCTGGAACCTAAGAAATGTACAAATCAGAAATACAGAGGAATGGTGTATATAGCATGGAGGATATAAAAGAAAAGGCAGGATGGCCAACTGGCAGAGGGACTGGATGCCTTTAATGGATATCTGTTCCCAACCATCTCTCCATTTCAATTATGAGGCTGAACATCTTGCCGTTGCCCTGTTTTTCTACCCTTCATTTTTGATTCATCTGATGAGAATGACAACATTGAAAATGCAACTAGTAAGTGTTTGAGGCTCAGCCGTAAAAACAAATACAGTATCAGTTATGTGGTGTTATTTATGGGGAGTGGGAGAACAGGGGACCATTTAGATGCTGCCAGTCTTTCTTTTATGCATGTTGCTTATACTTTTGCTAAATTCTTTACTGAAAAGTAGGAGGGAAAAAAAGGTAGTAAATGTCAGGGGAAGAGAAACTTCCTGCCACAAAAGATTGAATTGGGCAAGGCTTGGCAAAGCTTGGCAGCCCACAGCATGCTTTCTCAGCGTGACTTCCTTTGTAGTTTCTCACAGGAGATTCCAGAGTCATCTAGTTCCTCTGTGCTGGACGGCTGGGTTTTTGCTGGCTTCCGAGGATTTAGGAACTGCAGTTTTATTGCTCACTTCTCAAGTCTTTTTATGTCTTATATTGAACTGGCTTTTTTCAAACTTCAGCAGCCTGCGGCTAACCGCACGGTCTTATGATAGCCTGAAGTTTCTCAATAAATATTGAATTTTTATCTTATGCAGCAACCAACACAATATTTCATGGCTTTTTTTGCTAGATATTGTAGCCTCTGACTCTACATTAGGGTATGTATATAAAAGAGGAAAAAGGCCTTTCATTCCAAAGCCAGGGTCTGCTAATTCTTCATTACTAACAGTATCAGTCACAGGGTGTAAAGTGTAGCAATTTGAGAAATGGAGGAATCTGTAGCCCCTTCCCTCCGGGAGCCGATGATGGTCTTCTGTCACTGTAGCATACAAGAATGTATGAAATAAAGCTTGTCTTTTCTACAGACTGTTCTGGTGCATATTTGTTTTCTGTTGTTAAGTTTTAAGTGCATTTTAGTAGAACAACATGATTTCCTGTCCTTGCTTATCATCATGTCTTTACTTTCAGGCTGTCAATGCAATTCTGTCATCACATGGATTTCTCCTAACCATATGTCATTACAGTATTTAGGAAGCATTAAGGATTGAGATTTTGCTTAGTCTTTAATATTTGTTGCTAAATTAATTATCTTATTAGTGCTGTTCATAAAGCTGTTATCCAATTCAGGAAACAACTAGCTGTACTGAAATGTAGATGACCCTATCCTTAGCATTTTCAGGTGATGACACTGCTGATTTCCCTTTCATGATGGCAGTACTTTTTTTTTTTAATCTTGACTGCAAAACTGTATGTGTTTCACATCTTTGATCATGCTTTCTAAATGAGAGCAGGAACAACCTGAGTGTGCTTGTAAAGGAAAAGGAGGTTGGACCTCCTCCATCCTGTCTGGCAGCAGTCAGGTGGCAGGTCTGATCACCCAAGAGCCCAACCAGTGACAGCCAGCACTGTCTCCAGCCTGGTGGAGGGTGTGGGATTTGGCATTTAACTTGCCACACTGGAAGTGCATGTTACAGAAGCATTAGCTTGCAGGCCTGTTTGGGTTTGCTGGAGTTGTTTTGTTTTGTTTTCCTAAAAGAAATCTAAGAACTTCTTTTTAAAGGTATAATAGGTGTGCCTTAGTTTTGTAGTGGTGAAGCCTTGTGTGAGCTCTGAGCAAGGTGACTTTTGTGTCTGTGTCAAGCCTTACTCAAGTCAGAGGTGCTCGGTGCAAAGCTGAGATAGCAGGTCTCCACAGGTCTCCCTGTAAGATCAGAGTCAGAGTTTGCAGTGATGAATTGCAGTCATCAGTGCCTGTGTTGGTTGGGGTTAACAGTTCTCTCTGTGCAGGGAGTTCTTATGTACCATTCTGGGCTCAGCACCCTAAGATGGTGAACCATGGCACATGGGGGCTGAGGCTCAGATCATCCAAGTGTAGTATGTGTGGAGGTTGTCAGCCCTGGCATGCTGTAGTTCTGGTACCTGGTTTTAGGAAGACAATTCACAAAGCTGAGGTAAGCACTAGGTAAATCTTGGCAAAATTGAGACTATAGCATTCGCATTTCCAGCAATTTTCTCTTTTCTCTCACTTTAAACTGCTTATAGCCTTTATTTAAGCATATTGAGTGTCAGGGAGCCAAAAGCTGAATTGGTCTTATGTACTTCCTGTGACTCCATAGGGGTGTAAGCAAACCCTGCAAGGTTGCTGTGTCAGCTCCCTCACCCTGCCCAGACCCCCACTGTCTTTGTCCCTCAGACCTGTGCTGGGCCATTTCAGCTCACTGAAATTTGTAGAAAGTGAATCCAGACTATAAGTAAAAATTATTTTACAATTGCTAGCTGCCAGGGGCTCGACCATGAGAGAGGAACAGGGTTAACACTGTCCTCAACCTGAAATAGTTTAACCCCCCACCTATTGATTCTCAAGAGACTGTTTTGTGTTGTGAAGGAAAACAAATTAGATTACATTCCAACAGAATGAGATTCAATTAATGCGTTTTACCTTACAACTAGAGAGGACAAGAAGTGTGAACACAATTACTGTGGCCCCACCAATAGATACTCATTAAATTGCTGTACCTGCCACTTTCAATTGTGTGCTCCAGACCCCGGGGTTTGGGTTCTTCTGATTTTTACAGTTTGAAAGAGAGGGAGACAATAGGAATAGGCATGCCAAATTCTTCTCTGAGTCATAATTTAATTTTCTAACCAGAAAGGAGCATTAAGGTGGCTTCAGTCCCATGGGTTTCTTTCAGAAGAGGGCCAGTTTGATAGGTCTGCAGATCCCTATAGCTTTCTCATTATTGACCTTTCCTTACATTGCAGGTTAACTGTTCAAAGGAGGGGGGATCACTTGTTGAGGGTAGGGCTGATTTTTTTTGGGCTATTTTATGCAGTCAGATAGCCATCCCTGTCATGTAATAAAGTAATTGTTTTTAATTGAAGATGGCGGCTAAATTTAAAAAGAATAATTGCTCCTGGCCCCTCTTTTTATTAGTAATGAAAATTTGATCTAACCATTCCCCAAAGTGCCAAGAAATCTAAGTGAAAATAGTATGATTTAGCTTGTGACCTGATTTTTACTGTTTTCAGTAGAGTTTTGATGGACTTTTGCTCATGTCTTATGGTATTTCACAACACAGTATGCCTCCCATAAAGCAAACAAGAAACCTTGATGGTGCTATACTTTTAGTGAAAACTTCCACTGCATATTTAAGTTATGTAAGAAATACTCATCTGCCAATAAAGTTAAATAGCTGTTGTTCAGATGTAGGTTCAAAACAGGGGAAGTCAATTTTAGGACATTAAAAAATACAGCAAAATAAACTAAAAGCAGGTAATTTATTATTCAGTTTGACTCTTTCGTCCTTTCTCCTTATGATGTTCAAAAATAGTTCAATCTCAAGAGAAAGTGAAGAAAATGATAGTCTGTCTTTATTAAGGTACAAGTCTTGCGATACCTGACACAAGTCCCATAGCCATTTTTGTCCTGAGTCAGACTTGAAAGAAAATAAGTTTAAGTCCTTTGTTTTAATAATCAGAGTATAAGCATCAGGGACTTGTATTTCATAAGTATTAGATTTTGTGGGTGTCAATAAAAATGTTACAGTTGCAATAACATTTTCTTTTTACATGATTATTTTGAGCAGAAAATTCAGAATTGAAATAGCAAGATGCCTTAATTGCCATGAGTTACCCTGTAAATTAAAATAAGATTTCCAATATGCTTTTCACATAAAAGAGGCAGCATTTAATCTTCATCTCATTTAATCAAATAAAAACATAGGTAAGTTCAATTCAGTACAAGTACCGATGACTGAGTAGGTCATTTTTGTGCATGTTTGAATACATGGATTTTTCCTCAATGTTTGGATTTGTCATGTATGGTAGGCAGTGAAGGTGGTTACTCTGCCAAGTATCCAGATCAAAGGGTGAAAGGCTCCTGAAGGGTCCCTGAAGATAGGCAGGTTTTAAGGGGGTTGGCCACTGCCTGGGGGATGTGAGAGCCCCTGAAAAAGACTCAGCAGCCAGTTTGCCAGCAAAGGCCCTCTCCTCCCGCAGTGAATGCTCAGATGGGAGGTACTTTGGGGATGATACGGGTGTGGAGAGGCAGGTTTCACCTGTAGAATAACTTGTCTCTTTCTACCTGAAGGTCTTCTGGGGTTTCCACTCTAGGGGCTTGTTGAGCCCAACCTCTAATTAGTGGAACAGGAAGTTTTAACTAAATGCTTCAGAATCATGAGTTTTATCTATGATGTTTGTCGACATAGGAGTTACCAACTGCTGGCCTTCAGAGGTAAACATTAAAGGCCTGAAAATCATTGCATCCCAACACTAACTATTGGATTTGCCTTTTGGTCTTCAGATATTATTGCTTCTTTTTGCTGCTTCCTCATAGATTAAGTGTCTGGGGTTTTTAACAGAAGCCAGCAATTTTGTGTTCTTGATTACAGTAGCCAGTGCTTTAAGGTGACCCAGTATCGTAAATTTATGATAAAATTAGAAGTTTGGGCAACAGTGACTACGGATGGGGTAAAAATAACTAATCATTCTGAGGATGAAGAAAAGATTGATGAAAGGGAAAAACAAAAGGAACTGAATCTGTGAGGTGCACTCAGTGCAGTGCATGAATGTGACACTGCAACTGCTGCTTTCGAGCAAACTTTTGGAGCTGTGTCAAAGTGGGAGGCCTAGGCAGGCACAAAATATGCATATGCTGCTTTAAGAACCACATCTCCTTTGCTTGAGGAAATTAGTACAAGACATTAGCTCCAGCCCTTTTTAGCAATTTCCTCTTGGGATTTTATTGTGGGGTGATACAACTGCAGGTAGGGGCTTGCAAAATGATTTAGGAGTAACCCACAACACACCAAACAAATCCATAATATTAGATTTTTCCAGAATTATTTTGGAACTTTCATATAGATCTGGTCCTACTGCACAGAGATGAACTTTATCAGGATAGCTTTTCTGGGACAGATTCCAACAAGATTTCCTCATGGGTTTGGGATGAACATAGTGGGCATATTAGATGACTCAGGAAAATGCCAGAACTGTTCCATGACAATCTTCTCAGGGCAGTCAGTGTCTCTGAATTTCTGTCTTTATTCTGGTTCTCCTGTCATCTTCCAAGTAAATTTTTTTCTCACATTTGAATCTCTTTTCCAGTTACTCATCAATGGGGGGAAAATACATAAGATTTTTTTTTTTCTTTATTTTTACTTAAGAAAAGAGTTTGATGCAAAGGTGTTATCTCTTGGTTGTGGTTTGGGGTTTTTTTTTGGGGGGGGGTGGGGTGGGTGGTTTGAGGTTTGCTTTTATTTTTTAATGAAATCATATATTCATGGAATGGTTTGTGTTGGAAGGAACCTTAAAAATCATCTAGTTCCAATCCCCCTGCCATGGGCAGGGATGCCACTCACTCGATCAGCTTGCTCAGGGTCCTGGCCAGCCTGGTCTTGAACACTTCCAGAGGTAGAGCATCCACAACTTCTCTGGGCAACATATTATACACTACCCTCACAGTAAAGTATTTCTTTCTGATATCTAGAATCTCTCCTCTTTTATTTTAAAACCATTCCCCCTTGTCCTATCACTATCTACCCATGTAAAAGTCCATCTCCCTCTTTTTCTGTAAGCCCCCTTTGAAGTACTGAAAGGCCACAATGGGGTCTCACAGGAGCTTTCTCTTCTCCAGGCTGAACAATGTCAACTCAGCCTGTAATAGGAGAGATACTCCAGCCCTCTGATCAATTTAGTGGTCCTCCTCTGGACCTGCTGTAACAAGTCCTGTTTCTATAGGCATTGGCTTGTTTGGGTTTTTTCCCCTTGAAATGCTCGTATCTGCAAAAACTTTCTGCCTGTTTGAGTCTGCCTATATCACTGATCATGCTTCCACTGAAAAAAACCCATAATTTAGGTAAAAATTATGATGACTCAGCTTTTTCATGAGCTGGGACATAATTCACCTCAACAGCTACATCCCATCCTGGCAGCTGCTAGTAAAATCTAATTGTTTAATAAAAAAGCCTAATAATATGTGTTGCAGTATCACTTCCTTATATTTACTTCTGCTTCCTAAAATTTGCATTGCTGTGTCATCAAACCCGCTCTTGCATCAAAGCTAAAGATTGCTTACAACTGAAATTCTTTATTTGCATCTATGCAAAGGAAAAGATACTGAAAAAATCCAGAAGTGTGTTTCCTGCTGTCTTTAGATGAAGATACAAGAGTCCAGTGTAAATACAGAGGCTGCAGAGACCTCCTATGGGAGACTCACACAGAGCCCTGAAGACCTGGGACCGCAGTATCCAGACTCTCTGCACTCGCTCCAAATCTTCTGTTTTGGGACTTGGAGCCATGCAGTGGTGCTTGTGCCATACTAAGGGCCTAAGTAGGTTTGCAGAGTTTGCTGCCATGTGGGCACGGTGCTTTTTGGTGGAGTTTCCTGCTGGTGCAGGCCCTCGTCAATGCTCCTCACCCCAACTGGGTCCAAGGACACCTGAAGGCAAGGGCAGTGTCTTCTGGAGGCTGCTCAGCATCTCTTGCTTTATGTCAGTCATTCTTCTAAGTTAAAAACATTTTAATGGGCCTTTCTCATTAGTTTCAGCTGGGAGGGCATCAAATGGTATGCAGGCAGCAGATAATCTGGAGGCCACATGAGTATCCAGGGAGAAATCATAGAAATTGTCGGTCCAGAAAGACATCATCTCATGTGTAGCATGCAGCAAATGAGGTCTGCCTGGTGGATGGCAACTGGCAGTAATCACTGCAAATTTGAGCTGGGAGAGCATGGGGTAAGGGACATCTCTACGCAGCCCTGGTGTGGAGGGGTCTCCTGCAGTACCACTCTGTGGCTCTTGGCCTTTAGTGCCTTAATCACCTGTTAAGGTTGCTCAAGAGCCCCCAAGTCATCTGGGTGTTTGAAAAGTGTTATCCTGTATAGCTTTCTGGCTACAGTCTCTAATGGGCATGTGTCCCTGAGGTGTTTCACAAGTTGGGAAAAAACCCAGAAAATAACCATTTAGGGCTCCAAAATAATTCTTGACAAGAAGAAGTAGCTGCAGTGTAATGTGGGAGGAAGAGAAAAAAAGCCAGTGGGTAGCTCCAGATCAGCCACAAGCAAATGTGCTGCATATCAGGTGGTGATTTATCCAGAAGAACACTATACCTATCCATCTCCAGTGCGGTGTAAGTGTGGCTGCAGCTCATGCTGGGGCTAACTGCACGTGTGGAGACTGTGGGAAAGCAGCCTGGTATCTGTGTGTGTGTCCAGGGGGGATAAATATGTGTCCCTCTGCTACTCATGGGGCTATACTCTGGATACTGGAGCTCCATCTCATTTGAAGGTGGGGTGGGGGTGGGTGTGTGTGTGTTAGCTGTGGTTTTATGTGTACCACTATGCTGGCGTGCTTCACTCTGATTTGGAGAAAATACATTTCTATCAGGTAACATTGTATTTTTCTTTACACAGAGGGAGTATAAGCAGCAAAATTACTGGTCACTGTGGCCCCTGTAATGTTCTCTTAACTGTACAAATTAGCCACCACCTGTCTAACTAAGGGACTAGCTTTTCATAAAATACTCTTACAAGCAAAGTTTTGAAATTATTAAAAGTGTGCTGAAAAAAATAAACGTGGCGTAGTATTTTAAAAAGTGATAATTCAATTTGCATATATACATGTATATGTGCATGTGTATACATGTAAGCATATTCTCTGTGTGTATTTTTAAGAACACATAAAGGAAATGAAAGAACAAGAACAATCTTGGCTGCAGTATTTTCCATCGACTTAAAAACCTTCACCCAGTGTCTGTAAATTGGCATAAACTCCAATATGTTTAAGCTGTGTTAGTTTATGTGACCCAACGAGATGACTTCTGGGATTTGTGGGGCCACTGTGTAAATACCAGAGACTTCAATCTGCCAGGGTCAAATAAATAATGCTTTTGGTACAGTCCTGGCTTCATGCTTATGTGTGACTGCTTGATTTAAAAGCAGCATTGCATGAAGCAGCAGCGGGGAGAAGGGAGCCTTCAGCAGCACTTCTCCCCAGCAAAACCCCCACCAGGTGAAGAAACTGATGGAGAAGCTGTCTCCTCACTGCCACACTAAAAAATCCACTTTTTGCTGGTGGACAAAAGAGGCAGTGGCAGAGCTTTCCAGTGCTAAGCAGTGGGCAATCACTTCTGGGGAACCTCTGGCATGACAAAGAAACTTTTTTCCTTCAAATCCCTCACTTACCTCCAGAGTGACACAGAAGGAGGTGGAGAAATGCAGAATGACAGCAAAAATGTTCATATATTGTCTAAATCCTCCAGAGGCTAAGCCTGGACTGGTGAGGAGCTGCTCCTGCAGTGCTGCAGCCCTCCCCTTGTGCCCACACAAATGCTTCCTTAGGGTCAGCACAAAACAAATTAAAAGGTCCCCCCTGCCCTACCTGTGCAGTTGTGCCCATATTCAGGGTGGATGGACACACAGGGACAGAATGGGGCAGGCTAAATTGTTAAGAATGTAAATACCTGAAGAACGAGCTTTTCAAATTGTTTTTTTTTTTGTTTGTTTGTTTTTTGTTTGTTTGTTTTGTGGTTTGTTTTTTTTGTTGTTGTTGTTTTTTGTTTGTTTGTTTTTTGTTTTTTTTTCTTTTTTCTTTTTCACCTGAGATAAAAGAGGCACCGATGAATCCAAACCTTGGGAATTGAGAATTGGCAAAGGGTGCCAATCCCAGCTTTATCCAAAGGAAAGAGGCAGCAGTCTGAAGTGCCAGGGATGCTCCTGGCAGCAGTAGTACAGTGTCATTGCTTCCCACAGCAGGTTTGCTGTACCATCAGGCATAGCTGCAGGCTGCATATCATCGTAAACCTCCAGCTATTTTAATTTCACCAAAACAAATGCAAAGTTTGCCTCTAAACAGATATAAAATGCTCTAAAAGAGTCTTGGGCTTATTCTAACACAGGAAGCATGCAGCAAGCCAAGCCCTGTGTCCTGTGCCTGTGTAGGAAAGGTGTGTGGCGAGACACTGGGAGAGGCTGAGGAGCAGTAGCTGGGGGCTGGGTTGAAGCTAGGTGAACAGCTGGATGTGTCACCAGCATTAAGTTAGCAGGATGGCTGCAGGGATGAGGGCCTAAGGTACACAGATCCTGCCAGCTCTCTCTTTTGAAGGGGATGGAGCTTTGGCAGCACTTCTGCTGCCAATGACTGCAGCAGCACAGGTACCATCAATAGCCAAGGGAAGCTCAGGGCAGAAAGTCAGGTGTGTTGCAGGCAAGCTTCATCTCACCTCAGCTGCCTCCAACATCTGTAGGTGCCCTGTGGGAGCTAATCAGGCTCCCAAGCCCCCAGCCTTCTTAATTTTACTGATTTAAAAGTAGCCTCAGGCTTCGTAAGGGGCTGTTACTGAGGAGACTCTCTTGTAATTCAACTGGCTGAACAGGCCCTGTAAAAACCCCAGGTCCTTCACAAAGATGTTTTCCAAGTGTGTTAGAAATAGACAATTTTATAGTTCCGTCTTCGCATGTGCTCCAATTTGCCCTTGTTTTTGCAGAAAAAAAACATGGCAGAAGGGGATGTGTTGGCATCCACCAGGAATTTGGCAGAAGAAATCCCAATAAGATGTCAATAGAACATACTGTAGAGACCACATATTTTCCTTCTTCATACTTACTAGCTTCTCAGAGGGGTCCTGCTACTTCTAATGCCAAAGGTTAGGGGACTTTGGGTTTTGTTTATTTACAGTGATATTAATTTGCATGTGCAGGAACAGAATAGCTGGTGAGGCTGTTAGGTTTTAGCCATAGGGATGAGTTGGACTGCTCAGGATAAAGACACATTCCCCCCCGGGCTGTGCCTGTGACTCCTCTCCTCTGGGCCCTCCAATTGCCTGCAGCTCTGCCAAGAGGCTGTATGATGTTCCTATAGTAAATCTAGTAATCTCTCTGGTGGACAAAGCACCAGGCACTTGAGAAGCCTTCTATGGTTTTTTCACAGCCAACCTGGTTATCCCTGTGGTGATTGCCACAGACAGGCAGACAGCTTGGGATCCTGAAAAAAAACCCCATTACGTTTAAAAAGATGAGATGCTTCCATTTCCAACAGCCAAAGCACTTTCCATTGCAGAGCAGCTACCCACAGCTCCTGCAAAGCACAGGCAGTCTCCATAAATCCACACACTAGCTTATCCTAATACCCTGCTCGAGTAAGCCAGCCCAAGTCTATTCCTTTCAGCTGCACATCCAGCTCCAGTAATAAGTTTCTAATCCCAGTGGAACCCTGCTGCTGCAGGTCTTGGTGCAGAGGGGTCCCACTACAAAGGCTGGATGTTTCAATGAGCATCAACCCCCTTAATGGGAGCTTCTGACACCACGATGCTGCAACGTGCATTTCTGGGTAAAACTCACCTTGCGACATGTTTCCATGGCTGAGCAAACTAAATCCAAGTTCTAAAAATATAACATCTTATTAGGGCCATTTTCTTTATCAGTTTATTGCAAATGCTTGAGTCTATGGACTCCTGGAGCATGAAGCCATATCCAGCTAAGTCTCAGAAACTGAAAACTAAAGGAGAGACAGCTGTTTCTCTCTGGAGTATTCATGAGGTAATAATAGTAACAATAAGGGGAAGGAAAATAGAGCAGTTCCATTGTGATATTTTTTAGAAAGTAAGGACTCCATTGAATATAAAATGATCATTGATTTTAGGCACTTTGATGGACTAACACTTGATTCTAATGGAGTCATTTTCTGAGAAGAGCAGCAAAAGCTCTGTCAAGAGGAAACAACCCCAACTTTATATAGAGAGGTGCTGCTGAGTAGCACTGCCAGAGTCCTTTATTTAAATAGGAATAATTATATTGCACGGGAAACTTGGATTTGAAAGCAGTTCCTCTGATATATTCCTTTTCAGGAGTAATTTATCTGCTATATTCACCAAAGCCCAAAGGCTGGTCTCATACGGCAATAGATCATCTGCATTATGGCTAAAATGAAAACAAAGGGAGAGGAAACAAACAAGAAAGGATATAAAACTCCGAAGTGCCAAGTCTAAAAGAAAGTCCTTTCCACCAAGAAGTGGTAAAACACTTTTTAGAGTGAACATCTGATGCAGGTGGAGGTGAGAGGCAAATAAGAGGATAACTATACTGCACTTGGTTTCCACCAGCTGGTTTCTCACCACATGATGTCCTGTCGCTTCTCTACACCTTCTGCTTTCCACTGGGGTTCCACCATACCCATGAGCTCTCATCAAAACCTTTCTTGTGAACAGCATCCACTGGGAGAGACTGGAAAATTTCTCTGGCCAAATAATTGTAATCAGAGAGCGGCTTCTGCTGCTGAAGTGGGGGTTTGTTTGCAGTCAGCCTGGACTGCAGCCTGCTCTGTCTGTCTTCTCTCTAACCATAAAAGGTTGGACAGAGCTGGTGAGACACTGCCTGAATAGAAGTCAGATCCTCTCCATGAAGGTTTAGATCACTACCTTCCATGCAAAACAAATCCATAATTAAACAATGCTTTAAATACTCTGACTGTTGTGGTTTCCTGCTTTAGTTATGAAAATGAAGTCCATCTGGTCAATCCCACTGAAAGTGACTCACACAGGCTTTCAAAACCTTGCAAGGAACTTCTCTGTGTGGTTAAGAGCAGCATGGCTCTTAATTTGGATCCAAGAGTCTCCTAAGGAAGACCAACAGAATCACAAAGGTAAAGAAAAAAGCCCCTACATAAATTAAGACAGGATTGGCTAATACTTTACTCATAAGTAGCAAGAGGACATTTTCCTCCTAAAGTTTCTTCAAACAGAAAAGGATTCGTATTAATGTCCATGTGTAGTGATGGGGAAAGGTATTTGATTACTGTAGAACAGGTCACTTACAAATCATCTCCTCACCTTTCAGGCAGTGTGCTCAGTCTGTGATGACAAGAAAATCAATTCACTGCACCTGCTAAAGCACTGCAATAGTGCAAGGACCACGATGTGCTCCTCATCCACATGATGGTGTAAAAGCCTATGTAATTTCTAGAATGAAAGAAGAAAAAGGGGAAAAAGATGCTTTAAAACAAACAACCACCCTCAGACAAAACTAAAGGCAGAGAAGCTGGCAGGTGGCGCGGGGTTCCTGTGGTGCATTATATGCTTAAAAGAGAAGCTCAGGGGAAAGCCAGAGAAAGAAGGATCTGGAGGCAGGAATGGGAATGCATGGTACCTCACTGTGTGCCGCAGCTTGATGGAGGAGGGGTCACACTGGGCATCTCCGTAGGCAGCAGGGCTGGAAAGGCTCCAGAAGAGGCAATCCGGCCTGAAGTTGAATGTTGTTGTCCTCCAGCAAAGCCTCAGTCGCTCTCTCCATTTTCTTATATAGGAAGTCTGAGGCTGAATGCAAAAGGCCTGAATTTTGTGTGGTAATAGCATATCTCTGCTCTGCCTGCACACAGAAAAGGATGCTCAGAAGAAAACTATTGCTACTGTTCAGGCAATCCATACTGTGCTACATCTGACAAACAGAGTGGCTGCAAGTAAGAAAGTGCCAAGTTGGCTGACAATTGGATTTTATTTGGTTTTATTTGCTTTATCGGCTCTCTGCATAGAATCATAAAGTGGTTTGGGCTGGAAGGGATCTTTAAAAGCCATCTAGTCCAACCCTCTTCCATGGGCAGGGACATCTTTAACTCACTCAGGTTGCTCAGAGTCCCATTTTATCTGGCCTTGATTGTTTCCAGGGATGGGGCATTCACAACTTCTCCAGGCAATCTGTTCCAGTTTTTCATCATCCTCATTGTAAAAAACTTCTGTCTTATATCTACTCTAAATCTGCCCTCTTTTAGTTTAAGACCATTACACCTTGTCCTATCGCAAGAGGCCCTGATGAAAAGTTCATCCCTGTCTTTCTTACAAGTCTCCTTTAGGTACTGGAAGACTGCTAGAAGGTCTCCCTAGAACCTTCTCCAGCTGAACAGCCCCAACTATCTCAGTCTGTATTCATAGGAGAGGTGCAACAGCCCTCTGATCATCTTCATGGCCCTCCCCTGGACTCACTCCAACAGGTCCACATCCTTCTTATGTTGGGGAGAAAACCAAAACACAACAAAACACCTAAAAAAAGTCCCCATACATACCTGCAACTCCAAACAAAATTGGATTTGAAGAAGTTCAGCCTCTCCCACAATCTAACTAAAAGGATATAAAATGAGAAGTCCACAGGCCACCAGAGTTTTCAGCATGCATCTACTGCTGTCCATAAGCACTTACCATGGGTTCTGAGATGACAGATGAAGAATGGAAAGTACCATCAGCCTAGGGACTTACTCCAGTGATTGGTCTTGGAAGGTTCACACCCAAGGAACACGGCACTGATTTTCCATTAGAAGAGTTCTTCAACCTCATTTATTTCCTTGAGTATAAAGTAATTGCTTTTAAGTACAACAGAAAGGAAAGATGCTTTCTATCCCAATCTGTAGTTAGAAAATCTACTGAAATCTGCTTAAGGTTGACCACTTTTTTCCATGTGAATCCTCATTTACTTGCACTTGCATATGTAGCGTTTCTTTTGAGCACATTTGACTTGAGGAAGGACACAAAACAGGACTCCTGCCTTTCATAATTTATCTTAAATCTAGACATGAACATGTAGGATCTACATAATGCCTGTCCAGGGACAGCTTGTTATCAAGACTCACAGAGAAATTAAAACAACATAACTAAATTGGATAGAGTTAAGATACAGTCATTTCACATGTTAAACTGAACAATTTGTTTGCATAGAGGGACAGTCCATCCCATTGCAACTGCATTCAGCCTAAGTTGTACTGAAAACATCACACCTGCATTGGCATAAAAATTGAATAAAGTCCACGTGAAGGTTAAGCCTGAAGAAATAATATTACATGCTAAAGGATTACCGTATTTATTCATTCCTCCCTACAACGTGGTAACAGATATGAACAGCTTAAATTCCTGTTGTTAATTTTCACAGGAATTCTATGAGACTGCTCTTTACCTCCATGAGCACAGGTGCACAGTAGGTGAAAGGAAAACAATTTCCAGGTATCATGGTAGGAGGGAAAAAGCTTAAATATGCAAGCTGAACATACTCCAAATACCTACAGAAAAGAACAGGGTTTTTAACTACCAGACCATTTAAGCCAGTCTCATGATTCTGTGATTTCTTGTGCATGACGGTGTTTTAAAGTCCATCAAAACCACTGTTCTTTGAACAACCATCAAACCAATGTCCACCCGAAAACAGGTGGGATTCACTGACTGAAGTTATCTAAGATGCTGTTGCATATCTGAGACATGCGCACGCGGCTGTAAGTCTTGAGTTAACATACCCATCTAGAGCTGTGCTACTCCAAAGAAGCAGCTCTAGGCCATAAGACATAATTATTACTTTATATGTTTTTCTTGGTTGTCAGTTCAAAAGTCTGAAGCAATCTGAGGACTGGGCTGTTTTTGCAGTCCACTGGAATTCGTACCATGAAACAAAAGGGGATGTGACATTTGAGGGATCGGAGCCTGCTGGGACAGTTTTGCATGTTGGTACACAGCAATGGAAGCCAAAAGTGGTTGAGCCTTGCTCATACTTCATTTTGGGAGTGAACCTTGAGCAAGTGACCCAAACAGCAGCTGGATTTTGTTTCAGAAAGAGTTGTTTCACTCCAGAAGAGAGCCCAGGAACAGCCCAACATTTCTATACTGTGGGTGATGACAAGAAAAAAGGGCTTGTGGGTAAGGCTGCTCCACAGTGCGGGCTTTGAATCTTCTGCTAGTGACATTTATTGCCTAAATTCATGTGGATTCTCTCTAGTGTCTGATCTGAGACTCAACAGCTACAGAGGGAAAGCTGGATCCCACCATAACAGCTTTCCATGTGTGAAAAATTTGCTCACTCACAGTCCTGAGCTGTGCTATCACCTACCAACTTTAGCATCTTTGAATGTGTCCCACTGGCATTCAGTATGGTGGCTACAACCATAAAACAAGTAAAAGCATTTCCTCCTTTTACCCGTGTGAGAAAAGGAGAGACAGTCAAGGCAAATGCAAACACAGCACAGGCAAAGGCATGCACCTGCATGACCCTCCCTGAAGGCTTGTTCCTACAAGGTGAGCCTCACACCACTGTGGTCACCCTCATTACCATCACGTCCTGGCATCTATTTGGTCTGGTGGCCCTCTGAGGAACCACCCATCATGCAGGTCACACCCTGACTGTTCTGTGACAATTAAGTCTAAGGAGGACACTCGCTAAAATTTGTTTTCCTTAAGAGTTGTATCCAAATCCAGCTCTTTGAAGATGAGAGGAGCAGGGTGTTTTTCCTGTAGTGATTTTCCTAAATCATAAAGCCAAGTGTCTGTTCCTCACGTTGTAAGAAGCTTTGGTGGAAATACTGCAACCTAGCATTGTATAAGGAACTCACACTGACATCTTCCTTTCACATTTCTTAGTGTTCAGGGTTTTTCCTGCTACAGCAGAAGGTATTTTCATGTAATGAAATGTGTAATTTATTTTCTACAATTTCTATACTTTCTATAATTACAGAACTCAGACATTTCCATAATTCATTCATTCACAGATAATCTAACTATATATTCTATACCTATTTGCTCAGTACATTACATACCAGCAATAGTAACTACTTTAATGCAGCAGCCAAGATGATTTTGCTCTCATACACTCCCACTCCAGCAGTAAACATCATCTTGACCCATGCAGAAAGCTTCTAGAATGGTAAATTACAGAGCATTAAAAAGGCAGGCTAGTGGACAAAAGGCTTGGCTAGAGAACTGACTGCAGGCATAAAGAGCATGGTATGCTCAGATGACCATATGATCAGATGCCAAGGAAGGTTTTCAGCAATTCCAGGCAAGGTATTTTTTTGGGTCCCATGAATTTATGCAATAAATGTCATTAGCAGAAGATTCAATGCCCGCACTGTGGAGCAGCCTTACCCACAAGCCCTTTTTTCTTGTCATCACCCACAGTATAGAAATGTTGGGCTGTTCCTGGGCTCTCTTCTGGAGTGAAACAACTTTTTCTGAAACAAAATCCAGCTGCTGTTTGGGTCACTTGCTCAAGGTTCACTCCCAAAATGAAGTATGAGCAAGGCTCAACCACTTTTGGCTTCCATTGCTGTGTATAAACATGGAAAACTATCCCAGCAGGCTCCGATCCCTCAAATGTCACATCCCCTTTTGTTTCATGGTACGAATTCCAGTGGACTGCAAAAACAGCCCAGTCCTCAGATTGCTTCAGACTTTTGAACTGACAACCAAGAAAAACATATAAAGTAATAATTATGTCTTATGGTCATGACTACACCAAGTGGGGCCAGGGGAGATGCAGAGCCAAGTGCTGTGAGTGTGGACCCATCCAGTCCGCTCCAGTGATGGCTGATGTTGAGTAACACGACACTGCTGCAGCCCTTGGCCTGGGGTGAGGGACTGCTCCCTGCAGGGGAGCAGCCTTTGGCACAAAAGCAGTGGCCACAGACAGTCCATGAGGACATGCATGGCAGGGGGGAATACCAAAGCTTTCTAAGGGCTCTTCTCTAGAATTATCTTGCTTCATCGTGGAAACCCTGATGTTATCTGAAGAGGGTACGCTCTGCACACGGAGGCGTACAGTGTGGGTTTGGTGTGGCTTGTGAAAGCTCACGGCTCCCATGAGCACTTCTCCACTGCCAAAGTTGACAAGAAACAAAGCAGCTTTTAGACAAGAAAACTGACATGTCCTGACCCTTCTTGGCAGCAGAGAACTGTCCAGGGTGGGGTTTAACAAAAGAAAGTGTGAACAGACAAGCTTCCCGCTCCTGAATCACTAGGAGTTGAATTTTAATAATTTGCTGCTTCTGCTCTACAATGTCCTTGCAGCCTTCTAATGCTCCAGACCTTCACTGTCCCTGCAAGTCACCCTGTTTCTCCTCTCCATCCCACATGCTTGTTCTCAGCAGGCTCCTGGCTCAGTATGTCTATGATACATCCAAATAGACTGGCTGACCTGGTGGTTTTCCACATCACTTGTGACCTTGGACTCCTTTCAAACCAGTCCCATGCTGATGAAACGTAGTCAACTTTATGACACAAACTCTTCTTGATTCTGCAGGAATTGTATTTCTTTCCTTTAAAGCATTAAAAAAAATACATCATGGAAGGCAGTGTGAAGAAACCACAGAGCTGCAGGCCAGAGGTTTTAATCCCTCCCCTGTCACTAGCTTGCTGTGTGACCTCTGCCCTTGGGCACACAGTTCCTCTGTGATGCTTCTCTAGTCTCCAGAGGAACTAGCAGATAACAAGGGATTATTTGTTGGTGTAATACTCTCCAAGGTGTAGGAAAGAAAAGAAGATGCAGAGGATGCGCTGCCAAAAAAATCCCCCAGTGGTGAGGCAACCGTGAGCCAGACCGCTGAGATAACCACTGCCTGCCTGCAGCCCAGCACGCATGGGCGGACAGAAAGGGCACAGAGCGGCTGTCTGAGGCTAAAGCTGTGCAGAGTGGCATCCTCAGCACACTGTCTTTGGCAGGAGAACACCATGTGCTTCCTCACACAGCATCTGCCTGTATCCTGCACATGGGAGCTGCACTTAAGGATTTGTTACTTGACCATGCAATTAGGGGATAATTAAAATAAAAGAGAATAGAATAAAATATACTTTTTAAAAGAGTCCTCCTCTTTCTTTTGGCTATTTTTAGTTACCCCAGGCCCCTTTTCCCAGAGCCGCGCCACAAGAAAGGATCACCCCAACTCCACTCTCATTTTAAAATGCTTCTTTTTATTTCATTTGTTGTACATTGGGTGAATGAATTTAACGTCACAACAGAAATAGAATGGCTATTTAACAGACCACTAGTAATTATATATGCTGAAAAAGAGTGAATGGCGGGGTTTCTTTTTACTGTTACTGAAATATTTGTTGTACGTGTCGTCAATTATGCTGGATGAGAGAGGCAAACAAAAAGGTATTTTGGTGAGGTGCTGTATCCTTTGAAGAAAATAAACACTGAGACATCTCAAGTTACTTGAAACTATGTCCCAGCGACAGTATTCACTGTCTCCGTGTTGGCCCATCTCATGGTTCTTTTGGGGGGTTATATTTCTTGTATTTTTTTTTTAATTAAACAAAGCATTTAAAATTTAATCATTTTCATTAGACTTTTTTTTTTTTAAATATAAACAAAGTTTTGGCAAATAATATTTATACAGAAAAATAGTTTTAGATCTTCCCAAATTTTGAAATAGTCTATAAAATTACTTTATAAATAAATAAAATGCAGAATCTGTTGTACACGTATTTGCACATCTGTGTAATTGCCTCCTTACTGTTAGCATAGGTTTGTACTTGTACAGTTTTCAGGAATATTACAAAGTCATAAAGTCGGAAAGTGGATCTCTTATTAAAAATACATTTTCTCTTTTTGTCTGTCAGTTTATCTGGATGAAAGACCTGATGTATCTGAAGCTTCGTCATCCATGGGCAAAAAATATTGGATTAATTGTAAAAAACATAGAATAACAGTTATTTTGAAACATAAAAAGTTCACACAAAATGATGTCTTGAAGAATTATCTACATAAAATATTTAAACAACATGGATAATTTACCATTTAGTATTATACAATAAGCTACCCAAATGACTAAATTAACTATTATAAAAAAATAAAAACAACTTTGACAGATATAGGCAAGTTGCAGTGTCAACTACCTAGTTATAATGACTGAGAAAGTCTACAAATATTAGTGTTTTAATAGTATATAACGGTGATACCTTAACTGCTAAGGTAACAAGTTAAGATACATTATTTTTCCACAAATTAAAACTAATGCAACGTTACAAGCACTATGTTAATTAATTTTACAACCGAATTGTGATTATTTTTTTTCTCTTTCGGATGATCAAATCTCCAGCTTTATATATAAATAGATAGTAATTAGACATTGGACAAACAAGATTTAGCCTGGAAAATAATTTCCTAGACAAATAATAATATGGTTAGTGCCTTCAGTCGTTCAGAACAGGCAGTGCTGCCGAAGTTTAAAATAGTTTACAATCAATCTGAAGAGGTTAAGTTAAAATACTGCAATCACTAATAATGTCCACATAGAAAACTTATGCTGCAAACAATTATACATAATATCCACTTATAACAGCTGTCTTGTTTTTAAAACAATAATTTAAAAACTATGTCATTTATGTGATACATGTGCAACATATAAAATGTGAAATATGAAATATTTGGTACAATAGTGCTTGAAACAAATCTCAAATCAAACAAATGAAATTTTACTTATACATATATAATTACCTTGTAAATCAACAAAGTATTTAAAAAAGTAAACAACATTAAAATCTGCTTCATCCATATATATGTATGTATGTATATATAACATGTATATAATTGTATTAAAGATATCTTCATACTTTTGTGACATAAAATATGTTTTTAAAGAAAAACAATTAAAAGAACTATTTTTTCTCCACTCTAATCTGGTTACAATCTTATAATCCAATTAAAAAATGCAAATACAGTAATGATTTATTAAACTGAATCTCATTCTACATTCTTAGTGTTCAGTTAATAGCCTAGATTAAAGTCACCTATGACGTTTCAGTGACTCAATTGAAGTTTAATTAAATTAGAGTATCATACAATCTCTTCATCTACAGCCTTATTTTTCACCTTTTCTTTTGTTAGTTTGGTCTTGTTTTGTTTTGCTTGATTTTACACTTCTAGAAGTTAATTCTTAACAGTTTGGATCTTTTTGGTAACCTGACTATGAGTTTCAAAGATTATTTGCGTCCGGTGAGATTTGACTGTTGGCATCAGGCTCACTTTCATCAAGTCTGATGTGACAAAATTTAGGCACTTCTGCAAAGTCTCTTTTAAAAACATTATAAATATACTTGTAAAATAATATTCTCAAGACTTTGTTCTTTTGGGGATTGAAAGGGGTATGAAGTTCATACTGTGCAAAATTTTTAAAATTTTCTTCTGCTATTCTGCTATGATTCAAATGCAACTTCTCCATACAAGTCAAACACCAACCATGTGCATCTAAAGAATTTGTGCTTTCCTTTGGACTTCTTGCTAAAAATATCAGATTGGCAGGATGATGTGCAGGACACTGGGCTGTGTTTCACTTTCTCTGTCTTGGAATCAACTCACCAGGGGAGCAAAACCAAGATTTTTTTTAACCGAGAAGAAAACCCCCAATCACAGTTTGGGTGAAAATTAAACCTGCAACTGGGATATGTTTTTAGCCAATACAACTCAGTTATTGCTGAACTCGAAAGATTCATAAGCATTGAATCTCACGAGACAAACTTATCTGGACCATTTCCTTTAGGTGTAGTTATGGAGAAAAGACAATATTTGCAAGAATTAAACTATGCTTAGAAAATCTTTAAAACTAAATGTTACCCTTTATGTCTTGAAACATCACAGCTGGTATCAGGTAGTTAACTATTTTAGGTTGGAGTATAGTAAGCATACCATATTTAATATTCATATATGACATAGCAGCACTAGCTTTTTTGAGTTTTTGATTTGTCCATAAGAACAAATTCTTGACTTAGCATGCAGTTTGTGGCAACTCTAGAGAGGAGGAGACGGGGTAGTATGTACAGTAGCCGTGCTTGGCCGTCCGCAGGGAGGCTTCGTGACACTCCGTTCCGCTCCTGCTGGCTATTTCAGGATTATCTGTTAAGAGAAAGGAAAGTGTGACCGTGCTTTTAGGGGGTGTGGGGAGAGCAGTTTGCTCAGATGGCTGCCACTGGACTAACTAAGCTCAGGCGCAGCTCACACAGGACAGCATCCCGTGTGGGACAGCATCCGTATCCTCATGCTCCTGGAAGGCGTTTGTGTTTCACAAACCTAGTTGTCTTGCCCTGCACATAGGTCCTCATGTGCATAACAACACAGAGGGGGTATTTTATGTGTCAAAATACTGGAAGTGGTGCTGAAGCCACAAAAGAAACGCCTGGCCATAGGTGGGGTATGCATCATCAGTGCCCTGGCTACCAGTGGAGGTGGAAGCAGCCCTGAGCATCCCGAGGGAGCTCAAAAGTGCATCAGTGCCTGGGGCAACCCTTCAACTCCTACTGTGCTCCCAGAAAGTCAGAAATTACTAGGGAAACAGTGAAGGCAGGGCCCTTTGCCACTAACAATCAAAAAGATGTATCAGGCTGGGTGTTTTCACAAAGTTTTATGTCTTTTTAATGCACTTTTAGCAGCTACTTCTTTCCTGAAAAAAATATCCTCAGATCTGAGAACTTGAGAGGTTTTCTCATGCTTCCTTATGCCGGGGAATCCAGGGGACAGCCAAAATGGTACCTCTGTGAGCCTAACTACTTACGAATCTTCCTGCTTTTCCTCCAAATGGAGAGTGGAGCAACCATTTTACAGGTGTAAACTCTTGTGTTTCCAATACTGTGAAGGTTAAATGCGCGCTGTGCCCAGCAACCAGCTCCACCTGCTCACAGTACTGGAAAGTAGTCTAGATTTCCATCACCTGCCTGGAATATCTGTCAGTGAAAGTGATATCAAAAGCCAGGGGTGTGATATTTTATCATGCCATTGCTAACCTGTCCTCCAGACTTAAGCACAAGTCAAGGAATTAAGCATGTGTCACCTGCTCTGTTTGATTTGGCACTCGGTGTATTTTTAAGCTGTATTTGTAGGTGGTATGCAAGGCAGTCATGACAGTGCTTTGACCTACTTGTGTATTACAAAGCAAGACTACTGCTTAATGCAATATTTATATTAAAAGGGGGGCAAAAAGGTGTTTTTAAAGTAAATTCAGCAACATACTACCTCTGACATACAGACCTCCAAAAAGAAACAGGCTTGCCTCTGCATGGAAGGTGCTTGTTCTAATCCTCTGCCCAGTCAGCCTCCCTACACCTAACAAACCCACTGCCTTGCTCACTGTACACAACTCCTGGCTCCCTGACCCCACCAAACTTGCCAGCGTGCCAAAAAGCAGTCTTTGATTATCATCAGCACTGAAAATCTGGTGGCACGCGAGGCCCCATTGTAATGACACTGTACAAACACCTGCTGCTCTGAAGGGCTTAACATCTAAATAAATCATACACACAACAAGGACATATATTTTTAATGAACTTCCACCCATTGTGAGTATGTTAGCTTATCGCCTATCTTCTGTTTCCTATTGAAATAACAAAGAAATACCTTTGCTCAAATAATAAAGCCCTGTCTGTGATAGCCCTGGTCCCGCTCCAGCACAGTGATTTGACAGTATGTACAAAGAACACGGCCATGCTGAAAATAAGAAGTGACCAAGAATTTCATCACTGATATTTTTAACGTGTTACAACCCAACATGTCAATGTAATTAACAAACCAGCTTTAGCTATACTGGGTTAGCCATAATCATACAAGTGCATTTAAAGGATCCTAAGGTCTCATTTAATGGGACATAACCTGAAACCTACTCAGTGTAAAAAAACCCAGAAATTCAGACAGTGCAGCTGACTACACTGTCTGCCAACTTTTGAGGGGATAGACTTGCATTTTCCTATAGCTTTTTTTCTCCCTATACAGGGAGACAGATAACTGCCTCATGCCAAGATTTCTTTGGTCAAATAGACCCACAAGACCAATGTTCCCAATTCCCCCAAAATGCGTGACAGAGAAGGCAGAGGGCTAATATCAGGCTGTTCATGGAAAAATGGTAGGACTATCCCTGGCACTGTGATAACCCCAGTGCCACTCAGCTTGCTCTGTGCCAGGCAGGGCAGAGGGGTCCTGGGCAGTGTGAAAGAGCAAGGGCAGGGACCCCTTCTCATCCCTGCCCTGGTGAGTGGCAGTGGCAAAGCACAGGGTAAGGATTTCACTGCCGTGTCCCTATTCCTCCTGTTTCTCTCCTATCAAAACTCAGGAAAGAGCAAAGACAAAGTAAACAGTTTCCTATTGTGTGCGAGCATGTCCTGTTTACACGTTGTGGGTGCTGGAGGAGCAGCTGGAGCCTTCACTGCCATGTTTCTCCTGCTGCCACTGGCTGCGGAGCTGGCTTGCTCCCACACATCGTCCTCAACGTGCCACCCCTCGTGCAGGGGACGTAACTAGGGCATGTTGCACCCGGCTATTTCTAGAACATGTAGGAGTCCTAGGAAAAAAATCTCAAGTCTCTCATTCAGAACAAGCTTCTCCTGTGCAGTCGCAGAACTGAGGAGCTACACTTCATTTTTAACCTCAGCCACAAAGTGGAAAACATCTCCCATAGTCTTTAATTATATGTTCACACCCTATTTCTCAAAAGATATCACAACTCTGCCACAGCTACATACACAGGCATCACCTTCTGCAACTGTTTTTTTTTTTTTTTTCACAGTGTCTGACAGAGAAACATAAAATGCTAAGCTACTTTACATGAGAAACACACTGTGAACCTCTCCTGTTTAATCTACAAACAAAGTAATAAACTGTGATGGAAGATGGAGGCTATCTAAGCCTGCATCGGTGCTAATTGATCCATTACTTGCCTGCTGAAAAAGAAGCTGTACAGAATATAATGGCAAAGGAACATCCCTGCAAACACTTACTAGAGAGTCTGCATTCCCTCGTTTCTTGTAAGTAGGTCCAACCACCTTGATGTTCACTACTCTTTGAAGAAATGCATGTCAAATATACTTATATACGACTTGTCATATCTGCCATGATACTATTATACCTTTATACTCCACTGCAACAGGATATAATGTATTGACACTTTAACCACAGTATATATAAGCATAAAACCCTGAAAAACAAGATTATACAATGAGTGTGCATTGTCCCATGTACACAGCTCTACAGGTCAAGCATGGGAAAGCATTTTCTCATGCTCTGTTTGGATAAGATCCATAGGTGTGAATACAGACATGCCAGAAAACATACCTTCTGCTCCTGCACCAAGGTATCTAATAGGAACACTATTTCCAGCATAAGCAGAATACCTGGCACTTACAGTTTGGAGTAGTAATGCAAAGAAGATTTAATAACAGGAAATGGCATTTTTTGGAGGTAATCACAGATATAGGTACGCTCTCCATTGCCTTCTTGCTTGGTACCTGTTTGAAGTGGCAGGAAGTTGGCTGTCCTCTAGACTAAAATTGTTAAAATTATGCCAGTGATAGTTATCAGATCTCATTGAAATTAGTAACACATAGGGTGAACCTCAACTTTTGCAAACTGCTTTCTAGCCACCAAGAAGCATTTGCTCTTCCAAATTTTCCATCTCTTTGGTGGCATTTTCAGCTCTTAAATGTCAAGACTTAATTTTCTACCAGAGCGTGGCTCTTTTAGACCTTTCCCTTCAAGACATCTGAATGATCATTAAGTCCCCTGTGCAACACAGAAAATCCTTAAATTCGGGTTGATTCTAAGGATGACAATTCTGGAGAGTCCTCCAGGGGAATGACAACCAAGAGAGCTGTTAACTGCCAATGGTTTCAGCTTCTCACTGACTACCAGCCCACAGTAATCAGTAGACAAATCTATGTCAGCTTGAGATGTCCTCAAATCCAGCAAAGGCAGCTGTTATCAGTCATTGTCTCAAGACTTAAAAAGTAAAATTGAGAGCTTCTTAAATTAAGGTGGAAATTCCACCTTTGTGAACTCTTCTTGTGAACTCACCTTGTTACAGTTTTACTTGATACAGTTCATTGAATTAACCAAATTACTGAGAATCATGACTAGGTACTAGAGATTTCAAGAACACTGGTTTGAGATTTTCTGTTTTGAAGCTACAATTCACAAAGCTTTATTCTCTTTGAGTTAAATTCATTTTCCAGTTCCAGATTTATTATACAACTTTGAATACAGAAAATTTACCATTCTGCATGAATTCATTGTACATGAACTCTTGTTCAACTGAAGACCTGTCACAGTGGATCATCCGGGAAACATGACTTTGCATCCACCTCTGACATGTTTCTCTACCAGAAGTTTTAAAATTATTACTCCAAATCACACTGTGCTCTGTAAGCCTTATTATATTTTTAGGGGGCATTAAGATTGTATTTGACCTCCACACTGGAAGACACTTATCCCTCCAAAATAAGTAGCAAAGAGTTTGGACTGCTCAGCATTCCATTTTAAAAGCAGGGTAGTAATAGGAGTTTCTTGTAGACAAGATTCATCTCAGATGATTTCAGACATGAATGCCTCAGCTGGTCACCCATTTTACATCTTCCAAGCCTACCTCAGGCAACTGATTTTAGCATGAGACAGATTAGCAACTTGTGATGCTTTTCTTCCTCTCCACCAAATATAAGAGTTTGTGGCGAATAGTTCACACTAAGTTATTTAACTTTTGGATACCTGCATCAGGATAGATGAATCCTTCCACAGTGACATTTTTGTTTTCATGTTTTTCACATGAGTAGCAGACTGGTCAGATATATCTGGGGTATACATTGAAAACAACAGATATTTTCAGACAGCTGGCTCATATCAGGCTGCTTCATAACTTCTCCTGCTTTCTAAAAATAAAACTAACACCAAGTATTTCTTCCCTATGATATGGAATCCAAGACTATTTTTATTTCCCCATGCCTTTGGGAAATGCCTCCATCTCTTTATTTTTCATTTTCTCTTAGAATGTTCTTTTGTGGTATGTGCCTTGTTTTGTTTCTTCAAAATAAATCAGGGTTCTTTTTTTTTTTTTAAATTAGAAGTGGAAAAAGATGAGTTCAGACACTTACTGAGAGTAATCTCTACTGCATCAGTTATGCCTGGTCATACTTAATTTTTACATAGCCCTACAGATGGAGTTTTTCACCTCCTTTTCCCATAGCTTCTGCAGCAGCACGAGCACCATCCCAAACGTTCCAATCCCTCACCCCAGAACTCCCACTGACACTCTCCCAAAGGACAGGTTTTGCTCCTGTTCTTGACTGGCTAACAGCTGAGCTGGCTCCAACTCTCACTTCCATTAAATGCAGCCTGGCTTCTTGCCTTTGCTACTCCTCTCCCGATGGCTGTAGACTTCATTCTCATTTCCAGCATATTATCATTTAATGTGTATGTGCTTCATTTTTCTCACTAACCATGGTCCTGTCCTCAATCCAGGGGTGCAGGAGGATTTTATCTTACTGTTTCTTAATTAATCCAGTGCAACCCCAATATATTTGTCTACATTGCTCATCAATAAGGTGACCTCTCATTTGTATATAAAGGGGAAGATGCCTGGGCCACAGATGACCACTTTGGTAGCCTACCAGTACAGTGCTTAACATGGGGGGTAATCGTGTGTTTCCTGAGGCTTGGAGGTCCTATTTGCTTGGCTTTTTCATAGCCCACCCTCTCACATCGTAATTCTGGTGCCTTGCTCCATCCTCTCTTCTCTTCCCTAAATCTCAGTGTAACCAGTTCTGCCTGTCCCGTATGTTGATAATATGCCTCTGGAGAAGGCTGAGGGTCAGATGTCCATGCTGAAGTGGACACATCTGTTAGTATGTTTTCATTCCATCAGGCATAAGCTATTGGCCATCAGGGTGCCATAAAGCTGACAAAGACCTTGTCTGAATCCAACTCTTCATGATGATCTAAAAAAAAGATCAAGGGCAATTATGGGATTCCAAAGGGCTCAAGGGCTCAGCAGCATCATTCCTCTCATTTAATATTCACAAGATCCTGAAAGAGTCTAAAGCCACTTGTGCTGCCAGGCCCTTAGCTCACTTCAGAGCTTCAACAGGTATTTACTCAAGTAATAATATATAATATTTAAGTTCAACTTAATATGTATTTACTCACTCTGGAGAAACAGGACTAGTTGTTTTAAAAAATTAAATCAATCTGGCTTTATTTATTCTTCTTTAAAGTAATAAATAATGCAGTGCTAAAAATTTATCATTACATACTCTAATATATTCTACCAAAACCTATTTTTAACTAATCACACAGGCAGCAGAGAGACTACATAGAATGAGAAAACCACTGCTATAGTATTTTAGGAGCACCCAGACAGTGACTGTTTTGAATATCCACTAAATTTTACCTTTCAGCAGGTCTGAGCTACTGCAATCATCTGTGTTTTTCACTTCCCACTTTTAGGTCACTGACCTTCTTGAATTTTAGCAACTGAGAGAAAAGTCTTATGTAGAGGAACTGAGAACATAAATGAGTGAAAGGCCAAGCACAAATTGTGCAATTACCTGTGAAAGTGCCCACATTCCTCTTGCAGGGGCATGACTTCTCTGATCCTGCATTTTCCTAGGCATCCTTGCCCAGCTTTCTTTTTCCTTTTAACAAAACCTGCCTTGCATTTTCCTCTTACACACCATGCAAGCCCAAATCATGCAAGATGAGAGGCTGCCACTACAGCATCCCTTTTAGGCAAACACACCACCACACACAGCACGGTTCCATGCTTCTGCAGGTTCCACAGCAGTTACCATGGCCATGAAAGCATTCCTCTCCCAAACCCTGACATTCTAGTTCAGACTTCCTTCCAAGCAAGAGACAGACCACTGCAACACCTGGAACTTAAACACAGAAAGGTATCCAACTTATGTTCATCAAGGTTACTCATCAGACACCATGCTTATAACACTTGTGTTTGTTTTATAAAACTCACTATACTTGTAACTTCTTCAAGGAAATCTTAATTTTCATGACTTTTGACTGCTTACCACTTCCTTAATTTTCTTCTATCTGATTGCTCTCACATACACAGACACACATACTAGTGTGTGTCATGGAAGATAATACTGCCTTAAAAATGAAGTCAGGCAAGTTAACAAATTTCTGCCTTCTGCTGAAAGTCATGACAGATACAACCAACCAACCAATACAGATGTTTCTACTGTGGTTACATGGGCATCCCCCTGCACACTCAAAGTCAAAGACTGCTATTTATGGTAGGCAGTAAATCACACACTGAGCTAAAATGATGATCTTTGTTTAATTCATGGGAAAAAAGTTGAAAAAACTAGAGATGTGCAGTGCAATTATTTCAAAGAACAGAATCCCAAACAAGTGCATCTTGAGCTCTCCACTGCTCCGTGTGGTTAAAATTTTATGATGGAAAAACACAGACTCCCATGAGCTGTGTGAATGCACCATGAAACATACTCATTTCCCCCCAAATGCCTACAAAATTAGATGACCTCAGAAAAATTTTCCTATGTTTAAATAATAAATATATGCCCCCAAAGACTTTTAACCCACTTGTCAAATTATCATTTGTTGAATAATTGAAAGCAAGACGACAAAAGGAAGATTCCATATCAAGCATCAACATTTTTTAAAAAATTTCAATTACATGAAATCTAAAAGGATATATAGATATAACGGGATATAAAGCTGTAACAGGAAAGGGAAATCCGTTTTGATTTTTGTTATATAAAAGAAAGATATGTTTGCCTTTGCTTACTGCTAATGTTGTGCGACACTGCCATCTAGCAGGCTATCAGAAGAAGTCAAGTTTTAATCCTACACAGGGATAAGGGCTGTGATGGGAGAATTTCTAAAACCAAATAAGAGATTTTTCCATTTCTTTCCACTGGTTTCTTGTATATAAGCATGTGATCTAAAATTCTGTATGCAAGCCTGCAGAAGCCTGCAACATCTATAGAGAAAAAACACACTACAGTAAGAGACTAAAAATTATTACTAAAACGAAGACTTGGTTAAAGTTTGCATGAGACTAAAATACAGTTCCCTTACATTTTCCAGGATAATCTTTTGGCTTTGCTTCTTTGCTAGAAAAAAAAAAAGTTTTTGCTATAAAAACAAAGTTTTGCCACGTATTTTGTAACATCAGTTACTTCAAGACAATTCAAAGAATCTGTTCCTGACACTCTTTTTGTCATTTAAAACAGAGATTTGCTGTGGTCTTTAAGATTGCAAACTCTCACTTGAGTCTGCAAACTAGTAGTTTCACAAGTAACAGCTACTTATCTCTAACTCGGTGTCAGACAAGATAACTTGATTGCATTGAGGCTTGTGACTCCTGCTTGTCGAGCATAAAAGAGGCAGCAGGCAGTTTAAATTTGCCTTTCCTACTCTGACAGGCTATTCTTATTTAAATACCTTCTATAAAGAACAAACTATTCACGACCAAGGGTCGTTTAGAGTTGTTTTTTCAGCGTGGTAGAGGTACAAGGCAAGATGTCCAGTCCTGCATTCCACATGCCAAGGCACCATAGATGGGCTTGCCAAATGCCCAGCACTACCATGTTCTGCCCTGGGCTGGCTCCCTGCAAGCATTCCCTCTGATAATGTGTCTGAGAAAGAAACGTGTTACTCTGTCTCCTTTTTTTGCACTTATCTGAATGTCAGATTCAATTCACCGTTTCTGTTGTTAGAATAAAATTTTCTAAAGAGGTGTTTAATTTGGGACTTTATGGAATTTTTAGACCAAAATTTTCAGTCATAAGAAGACAAAAATTGTTTAGATACTCAGTATTCCCAGCAGAAGTGCTTTCCTACCTGGTCCCCCATTCCATCAGAAGCTGCAACTAAAGATTTTCAAACCACTATCAAGAATTTTGCATAGGCTCTTATTTGTAATGTTCTTACATTTGTTTTCCCTTCTCAGTTTCGTTTTCAAAAGTTTGCTTTTAAGTGACCAAAAAAAAATATTTCCATTTCCTACTATTTACCAGATTTTTCAATTAATTTTCTCAGTATATTGCTACTCTTCTCTTGGTTTACAAGTTCAGCAGTTCTCCAGGAGAAAGAAAAGGAGTGTGAGACAGCAAAAGCCTATCAGCAGTGCACTGGACAACTCTCTGCCCTGCCAGAAGGTCTCCCAGAGTTAGGGACATAGACTGGAGAGGAAGCCCTTTTGGGGGACACCAGCCAGTATTTGCAAAAAGGAGCAACTGGTACTTCCGCTTTATGCAGAAGGACAGGTCAGCTTGAATAGGTGCCACACGACACTCCCGACTAAGAAGAATCTGCCTCCCTTGGGAGTGCTGCTGCCTTTGCAGGCACCTTGGCAAGGAGAGGTGTTCTGTTAGTGCACGTGCTGGCTCTGCTCCCTCCTGAGGGAGCTGCCACATACAGTGCTTCAAAATGCAAAAATTTGGCATGTTTGTATTTTACAATATGTTAACTAGTTTTTCAATTCTGAGGCAAATATTTTAATTTTCTTTTTCTCGAACATAAGTATTTTTATTCTCGCTTCATTGTATTCTAACAGATTTTGACAAAACTGAAGGCTACTGAATGATTTCATAATTAATATCTGCATAATTGCCACCTAATTCAGTGAGAATGCTGATGCATAATTTAAAACAGCTGTGCTAGATAATCACAAGCCTTAGCATGAGACAGCCTGTTGATCATATATTTCTTTTCAGACACAGCTTATGAGTGTTTTGTTCATCTATTGGATCTGTCCTTTAATTTTTCCTTCCTGGTAAAAGGTCATATAACTTGCTGTCACTAAATAACATCTTCATAACATTCTCTGTAGTGTTATTTTTATACCGTCAATCACTGGCTCATATTCATTGCTACAGAAAATAAAGCCTTGTACTCTTCCGAACTGATGTGATGTGGGCAAGACTCATTGTTTGGAATGATTTGGAATTTGGTAACTGTCCTTTAATAACCAGGAACTAAAGAAGCACCAACTGAGCTTTAGGACACAGAAATGCTGGTGTCTTAACCTCCAGTGACAATGTGGTGACACAGCCTAGTCAGTAAGCCAACAAAACCTGCAGAACCCTTCATGTGATCACCCATCCAGGCTCAGGTCATTTGCTCACCAGGGTTTTAGTACCATTTGGGCTAAGGTCTTGGCCTGTCATCCAGTTGCTGGTTCAGAAGTAAGTGTGCATATTTGCCTGTAGGTTCTGTATCACATCTGCCAAGCTTGTGAAAATGTCTTGGAAAACCTAGACATCCAAGGTTATCTTAGGACAATCTTAAATGTCACTAGACACATGTTTAGGCAACTGAACAAAGCCCTGTGAGACTTCTGAAGGACAAGCCAGTCTACTTTCCAGACTTCATCTGACTGGACTGATAAAATTCACAGTCTACAGTGGGTACACTTAAACTTGTATCTTGCATGTAGACACCCACGCTTGCACACCAACACTTAAGTGTCTTAACTTTGGGCCAAGTCATAACCTTTTAATTCTTGAAGGACTCACCAAGGCATCTGTAAAAATGAAAGAGTAGTGAGGCTTTCCACTTAGAAATTTAAAGCCCTCCCAAGCAGGTGTTGACATTATTTAAAATTGAACTTCACCCCCAAAATACAGAATAGCAGCTCTCTCAAATAATCTTAGGGTAAATTATCCTCTGTTAAACCATCTTTGGCACGCACGGTAGAGAAGTCTCATCTTTTTGCATTTGCATTAACGTGAGCATCATCTCCAAGTGGGCTCTATTTAATCTTTCCCCAAGTTTCTAATCCCGTATTTACTTATAAAGCAAATAGTAAAACAGGAAGAGAAACAAACTTCCAAATCATTTTCCTTAAGATCTACAGCTTTTATATCATCCTGAAATTACAGCACTGTACATTTTTAGCTTAAAATCAGCAAAAAATATTGCTCTTTACCTCTACAGCTGCCTGAAAGGAGGCTGTAGCAAGGTGGGGGTTGGTCTCTTCTCCCAAGGAACAAGTGAGAGGATGAGAAAAAATGGCCTCAAGTTGCACCAGGGGAGGTTTACATTGGCTATTAGACAAAATTTCTTCATGGAAAGGGCTGTCAACTGCTGGAATAGGCTGTCCAAAGCAATGGTGGATTCACCACCTCTGGAGGTATTTAAAAGACATGTAGCCACTCTACTCTGGGACATGGTTTAGTGGTGAACTTGGCAGTCCTTTGTTAATGGTTGGACTTGATGATCTTAGAGGTCTACTCCAACCTAAATGATTCTGTATTTTACCTGTGAGTGTAACTGTTTGTTTGAGTACTGCTAGCCCACTAGCTACAGGAGTAACAATTAAAAGCATTTTTAAAGTTCTCTGAAGTATTTACTTACACACAAAGACTGTATTAATACTTTCCATAAGACGTTTTACATGTCTCTGTCATGTACTCTGTCCACATGCATGCACTAGAGGGAGCTAGGACCAAACCCTCCGTACACATGCCCTAACGCAGCTTCTCACCATCATTTCGCATCACTTGGAACTTTGCTCCAAGTAAATGATGTCAGAATTCCCAAACAACACCTGAACGCAAGTTCATTAAGGATCTACCTCTGAAACGTGATCAAGTAGCTGAGGCTTCAAGCCCCATTCTGGCGGGAATGGCTGGAGCAACTGTGAAGGGGAGAAAAAGGAAAAGGGGAAGGGCCTCTCACCTGTGACCAGGCACGCTCCCAGACTCCTCACATACCTTTGGGCACCCACCCGCCTTTCACTGAAAAGCTGAAGTCGTCGCCCTCCACATCCTCTCACCACAGCCTGGCAGCTAAAGTAAGCGAGGACACTCCTTGACGGGATATCCTCACACAATGAACAGCAACCCCACCACCTCTGGTATCAACACATAGTCACTTTTTAATCAGGCTTTGTGAGACAGGGTTTGCTAAAGCATTTTTGCTGCATCCTGTTTACGCTGCACTGAGCCAAAGTGCCTCCCCTTTGAAGTACATGACAAGAAAATTATTTTGGTTTTAAAACCTAACCTTTGTAAGTCAGAAAGGCATGAGATTCCAGATTTTCTATATATTCTTAACTGGTGTCACCCTACACAGATGTACTACAGTATAACCTCTAACCCTGCACGATCTTCTCATGTGCTTCATGCCATATATTGAACATACAATACCCAGAGTTGCTGACCAAGCGTGACTGCCTGTATGTGTATCAGTGCAGGTGCATTTTGAGTTGTTACTCGTGTTATTTTCGGAAAGAAAGGACATATGGAAGACATGAGACACAGTTCTTTGTTTTTTTTTTCTCCTCAAAATACAAGCTGACAGCACATACTAAATCATTTACTGGAGCCAACAGAGTTATTAGGTTTTTTTCATCCATCAGCTGAAACTCTGTAACTTTTGGGATGTTGACTTTTCCCTTCCAGTGGCGCTTCACGGACACTGGGATCATCACACTCAATTCAAGGAAGACCAAGCATCTTTCCCCACATCAAAATACTTAGTCAAATTACATTAAGCTAAATGATTAAGCCCTGCTATGACTTTCTTTTCATGCCTAGCATTGTGAGTAGAAGTTGTGGGAACTGAAATGGGACAGGCTGAAGTCTTCAGGTTGTAAAATAAAGTATTGGTAGAGACACCAGACAGAGAAAGCTGTACCCCAGAGATATGGAAAGCAGCATGGCACAGACCAGGAACGGAGATTTTATCTAGTTGGGAATAAAAAAGTAATTTCCTGAAATACTTGGGAGAGTTTAAATCCATACAAAAGGTACCAAGAACATTATGACCACGAACAAAGTCATGTTAATTACCAAATCAATAACCTGTTCATGTTGCATTTTTTGGGATAAATAAACACTGAGAGTTAGGACCACAGAGTTACTTAGGGGCCTTTCCTACTGTTGTCTCCAAGTTTGTCTCCAATCTTAGGAGGTTGTAAATAAAGTGAAAACTTGGGAGTTTTGTCTCTTATAAAGAAGAAGTAATTACCAACTACTTATCCTACTTTGAAATACACTTTTTGTTTGTTTGTTTTTGGTTTTTTTTTTTTTTTTGCTTTGTTTTGTTTTTTTACAGTAGCTTTAAGAGACTTACAATGAGTAAAACAAAGACGAGTGAGGAGAAAAAGACACACCCATGGCACGTGCTACAGAAGCCAACAAGAACAGCTGCTGGGGTGGAACTCATCTCCTCCACAGGCAGTGGTGCAGAGCTTTGGTAACATACGTACACTCCTTCCACAAGCAAGAGAAAGAGGCAGGACCCGCCAGCACAATTTACCATGCCCTAACATGGACTTTGAGAAAAGAAAATTAACTGGATGCCAAACTGCCAAATGGCTGAAGTTAAACAAGTGAAAATGCATCCTCCTGTTAAACCACCCATTAATTTCAGCACACACAAATGTATGCAACTAAATAAAAAGAAACAGACGCTGTCTATAAGTCCTGTTAAATTTAAAATGCTCTAATCCTCCAATGCAAATAATATATGCACTGGGAAAGAGGGGCTCTGTCTGCCATCAAGCTAGATGAGAAAGTGCATTAAGGCATAACTGTCTTCTCAGTGGCACTAGTTACTTTTGTGAAAGTGTTCCCATTAATTAAAAAAAAGGACTGCTGTCTGGTCCTTTTGTAGGCATACATGTATTTCTTCTATCTTCAGCCACATTTGACCACCCTGGCACTCGGGAGTGCAGGTGGTGGAGCTGCCTCGGCTGCATTTCTGTGCTGGAGAGGGGGTCTCTAGCTCATGTCCTCCCCAAACCACCCCATTTTCTCATAGTACCTTGACACCTGCAAGTCCCTTTGCCACCACTTTGGGATCACAAAACTACACTGGATATCACCAAACAATTTTCTGATGCAGACACTGTTCTGTGGAAAGGACCATGAAATGCATCATTTGCCTGCTGCACTTTCATCCTTATTTCAAGCATTTTTTATGAGCTAGCTATCACAAAAGTATGCACAAAACAACAACTCTCTTTTGATGAAAATGCTAGAAGCATAAATGCCACAATGTTGGCACACAACTTTAAAAAAAAAAAAAAAAAGAAGAAGAAGAAAATGGACTGGTTTGTGTTTCTTTAAGAAAGTAGGGTGTATTTCAGAGGTAGTATATTTTTCTTAAATTATTATAAATAAACTCTTGCAGCAACTTCTCTTTTTTCCATGGGATACTTAAATAGCTTTGGGAACCACAGTAAAAAATAAAATAAACCTGTTGGTACAACATTATTAAGCAAAACATTTTCACTGATTTCTTTCTAAGCCCTTGGCAGTGGAGGGGAATGAATCAACAGGAAAGCATTTCTACTGGGTTTGCAACAGCTTGTCAGTCTGTCCAGGAGCAACACAAGGAAAGGTGATGGGGAAACAGCCCTTTGCTTTCTCTTGGTCAGCAAATTTGCTTGCTTTCTCTTCAGTCTGACCTCTGAGAACCTGAGGGAAAATAGCTCTCAGATGCAAGTGCCTGAGCATGGTCTCAAAGAAACAGAAAAGCCAGAGCGACCCAATGGCTGTGCAAATCCTTCTCCTGGCAGATGCCAGGTGCATCCCGGTGCGAATCTCTACAGACTCAATGGAGGAGTCAAAGATACACACTACGGGCTCCAATAGATATTTCTTCCCTGGGAATTAGGTCCTACAGGAGAAGGGGGAAACTCTACCAAACTGAAAACTGTCATTAACATAACAAACAGCAGAAGAAGAGGAGAAAGTATATTCTTTCCTAGCCTGCCTCAGCCAATAACCCTCAGAGTTCCTTCTAACAACATCCTTTCTTAGGGTAGAGTAATTCCCAGGTTAAAGATACACTTTCAAACAGAAAGCAGGCATAGTCATAAATCTCTTGAGTTCTGTTTAGATCACTACCATTTCCAGAAAACATTCCATTTTTTCTTTTAATTTTTTTCCAGCTGCCTTGTTCTGCTTGTGATTTTTGACAGCTCCCATACTTACAAATGAGTCACTTCCACACACCTCGTGGAGAAGGCTACATAGACACACCTGATTGTATGAAACCTGTGATGATCTTCCTTTTGAACTTAGGAGTTAATAATAGACTTTTGTAAGTAGTCCGATACTAGGGTGATTCTAACTCCAGCTGGGTTAATTACACAATAATTAGGTACAAACATTGCAACACAAAACACAGCTACATCATTATTTGCAACAAATGTTAACTCTAAATAAGTGCAACCTGTCCCACAAACACTTGCTATAAACGACTTAAAAATAAACGTAAAATTTGATGGGGTAAACACAGAAATTAAAAAAAAAATTCTCTGGGAGAATTTTTTTTGTTTAAAAAAGAAAAAAAAATTAAAATAAAAAATCTCAGCACTCATTTAGAGTTCAGGATCTTGTGAAAGAAAGCTTTAAAAGGAGCAAACCTGATTTGCTGTGGCTGTTGCGGCGAAGGGAACACTTGTTGCAGGAGTTGTTGCTGCAGAGACAGTGGCGGCCGTAGCGTTGTGCATCATGGGTACTTTCAGGAGGGGAACCATGGAAGCAATGAACAGGAGGGTGCAGCATTATGGTAAGAGAAGTGGTATTTTTGGCATGGTGAATATCAAGAGCAGCAAGCCATCATCATGGGTTAAACCGGCAGATGGCATGCAATCACAGTGCAAAGCGAGAAAGCGTGGCGGAGAAATAAAAAAAAAGGGAAAATAGCTTATTACAAGTACAATTAAAGGAAGGTTGTCAACACACTCGGCGATTCCCAGAAAAAAAGAGTAAGGAACACTGAAAATGCAACTCTTGTCTCTAAGAAGATTACTTGTGCAAATGAGGTCTTTACCAAAACAGCCTGTTACTTGTGAATTGTTACATGGGTTATTTGTTTTCCCCCAGTACAGACATACAGCACTTTAAAATGAAATTCTACTAAAAAAAACCCCAGTGGTTTGAACTGGGAAGAAAACTGATCAATGTTTATCTTAATTTTTAAACACAATTAAAAATGAATTATTTCCATGTACTTTCATTTTGAAGTAAACCAGATACTCATTGTCTTCCTTTATAATCCAATTTATGCATTTTTTTTCCTACTAGCACTGCATAACTGCTTGGCTTCATCAGAGTTAAATTACCATCTGCTTTGCGGTGAAAATTGGGAGAGGGATGATAATTTTTCTGATAAAAACACTACTTTGTTTGATCTAAAAAAGCAAGATCAATTTTGTGAAAGTCACTGCTTTTGCTCATTTTAAGAATGAATTTTAATCAGCAACTTCATGGAGGAATTATTAACTTGATGTTTTAAAGGCTCGATATTTTAACTGTTTTATCTGACTAGGCCCCAAAAAACAAAACTAAAATCACTGGGATAGGGCTATAGAAGAAAGATTTCTGTCTTAGAGGCTGGGCTGTTGCATTGGACTTGCATCCTGCATGCCAAAAATATTCAAGTTGCAAATATATATAGGAGGAGTGAGATTCAGATAATGAGTTTCAACAGAACCTCTGTGGATCAAAGTAGGCATTTCTGGGAAACGCTGATAAAACTTTCTAACACACAGAAAAGGAGAAATAGGCACACCACTATGAAACTTTAAAACACTGATGAAAATTTGCTGGCTTTTTCCAGTATTTTATGATTTTACAGGACTAGCCAATATAAAATATAAAGAGAAATAAAACTTTGAAAACTGAAAAGCAGTCTAGAATTCATGGTATTATGCTTTTGCAGTGTAGTTGTTATAGCAGGTGATATGTCTAAACTACAGCTTTCATCTACAAATCTAAACACCCTGCAAAGTCAACCAGAAGGACAAGTGAACCTTTAATTCTAGTCAGTGTCTAAATCTCACCTAGGGTTTTTCAAACAAATGAATATACATCATATACAGTACAAAAAAAGAGATCAATAAAGAAATTTGGAACCTACCAATACTGGTAGCGGGTGTCATGCACAAAACTGACCCTGCGTGTCATGCAATGATAGGTGAAAAAAGTGGATAAAGGGAAGAAACAGGTTAGCCGTTTAGAGTTAACATTCAAAGTGAGATTCAAGCATAACCACAGAGAAGTAAGTTAGTTAAATGAAACTGTAAAGTCATTCATAGTTTTGCTTTAACACAAAAGGTGATTATGGTCTTACAAAACTCCTGAATATACTGTGTGATTTTTGGCATGTCTCTGTGCATATTCAAGATACTTCATAAAATTTTTTACTTACTAGTTTTATTGTTTCATGCAGTACTTTTGCAACAACAGGTTTTTGTTTATAGAAACATCTTTGCTTAAAGGTCATGGTATTTAGAAATTTTAGAACTCACTGCATAATTCGGACAGCTCAATGTTGTACAGATCAACATTCACCAACTTTCTGACATGCGGCAGAGAAAGACATTAAAATGGAATTAAAACAATATTATTCTGCAGAGGCTTTGCCAAATTTGCGATTGATGTTAATGAACCCATTCTTAACACAACACTGGAGGTGGAGCAGTGCTTCTGAAGAAAATAAACACTACTTTGACAATTCTCCAAGCTAAACACCTCAAAGTGTGTAACATTCCAGCAGAAGGCTCCCAGCACTCCTCAGAGATGCTGTGGAAGGACTGCTTGCCTGCCATGCAGTTTAGTTCTGGAGTCTAGTCCACGTTTAACCTTTCTGGAAAGACCAAATGAAAAAAAAAAAAAAAAGAGATCAGTGTATTTTCTGTATACAGAACAAACTGGTGAAGGCAAGCAGGGAAAGAGACTAGTCCCAGGTACATGCATATTTGATACAAAGTCAAATATGCTTCCTGTATTCCTGCTCAGTTACTACCACAGCTCCTTATTGGACTTTAGCAGTACTGGTGTAACTATGAATGACCTTACCCAAGAACAGTCCCCAGAGAATACACAAAATTCTTCCTCTAGAGGCTATAGAAACACTAACAGCAATGGGAAGAGAGAAAAGATCTGTTGTTTTTAAGATCATTCACCAAACAACAAGAAGAAGGTGACAAAGCAATCAAATTGATGTAAAACAAACAAAGTGCAGAACTTCAGAGGTAAGCCATGCTAAGTCAAGCCCCACACTTTTTATTAGGGGAGCCAGTGGTTAAGAAAGCAGAGAAGTTATATAAAACAATTACGTTTTATATATATTCCAGCAGCAAAACTTGTTTTAAAATCTAACACACACATACACACAGAGAACACATCTGAAAATTATACTAATTTAGAAAATACCACATAATCATTTAAAATGCAACAGATAATGTCATGCATTGCTCCTTAGACCTAGGAAGCATGACAGTCCTTATACTCGCTAAATCCAACCTTCCCAGGTATGTGGGAATATCAGATGTAGCATCTTTAATGGAAAGCTCATGACACCCCCCTCAAATAGAGGGGGGTTTCCTTTTCCTAACCTCCTCCCATACATCATTCCTCTCTCTAATATCCTTTCTAGGTGCTGATGGTGTTTGAAAAGAGCAGGAGGTTCATTCCTTTGAGAAAGGTTTTCTACTCTGAGGCTTGGGCTCCATCTGTTATGCTATGTTATACCCTTTTTTATTTTTATTTCATGTGCTTGTTTTGGGGTTTGCCAACAACCTAGCCCTTAAGGTTTGGTTCCAAGATCCACCCTTACTGCCATTATAAATTTGTCAGATAAAACTATAATTACAACCATTAGTTGGAAAAAGGGATGGACCATAAAAAGTACAAGAAGTGAGCTACTTTAGGAAGCATGAACATTCCAAAAGTCTGGAAAATATCCAAGTGCTCTTTCACTGAAAATGGTTTAAACTACTGTATTTTCCATAGTTAATTTGAAGTCCTTGGCAATTGCAAGTAATAGCAATAAGCCCTGAAAGGGAGTGCTTGAGAAGAAAAAATACCTGCTGTGCTACAAATTCTCAGGGTGTCAATGTAAAATAAATTTGTGGAAATTTCTGCATGTTTGCAAGCACAGGGCAGTCTTCCATTCATGTCCAAATAGGCGGTCTCACAATTTATTTATTTTTTTTCCAAACACTCCCATAAATGTCAGTGTGTTTTCTGCCACAGATATTCTGGTGCACGAATGTGCTAAAAATACAGCATGCTATAATTTACTATTATAAATATGGGGGCAGGCTCCAAGGTTGTTACTGAGGCCTTATAGAAAAATTCCATGAAGTCAAAACCATCTGTGTTTGTTTTTTATCTTTAAAAACATATGTGTATGCTGATAGATTGGGAAATGATCATGTGTTGCATTTCATTCCTTGTTTAACTGACATTATTTCTATGAACTAAAATAACATTGCTGAAATGTCAAATGCATTTGCAAACACATAGTTTTAAATGATTCTGGAAGTTCACACTGGATAACATTCTGATAGTAAAATACATTATTAGTTAATTACGAATGAAATCACAGAATTCCTTAGGCAGGATATTTACCTTTGGGAAGTCTGGAGTGAGAGTGACTGACATAATTTAGAGGGTTATGTTGTTACTGTTTACACAAGCACCTAGCACATTCCACCTCTCGCAGTGTTAAAGAGAAGTCCTGCCACCAGCCATGGTGCAGTTCAAGCCATCTCTGAATACTCTCATTTTTACAGAGTTAGGAGCACTGAAATGTAAATTACATCCACTCATCTTCAGATCATCCCTATGAGGAATTATAACCCCAGCTAGAAGCTGCAAATGCCAGGAAGAGTTCTGGTGATGTTTGAAAATGAGAACCACAAAAATGCATCTGATGCCTCAAACCTCTTCAGCGCTGCTACGGGGAGCAACGTGTTTTGCCAGTGCTTCCCTGCAGGTATTCATTGGAAGGTTATAGCTGATGTTCCCCTTCTCACGGTGCTTGTATGCACCTGGGGCAATCCCCATGGCTGCAAACCAGCAGCCAAGGGAGCAGGAGGATGCTATGGTGTCTCTGCAGTGTGATGTTTCCCCAGCACTTTTGATAGCAGAATTTTGCCCTCTTGACTCCTAGGTGTGTGCTGGCAGATACACGCCAAAATCCAGCCAATTTAAGGCAGGAAAAAAGGGGCAAGCTCTGGACAGTGATGAGCAAGGCTATGAATGTGCAAAAATGCAGCTTAATGGCATGTTGAAATTTCTGCTTGAATTCTCGTCCTTTGCAAGAGGAATTAAAATAATGTGCAATCATCTGTGCAGACTTTACCTCAAGGGGGCAGGGAACATAACAAACCCTGAAGTGCAACTGCCTGACACGAAGCTACCTGAGGAACACAAAATTGGTTCAATGTGGGTACAACATACCTGTCGGGATAAACGCTGCATGTTGTTGCAACTGAGCATTGGCAAGAGCCTGTTGATAGTGCAAGACACTGGGATTGAAAACAGCACTGGCACCATTGCTTTTTTCAAGTGCTTGTCTCTTTGGTAAAGGGTGAAGAACACCAGGAGGAAAGGCCTGTAAATAAGAAAGATAGTTAAAATGGCACCATTTTCAAGATGTTGTCTGTAACATATACATAAATACAAAAACTTAGTATTTTTTAAAGCGGCTAAAGATGCCTCGCCATGCATATTAACTCAAAGCACAGCAATGTAAAATGAGTGAAATTTTGTTATTGATAGCAAAAGCATGGTACTATTAACCTAAAACTGTACCAGCACAACTACTGAAAAGAAATTTTTGCTTTAAAGCAACGAAAATGGCATTGCCTTTAAGTAGATTTTCAAATATTACGGGGAGAAAAAACCACTTGTGTTTCATTGCCAAGCATTTTCTTTTTCTTTTTAAATTTAAATATCATTTCCTATTATTATACAGATTAATGGATTACATTATGAGTTGTCAATTACAAAAGCAGTTTTATCTCAATTCAACTTTTCATGAGAGATTTAAAAAAGATGAAACTGTGTTAGAAACCAAACTAAATAGTCTGCGGTTTATTACGTATGAGAATGAGATGGATAAATAGAGCTTCCGGTAAATTAACGAGTATGTGAAATCATTTCTGGTTGATGTTCAAAAAGTAAAGCGATACAAATTTCATTAGTTGCTTCTCTGAAGGAAAAAACAAACCAAAACAACCAAAAATCCAATAAAATAAACCAAAAAAGCTACATGCAAAGCAAAAGGTGAAAGGTCAAAGTACCAGGTCTACAGTTGCTTCGAGAGGTCGCTTCATTGCTTTGGCAGTCGACTGAGTCTTTTAATAACAGGCAGCGAGCACATGATGGCAGTGGGCCAATGGGAGTCAAGCGAATTAACATACAGGTAAACAGCAAGCAGAGGTGCGTCATGGGAACGGCATTGCATTTGTGGATAGGTGAGAAGGAAAAAAATATTCTGAATGCAATATACAACATACAAAACACTAGGCATGCACAACAACAAAAATGTCTTCTAAAGAAATGAATATTACACTTTGAATTAGTACCGAAGCAAAAATGCATCTACTATACCTTAGTTAAAAGCATATAAGAGAGTAAAATATAGATGTTTGAAATTCAGGAAAGTTGAGTAAAACAGCAGCTTGCAGACACTATTAAGCATCATATAAACACTTCACAGAGATGCAGAAAGTTTTAAGGATACGCCTACAAGAATTCCTGATAAGTTAGTTAAGTCACATTTTCAAGTGGGAAAATCGATTTGGGAGGCTACATTTTCAAACACAAAGCACTAAGTGACAGCTGTAATGCATTATGAATGCTACTAACATCAGTGCTTACAAGGAAAGGGGTCTTTTAATTTAGAGAAGTGAATAATTCCATGGATTTGGGATTCAAAATTAGAGAGGTGCTCCTTTGCCAATACAAAACAGAGTACGTCATATGTCCAGTTACACTAACTTATCATTAATTCCTTTTTTTTTCCTCCTACAGCTGGGTCATTTTTGTAGAGTTCTCTTTTCCTTGTAACTTACCACATTACATTGAGAGGGAAAAAAGTCTTTTAGAACTGAAAACATACTTTCTAAATTGTGCTACAACCCTCAGTACTAGCTTCAGGAAGAGGGAGTAAAAATACTGCTCCAGTTCAAAAGTGAACATTAACATAAGAGTTGAAATACTAGTCCAGCATTATTAATTTTTTTAAAGAAAGTATTTAGGCATAGTACATAGGTATATACATTTATGTATACTTTCATAATAAGGTCAAACTTATAGCTGGTACGATGGCATTCTGGAAAAAATTTTCTCATAAAATACTACTTTCAAGTTTTATAGTGTAAATAATTCTTATAAACCTTTAAAAAGGAAAGAAAAATTTACTTGAAAATCAAAATTGTAATTTCTGTTTTTCAAACACAGACTGATATATAGCTTTTTTTACAATATGCAGATTATGTCAATCTTGAAATCAGTATGTGGAAATAGGGAACAAAAGAGGGGGAAGGAAAAAAAAAAAAAAAAGGGCAAGGCACAAAATGACTGCAAAGGGCTTGTGGACACAAGGTTAGCTAGTGCCAACAGGGTATTTTGCAGGACAGACCTACCTATTTTTGCTTATTCCTGTCTCTGTTCATGAGTCTTCTCAATGCCATCCCCATCTCTCCTTCAGCACTTTTCTGGATTACATACCCTGAACTACAGAATTTGTGCATCTGTCTGTGTCCGAGACCCAGACATAACAAGAAACGCCTGGTGCAAAATGAGAATCCAGACAAACTTCTGTCTAAGCAGGGCTCTGTCCAGCCAAGGTGTGGTGCCCTCCACAGGTGCCACCACAGAGGACATCACTCTGCCTGCATGGGGCACAGCCTCTGAATCCACTCTGCCTGCAGCACAGGCTGAGGTCTGCAGAGAGGTGAAGCAGTACGACTAAATTCAGCATTATGCCATGATGAAGTCCACAAATTCAAATCAACATCATTAAGAGTATAGCACTTCAGTTAATTACCTTTATTATCCAAATGCAGATTTTATCTGATCTCACTTGTTAACTTATTAACTCTGTTTATTATTGCCTTTCTCCAATTCTCTCTTCTTAACCTCACCTCCTTACATTGAAACTTTTTGCTGGCTCTCCACTCATTTTCCATAGCAAGTTCAGTCTCACAGTTTTCCCAACCCAAAGGCTTTATCTGTTTCTAAACCTACTCATCAACCTCATTTCCATGTAGTCTCCCACTCTTTTCAGACTTTCAAACTGCTCATTTTTCTCTCCTACAGTCGTATTTTCTTTTATTTCATCCTGATGGTAAAATCTCCTTTGCCTCTTTCTGTTCCATCAGGTTATCTCCTACATAACTAACAACGAAAAAAATCAATAGCTACAGGCTGGAGAGGGAAAGGCTACGGAAAAGAAATAAAGAAAATAATAAAACTGATCAAAAATCTGAGGCATAGTATTTGTCTGCCATATGTCACGTTGGTATGTTGTAATGTCCCCTGGAACACAAGTAAGATACACAGCAATGGCCTCCACAGATATGCAAGGAGCTCCTGACTAAATTCAAACACAAGAAGGAAGGCACACAAAGGGCAGCAGCAGTAACAGATGGCTCAGGAGGAACAGGGGCACAGCCTGAACGTGCACAGATATGTTAAGAAAGTCACAGATTACCTGGAGTTGAATCTGGCAAGAGATGTGAAAGACAATGAGAAGGGCTTCTCCAAGAGGATGAGCAACAAAAGGAAGACTAGGGAAACTGTGTTTCCACTGCTGAATGGGACAGGCAACCTAGTGACACAGGACATGGAGAAGACTACAATTCTGAAAATCCTTTCCATCTCAGTCTTCACTGGCAAGACTGGCCAGTAGAAAGACTAGAGGGAAAGTCTGAAGTGAACCAGATTTACCCTTGGAGGAGGATGATCAGGGCTGGAGAACATTTAAACAAGCTGGATGTACACAAACCCACAGGAACTACCAGAATGAATCAATGGGTGCTGAGGGAGCTGGCCAATGTCACTGCAAGGTTACTCTTAATTGCCTTTGGAAGATCCCAGCGACTGCGGGAAGTTCTCCAAGACTGCAAGAAAGTAAATGACACTCCTGTCTTCAAAAGGGGAGGAAGGACGGTCTGAGGATTGACAGGTTGGCCAACCTCACCTCAGTCTCTGGGAAAGCAATTGAGCAAATCCTCCTGAAAACCATCTGTAAACATATCATAGCCAAGACAGTGATGGGAAGTAGTCAGCGTAGATTTGTGAAGGGGAAATTGTGCTTAACCAACCTGATAGCCTTCTATGGTGAGACTAGCGTGGTGGGTGAAGGGAAAGCAATTGGAGGAGGGAAGGGAAAGAGATATTGTTTCTCGACTTCAGAAAGATTTTCAACACCATTTCATCCTCACAGACAACTTTATTTCATATGGGCTAAATGGGAAACAGGTGGACTGACAACTGGTTCAGCTGCCAGGTTCAAAGAGGTGTGATCAGCAACACAGAGCCCAGCTGGAGGCCAGTCACCAGTGCTGTAAAACTCAGAGGAGCAGATGACACAAGACTGATGTGCTGCCACTCAGAGGGACATAGAAGGTCTGGAGAAATGGGCACAGAAGAATTTCACTAAGTTCAGCAAAGAGAAATACCAATACAAGTTCTGAGGAGGAACAACCCCAGGTATCAGTACGTGCTGTGGTTCACAAAGGTTTGGCAGAAAAGAGTCTCTCAAGACTCTGGTGTACACCAAGCCAAAAATGCACCCTCACAGCAAAGGCAGACGATGGCATGTTGGGCTGCATTAGGCAGAGCATCACCAACAGGCGGAGAGAGGTGATCCTTACCCTCTACTCAGAGCTGGTGAGGCCACGTATAGAGCACTATGTCCCAGTCTGGGCACCCCAGAAAAAGAAAGGTATGGATGCACTAGAAAACTGACCCCATAAAGGGCCTGAAAAATGATGAAAGGACTGGAACACCTCTTACCTGGGGAAAGGCTGAGAGAACTGGGAGACACAGGGGGAATCTCATCAATGCACACAAACACCTGAAAGCAGGGTAAAGATGGAGCCAGGCTCTTCTCAGTGGTGTCCAGTGACAGGACAAGAGACAATGGGAATAAATGTAAATAAAAGAAATTCTATTTAAATATAAGATTTAAAAATAAAGTATTTTTACTTTAAGTATGGAGCAAGTTGTCAAGAAACATTGTGGGGTCTCCATTCTTGGATACATTAATAAGCCAAAGAGGCACATACTGAGCAGTCTACTCTAGTTCACCTGCTTGAGCAGAGAAAATGGGCTAGGTGACCTCCAGAGATCCTTTGCAATACCCACTATGAATTCACATTTTCATTTAGGTTGTCTTCATGATGTTTTATGCTTTTTGAAGCACCATGTGAATATTTGGAGCTACCCAAGTACAATGATAGATAACACTGTCTTCTAACACATGTTAACATTAAACCCATACGTGTACCTCTTTCATGTTGTCTTTCCCCTTTCTTTTTACTTCAAATTATTAGGTCACATAATATATCTGACTAAAAATGTCTAAACCTTAGTGTACAGAAACAGAGACAGTACATTTTCTGAAAGCTGCAGAAAGCAGAACTCACTGACCTGCAACAGTCTTACCAGCTTTGCCTACAGTGCTCCAGTGGTATGCACAAATCTCACCTATACGAGTACCCTCTGGACCAAAGCAAAACAGTAGGCTCCCCTGGGAAGGAAAACCTCTTGGACACAATTTCAGCCTGGGAGCAACCTTTAATGCAACCTTACAGTTAAGTATTTGTATTTCCGCCTTTTGCTCTCTAGATCCAACTGAATAATCTTGGTCATTATTGGGTAGCCTTGAAGACATGTAGGTCCGTTTCTACCACTTTTTTATTACCTTTCTGGTGATTTTTCATTCACTCTGATTATTTCAAGCATAAATTAACCAAAAAAAATAGATGAATCGTAAAGAATCTTTTCTGTTTGCTAGTCTAAATGTGCCATTAGAATATCTTGTACATATTTTTCTGCAAAAGGTTACCCTGGATTACAGGTCCCTGCTGTCTTCTCCAATGAAATTCGACTGCTAACATTTCAGTTCTGTGTTTCCAAAGATGCTTTGTCTTGTTTTGAGTCTAATGCAACTCCAGTTAAGGCTTAGTTAAAATCACAGAATCTATATATAACCATTACTGAAATGCAGAAAAAAATTAATCCACTTATCTCTCTCCTTTCTTCATTAGTATATTGCCGAGAAATACTATGCTCTCTAAATGAACAATAAATATTGCACAACAGAAGCTAATCAGAATAGAAACCCAATCTTCTTTGCTTTAATTTCCAGATGGTATTCAATTTTTGCAAGCACAGGAAACTTTAACTAAAAATCATCCAATTTGAAACAGAGACTGTTAGACTATTAGAGAAAGAATATTAAAACTTAAGAAAGGTTCTTCTGTTTGGTGGTTTATGTTTTTGTATAACTTATCCTTTGTCCCTTAAAAAAGTCTGGTCTTTGCTAATTTGCTAAATACAATAGCTTGGGGTAGTTATAAACTGTACTGTATTGTGTTTCTGGTTGGCTTTTTACCCAGAGAATAACTGTATTGTCTATAACTATTGTATGCACTGCCCACAAGTCCACAAACCACATCTGCTTAATTATTTGTCCACTGCCAGCAATGTGGACAATGATTCTTTGATTTGCTGCCAGCAGTCTTGTCTCCCAAGTCACATCCTGCATGTTCAATTTATTTATCAATACCACTCTAAATTTATCAGCTTACCTGGTAGCAACTGTAAGAGGGATCTGGATGGGGTGACTTGTCTGAATAGTTTTAAGAGGTTAAAATATCAGAAAATAATAGCCCTCAATACTTTTTCAGTAGCTACAACATTTTTTCTTAATGATTTCCCTTTTAGTTTACTACTTTTAAACCCTGTGATTCAAGTGACTGGCCCATGACAGTGGGAGAGCCAAGAAGTCTCTAGGCATGAGATTCATCTAACCAAAGTTCAAAAATATACAGGCAACACTCTTTAGTCTTTGGGGATAGTTGTGTATCTATAGAGGGCAGTTCTTTCTGATCCTCAGACAGGCACCAATGTTAGAACAGAGGAGTAATGCTGGTTTTCCTCCACTCCCTATACAGTGAGACCAAGGTGGCCAGCTATTTAACTGAGTGCTAAGGTGGAGTATGTTGAATCTCAATGCAAGTTTCTGTTCTACTACTGATCTCTGAGGCAAATGCTCTTTGCTTTTCTTCCTTTTCTTCCAAATTTCCACATACATATCTGTCATCAAAGAGCTAAAACAGCATATGTGTCCCTGTTTTCCTGGGAACACTGAAGCTTATCAGTTTTGTTTCTGTTTGGAAATACTAGGGGGAAACTTTACATATAATCAAGGCAGAGAACAGAAGTGGTATAGAGTGTCATTTGCTTCACTGTCTTGAATAGAAATACAGCATTAAAATAAGGGCATAAAGAAAAAAAGTGCATCCTCCCATCAAGCAACAGTAATAATTTCATAAACTCTTATCTTTCACAAAACAAAAAGATAAAAAGAAGAAAAATCAGGAAAAAAAAGAGGCAAAGGAGAAAAGAAAGTATAAGCAAACAGCTTTAAATTGAAGCAAAATAGGCATCAAGAAAAAGGCAGCCATATATGCCAGCACTTACCATCACAGTCGCAGCTGCCGCAGCTGCCTGGGCTGCCACTGCAGCCTGGTTGGCTTGGTGTTGTGCCGCTTTGATTTTGGCCTGCAAATGTGCAGGAGGGTGAAAATACTTGCATTTCTCCCTCATGCAACGACCTTTTATGTAATCCATACACACGGTTACGGTGTTGTCGTTTGTGTCAATCATTGTGCTGTCTGCTGGATGCGCAAAGCGGCAATCAGTCTCTCCACGCGCACAGTTTCCCCGCTGGAACTCCCTGCACACCTACGTGCAAAACAACACACGTTGCAGAGGTAGAGCTCGGTGCAACGTGGAAGGGCAAGGAGAGCCCCATGCCCCTGATAGACCTCTCCCCTTCCTTGGTTAGTTCAAGTTTTACAGCGATTTCAATTTAATAAACCCTTCATCTTCTGATGGGATGTGTCTATTTTACCCTTACATGATTGGCTACTCAGGTAGCTCTGCTGTACAGCAGCTAAATGAATCTGACATGCATCAGAAGCATTTCCAAATGTCTTTCCTTCTTCCTGTTTAGAAAACAGCTCAGAAGGATACTTACTGAAGTAACTATCCCTACAAAACTATCTGGGAATCACAAAACATTTTGTCCCTTTCTGACTATACTTCATGTTCTTGCAGGTTGACTGGTAGGGAAGGAGTTCCTCTTGCTGAAAAACCCAGGGAAGATACACATCAGATGCACTGTATTTTTTATGGAGTCTACAAACAAAATTGAGAGCCTTCTTAAAAATAATTTTCAAAGACAGGCAGAATGAACACACTGATTTTCCTAAGAAGAAATGTGCTGTAGACACTAGTGCTTAGGCTTTTGGGAAAGGACATTCACTTCTGCAAGAATCACTTGGCCTTCTTGTGTACTTGGATCACAGATTCCACTGAGTCCAGCCATGTGGAGATCTACCAACACCCAGGGGACTCTGCACATAGCTGAGAGTTTGTCCCTTTTGCCTGTTGCAAGGTTGGTTACATTCAACATGTCCATTTGCAGCTCATTGCAAAGGCTGAAGGGCTATACCATTCTCCTAAGTCAATCCATAAGGCTGTAAAATCCCCTTAGTATCAGTGCAGAAAAACCAGGACAGAATTAATACTGAAATAAAAAATGTGCTTGTTAGATATTTCATCAAGGCATGTATACCTGAGGTATTTTGGAGGTGAGGAACTTTAAGAAATATGGAAATTCATGATGTCTGCATATTCAATTTAAGCAAAGGCACTACCTTAAAAAGAACAGTGTTTAATTACCACTGGCTGCAAGTGCAGAAATCCTGCCTGGTTACAAATTTTTTTATCTGCAGGAACTAAATTTAAGCCTTGATTCTAAATGAACAGTTTTTCCCTCCAGGATCTTTCACACAGCCTAACAGAGGATGTATTTCTAGTCACAGTGGTGTCTACAGTACCTCCAGTTTATCAGTCCTGAGGAGTTTCTGGGTAGCAGTTGAACTGGGGACTGAAACCGGTGGACTTCCAGGAACAATGACAGGCGGCGTGGGTAGGATCTCAGTCGGGACTAAGCCAACTCCTGGTGTTACTGGCGTTAGGTACGGAGCAAAGCTAATAGCCGTGTTCGTTCCTATTGTGGGACCCACTGGAAATGTGGGCTGCAAAAAGAAAACACAGACCAAGATGAAAAAAAAGCCCCTTCATCAATAGCTTACTAGTTGTCTTTTGCTTGGTCTTTCTGCCACTGATTAATTTTCTTAATGAAAAAGTTTCAAACAGCTGGCAAAACACGCAGCATACTCTCTTCATCATGTAGCACACTGGTGAAGCACACGAAGAACCGCCTTTGTAACACTGTTATTGGAAAAGAGTCTGCTGATGCAAAGGAAGTCATACTTTGAACCTGAACCTCCGTGGAGGCCCAGCTTACACTGCAGGCTTATTTACACATCTAAATGTAGAAATAACATAGACTTTATTGCTTTTTCTCAATTTCCTTGGGAAAACAGGCTATTTTTCAAAGTACCAGATTTCATAGGCAAAGCGTTATTAACTATATTAAAGCCATATTTCTAATAAGAGCATACATAACGAGGTCTTTGGCATGTAACTTCCATATGTTTGCATACTGTATTTTGTCACCTTCTGCAATTATACATTACTGTGGCTCATACATTGAAAAAACTCACTTCTGCAAATGTTTGTGTGCTCAGCTGTCACTAGTGGTAAGCAGAATAAATATTATAATCTCAGCTGGACACAATATTTAGAAAGGAATTATTCAGGCTTAGCTAGAGTTCATCATATGAAAAACTTTGATTGGAGGGAATGATATGGGTTTAAAAATCTTGTTTCATGCCTTCCTACAGTGAGTCAGTGAAGTCACAGCCAGAAGAAAGAACACTTGTGTGATGCTAAAATGCAGCCCCGGAGAGGCAGAATAGTGGGTTTGTTACCACCAGCTCCACTGGGGATGGAGGCAGAACATCAACATGGTTAGACCACACTCATACCCGGAAAGTGCTTTAGTTCTGCAGAGCTTATGTTTACCCCAGAGACTGAAGCTATCATTATAAATGAGGAAAAACTACGAGGAAAAACAGGACACATCTCAGATCAGCTTTGTCCGAAATTAAGTTTCCAAATAAGCCAGTAGCTAGAAATATAACAGAACACTAGGACTTCAGACCACTTTAACAAAGGAGGAGTGCCTTTCTCATTAAGGTGGCCTGCACAACATAGAGTATGTAGAAAATATGCAAGAGAAAGCACAGGAGATAGAAGGGGGGGAGTTTCCTGTTTTGGTTTGTGTTTGGGTTTTTTTCTTTGTTGTTTGTTTGGGTTTTTTGTGTTTTGGTTGGTTGGTTGGTTTGTTTTGTACCTTTTTTGTTATGTTTCTTTTTTGTTTGTTTTTTGTTTTGTTCTGTTTGTTTTTTCCCTCTAGAACCAATCACTAAATTGTAAATTAATGTAATTTAGTAACACGAAGATGCTTTGAACTTCTAGATTAACAAGAGTAACCAATTGTATAGAAATGGCATGGACCCACCCTAGAGTGCTAAAAGTATATAATGCCCTGGTTTTATCAGTGATCAAAAGTGCTTGATTTCAAGCAAATCAGTTTACATGTCAAATGTGAGCTAAATTCTTAAGAGTGTAATAATGAACATTTATATGAAACAATGGTTTGACTATGTTGAGGAAAACACACGTTATGTGAAATATAAATAACAGCTTTGTATCAGATATGAGTCAATCCACATGTCAAATGACTTCCATGGAATTTTCTTTCACTTTTTATCCATTTGGTCAAGGCTGAGTCACCTTAATCTGGCAATTTATGCAAGACAGAGAAATAAAACCTGGCATTTTTATCACAGCAATCAGTACAGAAGACATTACGTCAATGAAATTGTAAAGTTCAAATGATGAAAAGGGAGAGAAGAAAAAAATGTAATTTTGTCACTTCAATTTTTCTCATAACACTAGGCAGTGGAATCTATTACTTCATCAAAACTTGTTGTGGTGAAAATGCAAGCAGTAAAGACGCAGGAAATATCAGAACACATAGGCCAATATAATCACAATATACAATGTGATGACCATGTATCAGAATTCAGGGAGTCCTGACACCCAATTCCCAGTCTCGCTGGACAGCAGATGTTGTAAGTATAAAAACACATTTGAAAAAGGCATCTGGGGTGAGTCTCCTGTGACCAAATACAGGTGTGTTCTTGTGAGATGCTTACACTTGACTTCTGCAGTAGCCCATCCAAAGACAAAGAAAAATCAGCTAATGCAAATGCAGATGTCTGAAACAAGCCAAGTGAATGATAATTAGAAGAGCCTATGTCTTTTCATAAACTATAAAAGGACCTTGCAAGCCCAATGCAGAAGTTAATGCCAACACTCCAGAAGCCTCAAGTTAGAGAAAGAAATCTCACACCAGTGGGATGCCTTACACTAGGCATTTAGATTGAAAAAACAACATTAGCAGCCATGTGTGAAAAGTTTAATTCACATTACTTGCCAAACCATGCTTTGGAAGGCTGATACAGTGAAAAGCTCAACTGTAAGGGCAGCCCAGAGCAACTGATGCTGTTTATGCATGCAAGACTCAAGTTCTATGTCACCTTCTGGATTTGAAGTGTCTCAGGGACCATGCGCATCACCTTGAGACAAAACCACTGAGTTTGTGAAGTGCATGCACCACCAATTCTCTTCTTGTCCTGGGACACTTCAGACTTCAACAGAGTAAGAAAATGCTATCCAGAATGACATTAACTTTTGTTCCTGGTACTGACATTAATATTTAAAGCCATCCAAACCCACAGCCTCCTGAGAAATTTTGCGTTCCTACTCAAATAACTATCAAGTTATTATTATACAAATTTTCACCTCCAGAAGGCTTGTAGGTAAAAATCCTGCAAGCCTGACATGAACTGAATGAATGGAGAAAAGATGACAAAACTGCAAATTATTTTGGGGTAAAAGAAAATTAAATCAAATCTCCAGCAACACTCCATTTTATCTTCAAATGCAAATACAAATGAATATATCTCTATCTCTCAGCAATTCCTTAATGGACTAGTTTTATTGATACTAGTTTAGAGAACTTTTTGCAAGTTAATATGGTCTTCAACTTTACTTACCATTATACCATCAGAGAAATACACTTACCACTGGCTGTATCGGTGTCCCTGGAAACATGAATTGCATTTGCTGGGCAAGCATTGCTGCTGCAGTTTTTTGTTGAATTAAGTTGTTCCTGCCATTGATTTCCAGCTGAGTTTTTAAATGTGTTGGTGGATGCAGGTACTTGCAGTTCTCCCTTGTACAGCGACCCTAGAAAAAGAGGTCACACTAATCGGTCTGCTGCTTTTGATGATAGTTTAATGCCTTGGAGCAAAATATTACACTATAAACTAAGCACGAACTAATGAAACCCAGGGTGTGTCCTGGGAACTATGCAGCAGGCTGGGAGGAGCTGATGGCCTTGAGCTCTGCCTCAGCCCACCACCTCTGATCACTCAGGCTATTAGCCACAGGCAAAAAAACCCAAAACAAAAAAAAAAAAAAAAAAAAAAGGCTTTGAATCAGCATTTTCATTGTTAAGTACAGATCACTGCCATACAGTAATACTCTGAGAATTATCCAGACTGCATGAACTGCCTCTCATGGCATCTTCACTAGAGTATGTGGTGTTACTGCAACATAAAAGTTTTCTTATAAATGACATCACATTGTGTATAAGAAATTGGAGCCTTCTTAAAGAGAAACACAGTTTTTAAGTACATAGTATTAAAAATAATTGTGTGCGTTCATGGCACCAAGTAACTAAAGTAGCCACTCTCTGCTTGTGTTCTCTTATATGTTCACCCTTACTCCAGTTCACTGCCTTCTAGCCTCCTGTTTTTATTACATCAGCACAACTTTGAACTATTTCCGTTCAAGTATAAAAGAACAGAAGTAAAGTTGGAACTTCTACAGACTAAATTTAGAAGCAGTGCACGGAGCTAAATTTGAAGGTACACAGCAAAGGGAAAGTTCCTAATCAACATGAAAGCAGGAATTTTTAGAGAGTTATGAGATAGTATGAGACAACAGAAATATAGGTTGGCTGTCATCTCTGAGGTGACTTGTGTTGGAGGAGATGGACATGGAGCACACCTCTACAAGCTGTGCAATGTTGACCACAAATGTAAGCAGAGCAGCATATAAGGCATGCTGATACATTTTCCCTCAGAAAAGGAAATTGCAGGGTGCACCAGGAGGTTGAGAAGCTGCAGGGCAGGACCTGCTGAGATCAGAAGCTTCTTGATGACACAGCTCACAAACAATCACAGAATTTTAAGAGCTGTGACCAGAGGGCCTAGAGCATTAGTAAAACTGCATTTGATACACTCAACTTGTATAAGGTTAGTTTAAAAATTGAGATGTTTTTAAGAAGTGCTTTTTAAACTTTCCATTCACTGGTATTAGGACTTTACTATTTGTAGCCAAGCAGGAATATCCTCCTACAGCCAAGAAAGCATCAAGATCCCTGTGCAAGAACATCACACAGTCCAGACATTCACTGACTCTGTGTATACATACCCACACACACACTGCTACAAAACTTTCAACACACTTCAAACGTCCTCAAACAACGGTGCTAATGTTACACTTTTTACTTAAGACACCGACACACCGCTGATTCTGCCTCTAATCTCCTATAAGGATATAATAACTAGCTGTACAGGAGTGAATTAAACAAATTCAGGAAGGTTCTCCTGCATTGAGGCTGATGGGAATGCAAACAGCTATTTCCACAGTATTAAACAACTGAGAACAGCCCTTTCCTGAACTGCCCCTGGCCACTGTTTGGGAGTATTCTAAACAGTAGAGGCCAGAAAATGTCAAGAAAACTAAAAATTTAAGAAAAAACAATGGTCTCAATGCTCAGAAACAATGGTCTCAGTGCTTTTTTAACCTGCTAGTATAGATGCAGCCACTTTCAGGACATCATGCCTTCCTGCTATTGAGTGAATCACTAATGCTACCTGGCTTAATGAAAGAATGCTATTTTGTCAGCTGGAATGAGCAGAACCAGAAATATTCCCAATTTGACAGACACCAAAGAAGGATGGCTCTTTCACTGGGCTGGAACAAGGCCTTTGCCTCCGCAATGTTAAACAGGGGAAGGGTCAGTGCAAGCAATGCCCATATACTTTTGTGTTGGCTGATGAGGCCAACCGATTTAGACATTTTTAACCAAGATCTATTTTACCGTAATCTATCTTGTGTATGAATGGTTCATACAGCAACTCTAAAAATTAGAACAGCAAAATTACATCAAAGTACTGCACCTGATGGAAATATCTACCCATCAGAACAAAAAATGCTTCTTAAATAAGGATTGAGAGCAACTGTCCACAACAGTAGCTTTTGAAGTACCTTCCATCTCAAGAGTGCCTCCAGTCTTACCTCTGACACAGCTACTATATACCATCACTTCAAGCTCTGCAAAGCAACCCACAGTGCACAAAAGATTGGTTATTTCTGAAAACTTTCAAAATAATCCAACCATACAAAAATATAGTGTCCTCTCTAACCTTAGTCATGTCTGTGCCTCATTTACTAGTTTTTTGAGCTCTCAGTTAGCAATGAACGTATAAAAGAGCTGTGTGGTCTCGCTATGCTGCTATAGAAAGCCCTCTAAACAGATCAAGCCTTGTTGAAATTAAATGACCCAAAATAAACTGCAGTGGAATGAGCACTCAAAATAGTGAGCAGATTAATCCAGCCCTCATTACCAAAATTAAATAAATTCTGAGACCAGCTTTTACTTTTTGGACCTACAATAGCAGCAGGCAAACACCTATAAGCAACTTTACATTCCTTTTTCCCCAAATGCTCCAAGTCCCAACTACTAACCACTGCACAAACAAAAATTCAAACTTGTGCCATCATTTCAGTCAAAGGGGACCATGACTTTTTTTGTTCATTAAAAAGTCAAATACAAAGTTCAACTGACATGAAACCACATAATCAACCAAACAGTAGAACTGTACACAACATACAGGCATATTCAGCAGATTGGTTGGGTCATCATCCGTAAGAGTCACTTTGGGTTTTTCAAAAAAAACTACTATGCTAGCAGGCCATATGATCACAAATGTAGAGACAAAACGCAAACACTTTAGGGTGCATCAGTATCAAGCATCTGGAGTGAAGTTTCACCCATCACAGCTTTTAAAACCACAGCAGTTTAGGAGCTGTTCCGCAGACATTCCGTCCCTCCAGTGCATGACGACACAAACTCAGCAGGACAAGGCAGGCAACAGGGAAAAATAACAGCTTCTTACAGCTTTTAACCTGCCCCCAGATATGAGTCAGAGTCCTGGAACTGAGGGCATAGACAGATTGGTTTGAAACTGGGTGCCTAGAAACTCCTGTCACCCATGAAGCCAAGGTTATCAACAAGCACACCATAAGCAGTTGTGAAATTCCCATGGGAGTTCATGCAAAAAATTCACTTTCAGTGAGCTGTCTCCTTATCTGCAATGGATAGTAATAATGAACAGACATCAGATTAAATTCCCAGCAGTCTGTTACTCCCTCCTCATCCTAGAAGGGTGGTACCTAACTCTGACATTTCATTTCTCTGCCTTTGTCCTCTACAGCTAGCCTAGCCTAATGCATAGCACCACGTTTCAGTCATGTAATGGAAAGTTTGAGCAGAAAAACTACTTTTCTATATCTAATTAGACAGACTGGGAACATTTGTGGCCCGCATGGGGATGTGCCACAGGATTAATTCCACGGAAGCAGTGGGAGAGGGAAAAGGTGCACCAAGGAGCTGGGAACTCGAAGGACTCCAGTGCTCATCACTCAGGCACAGCAAGGACAAGCTTCACTTCTGCAGGGGCAATGGTCTTGGGAGATGCTACCTGACTGGCTTAATTTCAAAAGCACATCCCTTAACAAGCCATGTCACATCACTGTTTTTTTTTTTTGTTTTAAAATCAGTAAATTTTCCTATTAAGAGCAACAGATAGTTTATCTAAGATAAACGGAACAAGACAGCACACAGACAACAGTATATTAAAAAGCTAGGTATCTGCTTAGAATTTTAAAATAAGCAAAATGACGTGAGTGCAGAAGTAACACCCCATAACTTTGCATATTGACATACTAAGAACCCATTTCCTGTCTACAAGTTGCACAGCCACGTTTCTGTCTTGAGTATTTCATAAATACACAACCTTCTTCAGTATTTTATGACTGCTCTAAAAGTAACAACAATATTAATAATAATTCATCCAGGCTTGAGAATTCCTTATGCATAATAATGAGTTAGGTTTTACTGACTAAAATTACCTTTATCTTTCATAAAAATAAGATGTTTAAAAAAAAAAAAAGGCAAAACAATGGTTTTTTTATCTCTTAAGCCAAGAACCAATTAAAGCATCTATAATGCTTTTTGCTCAGGTTCTGACTTCACACAATTTACTGATGCAACTAGTGGGAAGTAACAGTGCATGGCTCCCCCACCTCACAGCATGCCACTGACACAAGTATCCCATCACCTTTAAAAGATGGGTTATCTGATGAGAAGTAGAAACAGGGAGCCCTACTGCCTTGCAGATGTCTGTCCTTTGTTCCGAACCCCGCTCCCCCGGATGGTTCCAGTTCCCTCTACCCACCTCTGATCTCCATGAACTCCCAGATTCCTACTGTACCCCACCTCCATCCTTCCTTCTCCCCCAGAACATCCTCCCACCTCTCCTAACTATAGACCAGGAAACAACTCATACGATAAATATAACTTGCTCAAGTCATGCACGTCCTGAAGAGCCAGCCAAGATGTGCACGCGGCTGGCAGACCACACTCAGGAGCAGCTTAATGCCCGCTCCAGCCTTTTCCTTAATAGGGTAGTACTTTGGATCTCTCATACCCAGACACTGATTTTTGCATAACCAGTAAGAACTTTGGGATATGTCTTCGAGATGTCTGCTTCTAGAAATTTTGCTTCAAACCGGCTACGATGTTCAAAAGTTGTTAGGGTGAGAGGATGATAGTGGCAAAAATATGGATAGTGCAATTATGCAAAACATGTTTCCTTAAGAAAACAAGCTAAAACTGACAAATGCAGATGAAGTTGTATGATCTCTCAGGATTAAATATGCAGTCAAATGGGAAAAAAAAGAAGTATATGACTTCCAAGACATGAATGGTTTGAGAAGGCATTTGAGTAACTGGTTCTACAAGGGAAAAAAGGTTTTCTGGTTTCCAGCTAGACACTCTTAAGATCCAAACATTTGCTGGAGTTAGAAAAGGCACACACACACACACATACATTTAAAAAAAATAATAATCACCTGATGCCACAATAAGCTCTCCTACTGTAAAAAAATATTTTTGACTTTGTGCATTATACAGCATCAGCAATCTTGCATATGTCTGTAAAGCTCAGAACACATTTTTATAACCTTGCAACTTGTGAGCATGCTGCTTAGCTAGACATCACCTGCTTGATGTTGATATTGAATACCTGAACATATTACATACTGTTCAAACCTCGGCAGACTGACAGCTAGCACAGGCTGCTGTCCAGGGCGGTGGCAGCACACAGCAAGAATAGCCACAGAGATGGCAGTGTCAGCAGCTGCGGAGGTACCTAAGCCATAAATACTTCTCTGGAAGAGTTTCTGACAAGACCAAAAACTGTTTCTTCTCCCTTGGGATTCCTCCTTGGCAGCCTCTCAGCAAATTCTAGCAACATGTGTGACCTCACCCAATCAATTTAACAATTTCACCATTGCATAAATTAGGAACTTCACAATTCTGATAATCCTGTGCTCTCTGAGGCTAAAAATAGACCCAGGCAATAGGAAGGTAGGTATTTTGAGAAACTTAAGCTTCTGTTCCTGTGCTTAGACAGCCACACTAACTCTACCACTCTAAAACATCCAGTTCAAAAGTTATTTATCAAATGCAGAAATAACAAAAAGGGGGGAAAAAACCACTAAGGAAAACACTGACCATGTATTCATATGCAGAGAAGGAAGATTCCTCTTGATCTACAGGACATGCATGTATGCATTACCCTATATATTTCAGTACATGAGAGCTCAATCATGAAGAGAACTTTCATGAACACCCACGGAAAACCCTTTTACCTCAGTTTGGACTGAGTTAAAAAGTATTTTCCATCTAACATCCATAGATTCAGTTTTCCTATGCAGGTCAACTTGCTTCCTAACTTCCCTCAGAAAATAAAACACCAGACATCACAGCTCCATTAAAGTATTCCCTTTGCACTTGCTGTGAATATGCACCATCTCACACAATCTGTAGGACTATACATGCTCATAGTTATGCATATGTTCAAGGACTTAGGGGATTTAGTTAAGCCTTAAGAATGACTAGTCACAGACTTTTAAAAATGTAACTTAGCATTTTATGTCTTCCTTAGGGCATACAAAAAGTTGCAATTTTTTTTTTTTAATTTTGCATAATTTTGCATCTAGGGTATGTTGGCTTGCAAATACACAGGCTTACGAAAACACAATTTCTTTAGCCTAAGCAGAATTGAATCTAATTTTATAGAAAGAAACAGATATCAGAATAAATGTGTTATCTTGACGATGAGACATATTTGAACTATTTGTGAAATAGAAAAATAATTTTAAAAGGACCAACCTGTACTAGTAATAGAAGTATTAAGCATTTGATGAAAAGCTCAAATACCTCAGACTTCACTATTTGGCATACATCTTACAAACATAAAGACCTAAAAGAAAAAATGTACTTCTAATTATTACACCTCAAATAGTTCAGCTCTTGGATTTGTTTTCCTGGAAAAAAAACACTTTAAAAACACAAACAGAAGTCACCAACAAAAATAACTTAAAAACATTGTTGAGAACTTTGTTCTGCATTTCTAATGCTACCTTGCATGTCCACCCACCAAAGTTAGTGAGCATGGATATGTATTTATATGCACCTAAACTTCCATTTCAAGAAAAGTTGAAGGCAAAAGCAGCCAAGAAAAAGAAGGTAAAAAACTCTCAGGTGACTTCAGTCTAATTTGGTTTCCAGAAAGCTAAGTGAAGCCACTAGCTACTGTTCTTATGACTTCAAATTTTTCTTGAAGAAACCAAAAATTGGTAAAATAAATCATTTTATTCATAAAATTAGAGAACAAGATCTGCCTGTAACTGATGGAAAAATAGAAAAATACTGAACAAAAATGGAAGTCTTACAAAAAGATGGAATGTCGAAATGATGTAAGTCTTACCACTAAAGACTTAATAGGATATATTTATTTAAATGGAAAAAGACAAAATGTTCTACTGAAGAGCACATTTGCAATGCACAAAGAGCTCTGAGTCTCTCAAGATGCTCTTTCAAACAAATGTTGAGCATAGCTATAGAGAATGGTTTAATAATTTGCCTGGCAATATCAAGGGAAAGTGTACTCAATATTAAAATTGCTCAGAAGAGAAAGAACTCAAGCAGATATTGCAGCAGCAAAAAAACCCCAACCATTTATGAAATTGTAAGTAGTTTGACAAACATCCTTGAGATTACCCTAACAAACATGAAAATTCAGACAGAGAAACAACAGTTTAAACTAAAATCAATTTATTTTATTTCTGTGTTTACCGCCTTGAAAATAACTTGAGAATAATAGGGCAATAAAGATTATTTCTTCCCCAATTACATCGCTCCTTTTATTTTTCTTTTTTTCCATTTCCCCCGCCCCCACACTGGTTCTCAAAATCAACTAGTTATTTTTATCTTAGCTTCAAGTTTGGCTACCAGCATTGATCACTAGTACATCACAAGCAACTGTGACAACCCTTGAAATAATAAATCTTCACTCCAATACACACTGACAACTTTCACAGAAAAAGAGGCAGCCAACACGTAGTACAGAGGGAAAACCATACAGAATGAACACTGAAAAAGCAGAGGGAAACTTGACCTTGTTTAGATAAAATTCCTCAAATGTCTGTTTTCTATTACACAGGTGGTAAGACTTCACGGGGTGCACAGTTACGTTTTAGGGCTCCAGCAAACACACAGCTCCTCCCACTGGAAGACTAGATGCAATCTGCTGTGGGTACTCAAGATGGGTTTCAATAGCAGAACAGTGATTTAAGCCCTCCAACTCTGCCCAGTCAGAGAAGTCAACATATTCATGGATTCTTGCATTATAGAAAAAATGCCTAAAACCTTTACAGATCCTCACAAGAGAACATTACACACACTTAAGTGATGGCTGGGCAGCTTCAACGCACCTGCTCATCTCTAGGATTGAGTGTTTTCATGGAAGACAGAAGAGAGTTGTGTAAAATTACAGGTGGGACCACACTGTAAGTCAAGGTGGCACAGATTTTTGCTGGTAAACAACATACCCCACCATTAAGTTTAACTTAACTGAACTGTAAAAGAAGAAGATAAGAGCTTGGGAAAAGGTAATTTTCTTCAAATTTTCTCAATATCTCCAGATCAGACAAAAATAGCCATTTCAGAAGTAATGCCACAAAAGAAAGGCAAGATGTTTGACTGGAGGTCAGCTGACAAGATAAAAGGCAACAGTAGTGTAGCAGAATGGCAGAAGATCGAACAAGAAGAGCGGCATGGTGTGGTGCCACTTCCTGACCTACCTCTTTCTTCACCTCCAGCATAAAAAGCCGTCAAGCAGAGGTATGTTGACTTTAATGCAAGCTTGCTCATACAAACAGGACTGAGATTAAACTCACTTGGCTTGGAAACACCATCGTGGAGTGAAAAGCTAGGCAAAGATAACCACAGAACCAACAGCCAAGCTCTGAGACACCTTATTTCTCTCTTGGCAGCCCGTAAAGGAAAGTCACAGTGGCTCAGTACACACACTACATCCTCCAACGTTCATACCACATGCTCTCTGCCATATAGAAGTTGGAAAAGAAAGAGTGAGTAGCAAGGATAAGTCTTTGCTGCAGGGCTGCCCATCAGCTCAAATGGTGAACATCCCAGCAAGGACCAGACAATAGGCTGGCATGCAGCAGTGGTCCCCTCAATGACACACTATGAATTTTAATGTGCCTCAGGAAAAGCCATAAAATCAGCTATATGGCATCAAAAAAGAGAAAGAGACATGCCTTGGCAGTGAGGAGTCTGGTTGACTAGATCAGAAAGAAAATGGGATGAGAGTGCTGTAATACTGATTCATTAACTTCCTACAGCAATTCATCTGTCTAAGGGAGTCATGAGAAGATGCTTCACTAAAGAGTTGCAGTGAATTAAAGGAGATTTGGAAAAGGCCCATTATTTAGAAGAGTCCCACAATATGGAAGAGATCATCAGTATGATGTAGCAAGTCCATTATGTATGAAGGGACTCCACTGGTGTACTGCAGAGAAGGGCAGACCTAACATACCAGGAGCAAGTCACCTTGGACACCAGCACGTCACAGCCCCCAGCTCTTGAGCGGGATGTCCAGCAGCCATGAGCTGCTAAGGCAGTGATGTGATGTGCCACTGCAGAGTCCCTCTGCTGCTCCCCCTGGGGACATTTGCACCCCAGCCAGGCCACCCTCCACCCATCTGGGGCTCCCAGTCCAGCTGGGGCTTCCTGGGCCTCCTCTCGGTTACGGATTTCACCATTTCTTGGTCAGTCATTTTTCAAACAAAAGTAAAAAGGAAGGGTCAAGTTAAATACACAAATCACCGAGGACACCTTACATAACTGAAGAGGTGAAAAGTACACAGTCTTATCCCTCTGCAGAGGAGGAGTGTGTACCCGCTCTCAGCGGCAGCGCTGGAACCGCAGCTGCGTTATTAATAAATCATCAGCTTTGCTCCCGGGACAAGCCAGCAAGGGCTGGAGTCTGACACCAGCTCCCAACTGATTGGAAAGTTCCTGAAAACAAACAGAAACTTCTCAGTGTTTTAGAAACGCTGTGTATTTGGAACTCCACTAAATGTCTGTTTCCACTAAAAAGCAGGAATTACAGAAAAAAAACTCCTAAAAATGAATATATATGAATTTTCATGGAAGAATCACGCATAGAATTCCCCTTTCTATAATTGCTGAGAAGCAGCAGATAAATTATTGAGATGAAAAAACACCATATATAGGGCTGCCTATAGAGAACAACCAAGTGTGACTGACCTGAAAAGCAAAGGATAAACAGGCCACTTTTCCTCACCTTTTCTGTACCCAGTCCGTGCTTCTCCTCTTCTGGGAACTGGTTACTTAATATCAGTGAAAAAATTTAGTTTATACCTTTTCCTGCAGTACAACACACCTTGAATTTTCCCCTTCAGGGAACGGGATTTGACAGAATGCATGACATATGAAGAATGGAGAGAACACTTCAGAAAGTGGACCTACAAGGATGATGGCAATGCAAACCTCTTGGACAAATCTACCAGACTAGAGACTTTTGCAGTTCAAGTTTAAAGTTCTGTGGTTTTGCGTGTTTATTGTTACAGTTTTAAATTAAAAGTTTTATTGTCACCCACTTCCCGGTTTCTCCCCTCATGGTTATTCCTCTTATAGTTTCATGTCCGGTTCTCCACCATCTTGTCTTCTTCCCCTCACGGTTTTCCCACCTTCCACCCTCACCCCGATTTCCTCCTGGCCCTCAGTTCCTGCGGTGGTCACCCATTTGGTCACCCTGTTTTGCATACTCCACCCGTTCTGTGCCCAATCACCACCCAGTTCTGGAACCTTCCCTCAGAACCCCTCCATAAACCCGCGCCGCCCCTCAACAAAGGCTTTTCGCCATTTCATCCCCGCACGGTGTGGAGCGTGCTAAGAGCTGTCACCTTCGGTCAGCCACCGTCAACGGGGAAACCAGCACTACCAGCAAGAAGGGCTGTGAGACCCCTGCTCTGAAGTAGCAAGACATAAAAGTTACCAGTGAGAAATACTCAGAAAATCAACCAACTAAATCAGCTTAAAAAAAAAAGGGAGGGAGAAGAGTGGAAAAGGTCCAGAAATTCAAGGAAGAGGAATGAATGAAGCCCTGGCATCCCAGTAAGCTAAAAAAACCCCTTTTCTTTTTGCTGAAGGGCTATCTATCCCCTTCTTCCTGATACTAGGAAGCTTCCTGAAAGAAGATCTAGCAAAAATACAAGAAGTATAATGCAGTTACATTTATATCAAACAGTAGCTTACAGAATTAGGCAGCTAAATCATGTTATGAGAAAAGATAAGACATATTAGGATGTCTTATCACCTTCCCTGAATGCTATATTCCTTCCAATACTAGAATATGGGATTGTGGTCTTCAGAGTGCTTATACCTTCTCAATACTGTGTTGAAGGCGCAGATAATTATTATCTTCCTTAAGACAGATTCAGCACTGACTAAACAAAATTCTAGGTTAATTTCAAATTTAAATACTGCCTCTAGGTTTTCCAAGGCAGATATCTCTGACTTTCGGGGGAATGCAAACACTGGAATCCCTGTCATTTATTACACTGCAGTGACATTGCCAGTGTATTCCACTCCGTGGTACCTGTCTTCATCAGTGTCATGAGTAGATGCAGTGATACCAACCTCAATTACATAACCACTATGTACAATTCTTTCTAGTATGACTACTAAACTACTATTTTACACAGCCTTCTTTTCCAGACAGCAAATAGGCAGTCAAATGGTATTTTTTTTAACCTTGACAGTCAGTTGGTAATAATACTGTACACATGTTCATCTATCTCCCGGCCTGAATACAAGCTACCCACTCCCCTTCCAGCCTATGCAGAGGGTTAACTCTACAGGATCACATTAGGAATAGCTCCATTAAAATTATTAATGGATTTCTCAGTCTTCTTGTGAGACTAGACAGCACTACTCCCACTCCACGCAGAATCAACTGAGACCAAGCATGGTTAAAGAGCTGACAAGTGCCCGTGGTTTTTGGCTGCAGATGTCTGTCCTCCTTCCACTTTGCCACTGAATCCATGGGGCACATGCAAGTGCTCCACTGGACAACTACTGCTCTTGGGTTTTGAGAGTCCAACCACCTCAGGGCTAGCAGCAAAGATGCCAATTTCAAGGGCTCACCCACAGGTCTCCAGAGAAGTGAACAGCTGGCCAAGACATCTGACACACCTCCTGCCAACTCTGCCACTGCCTGCCTCACCTGCTGCATCAGCACCTTCTGGATGGAGACCTGGCCCCCTCCACATGCCATCCCCTTTCCAGAAAGCTGTCTGTGATGTGCATACACTGAGGCAGAGGAAAATACAAGTCTGGAAGAGAGCGCACATGCTGCCTGGACAGCTCATCTCCAATACGCTTTCCTCAAGTCTTGGCTCCCAACCAGTTCACCTGGCTAAACATCCACCTTGTTGCAGCTCTCCTCCTCCTGTGCATTTCCCCACCTTCAGCCTTACCTCTTCCCTGCTCCTGTCACCAGACTGATACCAGACAGAGCTATGTCCTCAGTCTGAAGCCAGCTCAGTGTGTATGGAGCCTGTCCAATCTACATGCCAGCCCACACATGGGCTCTGCTAGGTGTGCATAGATGGAGAGCTTTCACTTACAAAATGACCAAATTTGGATGAAATTTCATAAAAACAGAATAAAGCGAATTACTGATATCAGAGCAACCCTCCTGTTGGGTTATAGCTGAATCTCGAGATTCAGCTATAAACAATGAGAAATCAAGTTCATAATTGAACCAGTTTAAAAAAAAACTTAAGAAAGAAAAACAAGGTATTTATGTCTCAACTGTTTTTCACCAAATAGTGTTTCACCAAAACTTTAAATAAACACTCTGAGTCAGTCACGCAAATATTTCAGTCCAGATAATTTTGAGAGACTTACAAACCACAGAAAAGAAGAATATTATTTGGCAAGTGGTGCGCAAGATTTAATCCAGGTGATGATGATGGCACACTGTCAGTAATAAAACATTCATGCATGCCTCATCAACATGCCTGACAAAGTGTAATGGTCACAGCAACTTGAAGCACTTATGGAGAAATAAAAGTATTTAAACACAATGGCAGTAAGCAAAACATTCTTGTTAAAAATGAAATCAGCTGGACCATTCCTCCAGAAATACTCTCATGCAAGCAATCGTTACATCTCTAAGCTGATGCACTCTACACACAGAATAAGGAGTTACCAAACAGCATTTTGAAAAATAAAATGTCTATAAGCATAAAAATGTCATCTCAAGGCAAATACTTTGTTCTACTTCAAATTACATTGAAAGGGATCACGTACTAGTTTAACAAGTCTTGCCAGTGCCACAGAAAAGCCCAAATGATCTATGTGGATGGAAAAAAGTCACAACCATTTGACTCAAATAAGAACTTCTCTGATTTGTTTTCTTCAGAATTTTGTTGATACCTTTGCAGGGAAATGAAGTTCCTAAAGTACTGACAGGCAGTTACGAGATCTACTATAATATGTGCAAAGCCACTTGGATAAAGGAACCAGTTTTGTGACTTGTTCTTCCTTCCCCCTAAAGTTTCTACAGGAGACAAGCAGACTCCCTCCCCTGCAACAGTGACAAACAGCTTTGAGTGTCTATCTCTTGGAAGCTTTCAGAGGTTTGGCACCATGCTCATCTGTTTCTCAGGAGAAACTAGCTCAGGATCTGACATCCTGTTCTCCAAACAGGAACCAAAGTACCACATAATTTATGACTTTCCTTTGTGAGTAAAGTGTTTTCACTGCCTGCACCTTATCTGAGCAGCAGTTACAAGGCAGAGATTCCCACCAAACATCTTTTTGTCAAATGCTTCCTTTTGTTTGGGTGCCAAGGGGGAAAAAGCAGGATGCGGTCAGAAGCCAAAGGCACAGCCAAGGCTTCCGTCACTGGTTTTTATGCCAAATGGCAATGACAACAACAAAGTGAGAAACTCTAGGTTAAGATTATACAACCTTCTCCCTCTCTGCCCCAGAGCAGGAACGGAGAGTCCAGAAGTGCTGAGATCTCTCCTCTCTGGAGCAGGAAAGAGAAGATGACCACAAACAGGAAGGCCTCAAAACTGCACGTGGACTTCAAGAAGGTACCCGGCACATCACCCGGCTTGGCAGCACGACTGAGCCATGTCTTCGTCATTCCCAGGAGAACCATTCATCACAGCTACATTGCAGGGCTTTGTTTTAAATATTCTTCACAAATGTCACAAGGCTGAAGAAGAAATTACACTAAAACTCTACTAACCAAAACAAAGTTTTATGGAAGGAAAAAATACATAATGATCTCATGCTTTTCACAACAGTGACCGTTTCACAGTCAGGAACCATTAAGTATTTATTTCTATTTTCTATTCTTATTTGTCTGATACACACATCAGAAAGTGATTACAACTGTCATGGCATGTCAAATTCAACCTAAAGGACATACAGATTAAAATGTAGTACAGTCAGTAATGCTAATTATAATCGAAACCATCTTGATTCAGATTTTTCAAAAAGCCTGGACAGTCTGGAAAAGAAGTATTTAAATGTCCAGTTCAGTGTTTTTTCCCCATCCTGCTGCTTTTCAGTGAAGAAGAATTGTGATGCATGAGTACCAACTCATCAGAAGAAATAGTCAAAATATGAGATCACTAACCAGAAACTAAGCAATGTTTAGTCAACTCCCTTGTTTAATCACTGGGGATTCAGAGTCTGGATGGAGAGAGGGCAGGAGGAAGTTTACACGAATCTACAAATAGAACATTAACATATTAAAATAATTTTAAAATATTATAACCATTCTAATGGGTATGTAGTAGCTAGATTTATTCATCATGGGTTTCAAGCATGGCAGAGAGAGGGACTCTCTCAAACAACAGTGACTGCATGAAGATTGGCGTATGTAACACTAAAAGCTATTTTGCCACATTAGTAAGACAAAGTTTAGAGTTAGGTTTTCTTTGTCAAATGTAATCTAAAATCATGCCCAAAAGATACAGTTCCTGATACAAGTCATCATTTACCTCTTACCATCCATTCACAAGGCAACCTACAAAATACCACTCTTTAGGCTATCAAATCCCTATGCTATACTACTCAGTAAATAAATAAAACAATGAAGGCCAGAAGAATATCTATTTTCAAAGATGCTTTCATATCTTCAGGCCAGTCTTGGGGCACATAAGCTGCTGTGTGGGCCAAGTATCAGGGTTCCAAAAGACATAGTATGGGAATGTAAAACTCATTAGGGATCCTCTAGAAGACCTATGAGCCAGATGGAGCATTTTCATATGAGGGCAAAGCTCTGACCCAAGGCACTGCAGAACAGACCACAAGCAAACAGCTAAAAGATGCAGGAGGTTGGAAGGACTGCTCTTATTTTCCCTACGCCACATGCTACAGGATATATATATACAGGATATACAGGATCTCTACAAAGATGGCCTGCAACACAGGGATTGCTTTGGAAAGGAGTTAAACATGAATGCACCCCAACTGCATCATTATTAGCTCTACGATTATTGAGTTCTGCTTGCTTTTGTAGATTTTTGGATACCTTAAAAGCAGACTGGCTAGAAGTATCTTGTCTTTCTACAGCAGATTTTGTGGAATAGGGTAAATAATCTCAATCTTGCTTGAAAAGTAACTTCAGGAGAAAGGAATAAACTGCCAAGGGGGAAAAGGCCTTTTGAATAAATTGCCAATGGGGAAAATGTCTTTTAATTAATTTTAAATTGACATTAAGATTACAGAAGCACTGTTAGCAGTTTTAAAGAAAACTGTCTCCTCCAGTAGATGTTTCTTTTTTATTAAACTTTTTATTTATTTTACTTTACCAATCCACATTGAAAACCCAGTGTTTTACCAGCAAGTACTTTTCCAAATTCTTCTCAGCAATGATAGTTCCTGTCTTAAAGTTTCAGTGAATAGAAACAGACAAATTAGCTTTAAATGTCAACTCTGCTTTATGAAGAGGAAACAGTGAATTTTAAAAGTATGAAGGGCTGAATAGAAGGTATAGTGACCCATTACAGACCATGTTTTAATAGTTTTCCCATACTATAATCCTGCGAACAATGAGATAGAGGCATGGGGACGCATGGCTGAAAGACCCCCTTGGTTGGCTGTATTTAACAAATAAAGTACTCAGTTTTAACTAGCAAAAGAACATTTGATTAGCATATCACAGAAACCAAAGAAAAGGTAAGAGCCACAAAAAATCTTTTCAAACATCAAATAGAAATGAAACAAGCTTATAAATAGAGTTGCCTGGAAGCAAACAATTTCTGGAATGTACTGGGGAAAGCAAGGGAGAATCCCACAACAAAGGAGATTGCAAAAGCCAACCCAGTTTAACAAGTGGAATTACCAGTTTGGAGACTACACCAAAACAATGCAAACCCACCAGCAAGTGTGATACAAAGAACTTTTCTCAGCATTTAATAAAAACGCCAACACTAAGGCCAATCGCTAGGTAGTTAAATATGGCTCTTTGGAAATGCAAAGCCTTACACAGACTTGTTAACTAGTTGCGGAGTACTGGAATTAATGAGGAACAGAACCTCTCTTGGAGTAAAGTTGAACAATTTCAGACATATCTCATCACACTGGAAAATGTTAAGCTACTTGAGTACCAGACAACAATTTATATATCATCAAACAGCTGTCTGCCAATTTATCATGTACTTCTTGCAGACATCCAAAGAGTTGATAACCTATAAAGATCTCAAAAACATGAATCTAATGCTTTAAATTTACCTTTTATGTATGTTATTAAAAACAAACTCATCCAATACACACTAGACCTTAGATGTACAATGAAGTATTTTTTCAGATCTCTGACGGCAGCCAAGAGGATGATGACAACCTTGCTAGACTGGAAACATGTTGTTACCATTGATCCCCAAAACCCTTAAACACTCCACAAACACCCTAAGGTTGTAGGACCGTACAGGTAATGCAACATTTGCCACTCTGGGAAGGAGAGACTCGTTTTGTGAAATTTCTCCATGCCTGTGCACAGCCCAAGCAGGCACCATGGTTCATGGATCCAAGCAGCATGTTTGTTGAATCCCTTGGCTGTTTGACACTACACAAATATTCAATGCCCCCAACTCCCATTGCCTCTACCCACTGAGGGATTATCCAAGATGGCTCTGACTAGCCAATTCCCACCGGGAACTGTGGGTAGCTGGTGCTGTCTGCAACCCAATGCCCATCTCTGAGGAACCAGCAGAAAAGCCAGCAAAAAACCCTATCCAACCAAACCTGACCTCCCTCACCTTAGCACTGACAGATCCCACAAGACACAAGGTGAGACAGCCTGAACTTGTGTGTTCAGATAATTAGCTACAAATAAACACCTATTTAATGGTCTTCAGATTAACATCATCTTCCGTTTGGAAAGGTAATTTATATACAAAACAAACTGGATCCAGTCTTGTCTTTTGACCATGTTCATGAACAGATCAGGGGTTAACACCGATATTCCCATGTCTCTTTAACTGTGCTATAGTTAGAAAAAAAATTCATAATCCAGAAGTGTAATTTTTTTCTGTGTTTAAACCTAAAATAAAAATACATGTAGGTGTGCTTCAAGGACAGTGGAGTCAGATAAAAATATATTGCCTGTTGGCTAGTTCACCGTTGCCAGAGAAGTGAAAACTGCTATTCCAAGTACCACAGTCAGAAAGTATTTAGGACAGATATTCAGCCAACTTCAACTGACTCCTGAGCAACAAGTCAACAAAGCCCAGTGTCTGTAAATGCTCTGACAATTTATAACATAAGAAAAGGGTGAAGGTTTACAAAATTTCTAGCTCCTTTCATAAAAATGTAAAAGAATATAAAGATAGAAGGTGAATGCATCAAATAGTAAAATTTCAGTAAGTGAAAAACTGACCTTGTGGAAAATAATTAAATCAAATGATAATGTACTTCACTAATAATTTGTTATGATGATAAAATAGGTAAACATATAGTGAAAGTAAAAGTCTAACTTTGATGTCCAAGTAGAAATTGGTTGAAAATTCTGTGAACACAAATCCCAAAACCAAGAACACTTTTATATTTATATAACAGGTGAAATTAATGCCTACGAATCCTAAAAGATTCCTAGGTCTCTTAAGCTATCATTGTAAGACCATTTTCATTAGTCTAGTGTCATTAATAACAGTATTTCTACAACTCTCTGCCACATTTGGACTCACTGCAGCATACCACAACCTGCTGTTGAGGTCAGTGGTATATGAATTTGGAATACCAAAAGAATGAACACTACAAGGCAACAGAGGTCACATTTCTCTGTCTGCTTCTTAAAAAAACAAACAACATTAAAAACACCCACTCACTTTTTATTAAGGATCAAAATTAATATTAAAACAGAAGTTTCAAAAAGAATATTTGAAAGGTTCTAGTTGTGAGACCTTAATGTTTTGCTAACCGACTATTAATAGAACATTTACCACCTACAGCTTGTATACAGTGTTATGGAATTTGGACACCTCTCCACCCTCGGTTCTCCCCTATTCCCCTTCTGAGCAACAACAGCCACCAAGACTGGGACAGATTTTGTGCCCCTCTGGCACCCTTTATTTTCCCTCCAGAGCACAACCTGGGGTAGCTCCCTCCTTCCCTGCTCTTGGGCTCTCTGTCTCTTCTTCTTCTCAACATCCAGACCTCCTGCAAGTCACACACTTCACTGCAACACCCACTCATTGCCTGTGCACTCAACAGAAGGTTACGATTAGGAACACTTCAGTAACTACTTAGATGAGCTGTTGTACCCCTCTGAATTTGTCTTCATATTCTCAACAGCAAACCACAGACTCTGCTTCTCAAGAGCCACTGCAGCTGCAAGCAAGTAAATAAAAAAGTCACTCTTTCTTTTTGAGAAACGATTCAGCATTTAAGAAAATAAAACAGCTGCACTGTGTTAGACCAAGGTCCACCTAGCCCAGTACCCTGTTTCCAAAAGCAGTTAGCAGCAGATGCCTAGGGAGCAGTATAAGAACAAGAAAACTATTTAATGATATATATTGAAAGTATTTTTCACATATCCTTGATGGAAAACAGAAATGGAATTTTGACAGAAGAGAGAAAAAAAGCAAAAGAAAACAAAAAGTCCAACACACACCCCCTGTGCAAAAGCATGAAATATTCTTTTCAAAATAAAAAGAGAACTGAAAGATAAATCCTACGAATTCCTTCTTTTAATTTTTTCCTTATTATTATTTTTTAAAAAAGAAGCTCCAGGAGCAAATAAAAACCAGAAACTCACTTGCTCTGTGCAGAAACAGTGTATGTACATACTGATGCACATCACGGGTCAGATAATTTTGGAGAACACTTGACTATGAGTGTCATGTCTTGTCAATAGCTTTTCTCCTGTGAAAGGGTCCTCATGGAAACATACAGGTAGGGATTCACATCAGGATGTCACAGCTGAGAGCTCCCAAAGTATTTAGATTAATAGATTTCTAAATACAACTCCGAAAGGTATATACCTCAGTGACAGGGAAATCCTATTCCACTTAAATTTCCCAGGCAGGGGAACAACCACTGAGGCACTGTACTGGAAACAGGTAAACCAGACTGCACTTAGAAAAATACAGAAAGTGAGCGGACAGTGAAACGCCCCATGAAATCAACTGGAGGTTTATGATTGGCTTAGCTGGTATGTGATCAGTTGCAGGAGAAGTCATCCATGAAGACATAGGCTGGAAGAGCCATAAAGTCACAGATGCAGAAACCAACTGCTTTGAGTATACTGTTAAGCTTCATATCTCTGGGATACCAGATCCATGTTTTTTAGATCTGTGTTTTTCAGAAGCTCCAGATATGCTAATGAAACACGGTGATGACTCTTGCTTATTTAGGAATGGGAAGTGAGAATCAGGGTATGACAGAAGATGATGCACTTGAAATCTGGAGAATGAGCACAAGCATGAAAGAGAGTATTTCTAGCCAGTGAGACGAACCCCACACATCTGTGCAGACACAGACTGGAAGGTGTTCAGCCGTAACCTGGAGATGGAGCTGGCTATGGCAGAAGAGAACATCAAGGATGCTTTATCCACTACTGACTGAGAGTGGAGTCATAGGTGTGATAAACCACAGGAAGGGCAACAACAGCCCCAAGGATGTATTGAACAATGATTGCCTAGGGAAGGCCACAAGGTGCTCTGGTAAGGCTCTTTCCTCCCCTGTGAAAGTCTCTACTTGGAATTCTACGCATGTTCCTGGTCACCAATGTCCAAATAAGTTGGATTTGACCAGAAGTAGGCATGGGCAAGGGCTGCCAAGGTGACACAAGGAAAGGAAAACCTGTCTTACAAAGTGAGAAACAGAGCATGGCAGGTTTTTTTGACTGAGTAAAACAAAGGCTAAGGAGGGATATGTCTGTTTCCAGTGAATGTCCCAGGAGAAGTTGTGGCGGCAAGGAGGGGTGGGGGGAAGCAGGAATGCGGCTGCCTCAGCTGCAGAACAGCATTGGCATTCAGCTGAATAGAGGTGAACTGGCAGTGCAATGAGAAGAATTCACAGAAGTGATGCTACAGGAAAGTCTTCTGAAGGAAGCAAATAAAAACCTCCCCTCACATTGAGTATGGAGATTAGTAAATAACTTTAGTAAGGAGGTGACATGATTGTCCATGGTAAGAATCAGCATGGAAATCCCTCAAATCTATCTTTCTATTTCATGAATAAAATAGGTATAGATAAAATAGAATCATAGCATGATAGAATGGTTTGGGTTGGAAGGGAACTGAAAGGTCATCTAGTTCTTACTCCCCTGCCATGGGTAGGGACACCTTCCACTAGACCAGTCTGCTCTAAGCCCCATCCAATCTGACCTTGAATGCTCCAAGGGACGGGGCATCAACAGCTTCTTCTGGCCACCTGTTCCAGTGTCTCACCACCCTAACAGTAAAGAATTTCTTCCTAATATCTAATCTCAATGTAGCCTCTTTCAGTTTGAAGCCATTGCCCCCTTGTACTATCACTACAGACCCTTGTAAAAAGTCTCTCTCCAGCTTTCTTTTAGGTTCCCTTTAGGCTGCTCTAAGGTCTCCTCAAAGTCTTCTCTTTTCCAGGCTGAACAATCCCAACTTTCTCAACCTGTCTTCTTAGGAGAGGCTCTTTACAGCCCTCCTCTGGACTAGTTCCAACAGGTCATGGCCTTCTTATATTGGGAACCCCAGAAGTGGGAGCAGTAGTCCAGGTGGGGTTTCATGGTTGGCTTTTTGGGATGCAAACAAGTATTGCTGGATCACGTAGAGCTTCTCATCCATCAACACCCTCCAAGTCCTTCTCCTCAGAGCTGCTCTCAATCCATTTGCTGACCAGCTTGTATTTGTGTGTGGCATTGCCCTGACTCAGGTGCAGGACTTTGCACTTGGCCTTGTTGAACTTCATGAGGTTCACACAGATGCACTTCTTAAGCCTATCAAGTTCCTCTGGATGGCATCTCTTCCCTCCAGCATGTCAACTGCACCACACAGCTTGGAGTCATTGGCAGACTTGCTGAGAGTGCCCTCAATCCCACTGTTCATGTCAACAACAAGGATGTTAAACAGCACTGGTCCCAACAACCCCTCAGAAACACTGCTTGTCACTGGTCTCCACTTGGACATCAACCAATGACTGCATCTCTTTGACTGAGACCATCCAGCCAATTCCTTATTCACAAAGTGGTCTATCTGTCAAATCCACCTCTTGCCAATTTAGAGACAAGGATTTTGTGTGGGACAGTGTCAAATGCTTTGCACAAGTCCAGGCAGATGACATCAGTTGCTCTTCCCTTATACACCTATGCTGCAACTCCATGGCAGAAGGTCACCAAATTGGTCAGGCACGATTTGCCCTTAGTGAAACCAGACCGGGTTATAACAATCACCTCCTTATTTTCCATGCATAGTTTCCAGGAGGCTCTGCTCCATGATCCTGCTGGGCACAGAGGTGAGAATGACTGGCCTGTATTTTCCTGGGTCTTCTCTTTCTTTTTTCCCTTTTTAAAAATGGGAGTTATTGTTCCCTATTTCCAGTCAGTGGCACCTTCACCAGAATGCCACTACTCCTCAAAAATGTCAGACAGTGGCTTAGAAACTTGTCTGCCAGTTCCCTCAGGGCCTGCAGATGCATCTCATCAGGTTCCATGGACTTATGCAGGTTCCTTATATAGTCTTAAACTTGGTCTTCCTCCGCGGTGAGCAGTTCTTCATTCTCCCATTCCCTGCCTCTGCCTCCTGAGACTCTAGGGATGTCTCTGGAGCACTTGCTGGTGAAGAATGAGGCGAAAAAATCACTAAAGTTCTTGCTCAATAGAACACTGATAAGCAAAGCACTCGAGTGGGCTCAGGTACCCCCAGTCTCAGTAAAGCAGAGGATAAAACATTGCAGAGGTACACTGAAGAGAAAACATTTGCTGAGTAGCAGGTAAGGCAAAGGACATATATAAAAAAAATAGATATGATACATATCTCTCATACATATGTCATATGTAGTTAAAAAGAATTGACCTTACTGGATTTTTGAGCTTCCAAGCTCGCACTGAAGGGCTGCATTACAGGTAAAAATTGAAAAAGGTGAAGAAAAAGTGTATTCATATGTTACTTTATATCTTTCAGGAGTCAAACTAGAGAAAACCTCAACAAAAGAGCACATTTTCCCACTCAGAAGTTAACGGAGAAGATTAAATACAGTTTCAGTAGATACCCTAGTGTGAAAACAAAAGCACTGTGTGCTTGACAGATTTTGTGAACTTCTGGCATGTCTTATTTTAAAAAAAAGCTAGAAATGAAGTCTCACTCCCTGTGGGAGTAGACATTAAGTCTCCTCCAATGCAAATCGGCACTTGTAACCTACAAAGCCTTCAGAGTAGCACCGGGCTGTGGGTGTGTTGTGAGGTGGCCAGGAAATGTCCCTTGCTCAAGGGGCTCTCATGCAATCTGCCTCCACTTTGGGGAACCCAAATTAAACAACTGGGACAAAAGCTCCAAAGGGAAACCTGACTTTAGATGCTACATTCAGGGGACCTAAATTAATGACATGTTTTCCTCCTGAGCACTGAATTCCAACTCCCAATTCAACCACCAAGCTGCTAATTTTGGGGATGGATCTTTTCTCTGAGCTGCAGAAGCAATCTACAGTGCTCTTAATTCTGAATTCTACTGCTTCACCCTAATCTACCAGTTTTTTGCATGTCAAGAACTCATGGGCAAATTGCCATTGTGGTGCAGCAGTGACTCCATATTCAAAGCACTCTGGGTCCACTGCTGAAGTTCACAGCATGTGCTAAATATTTCATGTGTGCATCTATATATATATATATGTGATCTATGCATTCATGGACTCTTAGGTGCATAATAAGTTGTGTCAGAAATGCAGCCTCTTCCAGACATTTTAAACTAACTTCTTTCCTTTTTCTTTTTTTACAAGTGAGTATTGACAGGCACTCTGTATATTTTCAAGACACTCTAAACATATCTATAAATATGACCCAAAGAAGGGCTTGTGAGTACAAAAGTTGGTTTGTTTTTTCCCCAGCTATGTTAGCAGGTCTAATACAAAGCACTGTCTCTCCCTGCTAACCTTGAACACCTCACTAATTTCTCCTACTTGTGAAAGAAAAAAAAAGCATTAAAAACCCCAGCATCCCTTTCACAAAGGGGAAAACAAAAGAGCAGAGCTGTTAAACAATTTGCTTCAAATAACACAGCACATCATGTCAAAAGCCACCACTTTAAAACACATTTTCCAATATCCAAGGTTATGTATGACGCAAGTGGTTACTATGACTTGTAGACTGAAGACTTATTATTTCAGCTCAAAACAGGCAGATTCAGGTAATTTGCAAGAGAGGTGTGCTTAAATATAAGATTGATATTTTCTGATTTACTATTCACAGATTTTAAGACTGGTGTGAGAGAAAACCATAGTCATTGCAGATTGTAACTAAGATTTAAAAAGACTATAAATTTTACATACATTTTTAAAAAGGTCTGCAGCCTGTAGAGAAAACAGAGAAAAATATCACCTTTATGAAATTGTAATTAAATAAAATTTAAGGACATCCCCTCCACATTCTTTGTGGAAGGGAAGGCATGTTAAAGTTGGTGCATTTATATCGATAAATTATGGTTATCTGTTTAAACTGGGGGTTTAATTGGACACAGTGAGCACATAAGAAATGCAAAGTCAAAGAAAATCAAACTAAATTTTAATAACGATCCTGCAGATACCATATCAAAAAGCTTCAGCTGCTGTTCAGATCACTTGAGGGCTTTTTTTAATTTTTCTTTGTCTGTATTTGCACGGTAAATTTTTTTTCCATGTGACAATGCTGTTCTCCAAGCCAGCCTAAATTAAACAGCCGAACCAGAGAATATGCAATACCATCTGAACACGCTCATAACACCACCAGTATTCCCATGCTCTCTGTACCTGCCGCTTTTTCATGAGACAACAATGAGTTTAGAGAGAAGGTTGCCTCATGTTACACACAACAGCAGCACATCTATCTGCAGCTTTTCCCTTTCTACACACCTGCTTTATTCTATGAAATGCCACTGAAAACCCAACACAGTCTTCCACATTGTTTTGTGCTCTCTGTGGTTTCCTTCTGGTATCCCCAGCGATGCAGGGCACCAGTGCCTATCAATAGGCTCTGCTTCCTCACCAGTGTCACTCTGTCTGTCTTCTTTTGGGCTGCTCCACTCGCATCTCATTTCACATGATAAAGCCATCTAAGATGGCTGGTATCAAGGACACTAGGATCAACAAAAGATGTTAGGTATATCAGTTAATTAACTTCTGTTGAACAGGAACAAAAATCAATTTGCCACCATTTCATTACAGCCTCTAAAAATGCTGCACATTATTAACTTATTGCACTACTTTTTCATTTGATATTTCCACATCTGTATCAATAAGTTAACCAATTAAATAGAATTTGGCCATGTATACAAATATGTTATGAATTTATTAACCTTCACTTGCTACTTTATTAGCCAATTATAACATTTCTCATTTCACATTAAAAACTTACTGGCTACTTTCATACCCCTGATTCTCACATGCAGTGCTGAGATGCACAGCTGCTTTACAGCAAATCAAAGCACACTGAGATACAGCTGACACAGATTACAGTGGATCTTTTTGCAACATCCAGGACAGAAAGGCAAGTAACTAATTAGAAAGAACAGCCTTATTCAATTACCTAATAATAAACTCCCCTGCTCATTAAACATATTCCATATATTGTAACAGCTGGCATACTGAAATATCTGATAAAGGGAAACCTACTTATAGTACTGTTGGTGCTTTAGGGAAAGTAGGTAAATATTTTTTATACTAGTACTTGATTAAAATATCACCTACACAAGGAACAGTGGAGGACTTAATTACACTACAACAATGTCAAGTCTGGGTGAAGAAAGTAAGAGTGAAAAGCTCTTAGGCTGGCCTTGAGTAATTCCAAAGACCAGCTTACTTCTGGTACCAGGACACAGAAGAGCCTCATAGGCTGCTGCCCTGAAAACAAAATGAGAGTCTGTGAGCTCAGGACAAAATGGCATATGGTTCTTATATAAAACATAGTCACCTTTATTTCCAGGACAGTTTTCTTTTTTTTTTCCTTTAAGTGGCTGCCTGAAGAAAAATACCTTAAGAAACTCAGAAGCAGAGATGGTAACTGCAAACTCCCTCCTTCCAGATGAGCCACCACAGATTCCAGTGTTCTCCTGCTCCATCTTAATGCCTTTGTAATTTTAGTGGTGCTTTCTAGGCAACAGCCAGCTTCAGTGAGGGGTGTTACCTTTCCCAGCTATCATCCAGTAGCCTTTCACTGCCTTCCACACCCATCCAAAATAAGACCTAAATCTGCGTTCTGTCTCCCTAAGAAAAGAAGTCATGGTAAGTACCAACGACTCAGTAAGATAAATATGCTACTTGAAAAGATTCACTATAGAAAATATCATGAAAATCACACTGAACAAGCAAGTGGAGGCTAAAGGTAAGAGGCAATGGCTGTAGGCCATCCTGTGCCACAGTTCTGCCCAACACAAAGACTGCATCGTTACATGGGTAGTGCTGCAAGCACCAGCACAAATGAAGGCAGGGGCCTTACACACTGGATTGCAAATCCCAAACCCCAGCTTCCTCGTGGTTAACTGAGTTTTAAGGATCACCTCTTGCCTGCACTCTCTAAGAAACTCTTCCATATGGAAGGCCTTATGGGTCTCTCTTTCTCTACTCTAGTATTAGGCTCCCTGTTTTTACAAAACTTGTGGGAACTTAATTATCCTTGAGACTGTGATCTCTTTGTCAAATATGGCTGAAACTGGCCAGTGGCTTCAGGAATTCGCAGGGGAGGAGGGACAGAGAAGCTGACTGACTATGTAAGCCTCATCTCCTCAAGAATCCAGGCTAAAAACAATTATAGCCAGAAGGTTCAATTAAAGAAGGAGACTCGTAGACATTTCCTGCACTTCAAACACAAACTGGTTCATGCATACTAATCAGTTAACACAGCTCTCACTGAAGAAATTAGAGTTTTGCGGCAAATTAATATTTATATTGACTTATACCAAGAACTGTGGCAGGCTGGAACTTCAACAGCATCAACATGCTCAGCATGAAGCACACAATCACTTTCATACTAGCACTGTAATTTAGGGATGCCCACAGTATCTCCCTAGCTATATCTGCATACCTCCAATTCTGCACATGCAAATTCCATGCCTCCATTTCTAGTAACACTGACATACATGGTATGACCAGTGCTTTGATGCACACAGGTAAGGCAAAATGCACTTGGGGAATTGCCTGCATTTTCATGGCATTCATTATTATCCACTACTTTAGAAAAATAACCATTAAGATACTGTTTGAAAAGCAAATATTTTTCCCATTCTTTTATCAGAAATCAACTACATGCATTTTTGATGGCACCTGACATGTTCGTATGTTCACATCTGCAACTAAAGTAATAGAGAATTATACTCAGGGGAGCAGGATTTCTTTAACTTTCATGTTTTTACAAATGCATATTCTGGTTAATTTCTAGCTTTAAAATCTTCATGAAGCAGTAGCAGTGGTTGCTATTTAATTTAAATTTGCAAAAGGTTGCCCATCTTTTTATTTTTAAATAGGCTGAGTTCACTATCATAACATCACTGTGCCTAGAGATAATTTTTTTTCACAGATAGCAAAAACTGAGCCCAGTTACATGGGTCACAACTACTTCAAATTAATGAATTTACATTAGCTGTTCATGCTACTAATGGTCAACTATATATTACATGCAGAAAATGTTCATCCCCTTCCTGGTCTCCACAAGGGCATTCTTCCACTACAGGAGACTTTTTTTTCCTGGCAAACCTATGCCCCAGCTTTCCTCTTAGCCAGGTCATCACTGTGGCAAATGCACTGTACACTATTTTATTCAAAGCAGTTGATGTCAGAGTTTCCAGTTAGTAAAAGAGCTAACCCTGCCTCTCAAAAAGGGCTTCACTCTGTTGCCACAGAGAAGACAGCAGGACCATTTGGAGCACCTTGAGATATCCTGGACTGCTCCACAGTGCCAGCAGATGTGACATGCTCCTCTGACATGTCACTGAAAAGCCATCAAGAGTACTCTAGGGAATCTCAAATAGAATCAGATGCTTCTGATTGGGCAGCTGAATCAAGCTGAAAGACTCAGGTCCTATCCACAACAAATAAATACATATTAAGTTTAAGTGATTCTATAACCAAGCAACTGATCTTAGGCTGGGAAAAAAAAGCATTATACATCCCTTGATCTTCACATGTTACATCTAGTTTAAAATCCCGTTCTGGTTTTGTGTTTCTCTTGGCTGTGGCTAAAGGCTAGAGGCCTGTTTGGTAACAGCCAGGAGGATTTGGTCTAGTGTCTGACATGCTGGATTTTGGTTTTTGGCTCGCTGTGAACCAACAGAGAATCCAGCAGCTCAGTTGCCTTTCGAACTACAGCAGGACAGTTCATACAGCCACTGTGTATCTTTATGGGTGCCACCAGATTACACTCAGTGAGCTCCTCTCCAGACAACATGGAAGATGGTAAACTAACCCATTCAGTCAGAGGCACAGCTTCACTGTGGAGTGTTCAGGACCCAAACTGAATTTCAAGCAACAGTAAATAAACTGGGTTTGTCCAAAGTTTAAAAGTTGCCTGGCCTATGGGACATGTAGGTGATGTGGCAGCAGCACACATGATGGGCTCCTAGCCCAGGCCACCCATGCAGATACCATGACACTGCACACTGTAGATCCCCCTCACATTCAAGCCAAGCAAGTCCTGTCAAGAAGCATGGGCTGAGAACTTGGAATGCCTCATGCAAAAGGGTACATCAGCACTGCAGTGGCTGCAGCAGGTCACCTCTTGGTCAGGAGCATGGCATCATACAGTGCCATGCTGCAGAGCAATGCATGACTCCACAGCAGGACAGATGCCTCCAGGGAGCAGGACGGCTCCCTTGGCTCCTTGAGCCACCAAGGCCACACAAGGGTACTGCACCACAGCTGCTACATCCCTCATGTGTTTTCAAGCAGTTTTTCACTCATTCTCTACTTCTTTGTTTTTACTGCTCAGTGATTTGTGCTCAAAGATCACTGCTCAAAGATCAGTGATTGGATCTTTCCAAGCATTGGGGCTGACTTTTGAGGCACAGCTCACAACACCTTGTCCTACAGCTCATTAACAAAGCAGACAAGAAGACAGTTTCTTTTCAACATTCTTAATGTCTTCTTTACTGTAGTCAAGACATTGCAGGAATCTAATCCTGAGTGGCAGAGTATGCCCACAGCCACAAGGCAAACATCAATGTGGAAGAAAAGAGATGCTTATAATTTCCTCTTGCATTTCAGTGGTAGGGCTCGTACCTCACAGCAAGCTTTTGAAGTGTGTTCTAACATCACTAAAACCACAACAGCTTTCCTGTTATTGCAATAGGTTTCCAATAAAGACCACCTCCTCAAAAACAAGGTGTCAGTCTTCACAGGAGGAGACATAAGTTGAGAGAGGGATACAGTTGTCAAACAGACTTGCAAATAAACTCCCCAGTTCTTGTTGTGTTGATTTTTAGATTTAAAAAACGCTTCCAATGCTGGGGATGACCTGGAATAATAGGAAGACAGGTCTTGTCTCTGCTAGACTTTTCCATTAGGAAGCTCTCTGCATCTCAGCACAACCCTGTCTTTTGTATTTTATGATGCAGTCAAAGTATAACAGCTTGGGAAGAACAGCTGACACCTGAGCTGAGAGAAAGCTACATACACAGGGCCAAGGGGAAAAAAAAAGCTCCTGGAATGAAAGAGGAACCACCTGCCAGAAAAATAAAGGAGTAGGTGGGGAGACCTGGAGAGAGTGAGCCTGTGGGAACAGGGAGTGACCTGAGTTAATAGGGAATGTGGGGGAGGAGTGGGTAGTGAGCAATTGCTCTTGTGTTCAAAATCCTAGTGATGGGATGAGTCAGAGACTCTGATTGAATTTTGCCTTCACTACACCCACAAACTGGTTATTATAAGGCTTAGGGGAGCATGGATTGATGCAGCAACAAAAACTACATAGTGAATTGATGGGTATATGAAGCACCCGCAAGTGCCCAAAAATCTGAAAAACATCTGCCAAAGACCATGTCCTTTCATACAAGGTTTCCTGTGGCTCTAACTAACCTGCCTTGCTGCTCTTCTTCATGTAAACAGACTTAGACTGATAACTGAGCAGCAGCTGCATCTGACATGAAGGGGTATAGCAGACTATCCAGGAATGCTCTTTGCAAGCCTCTTCTGGAAGGAGTAAGCTCCAAGAGTTAACCCAGCAAGACAACTGCCCAGGAACTACTAAATACTCACTTAGTTCTGCAGGATTACATAATTCAGGGAACAAGATGACAGATTTGTATTACCTCCTTCCGTGACTGTTCTTTAACTGCTTTTGCTTTCAACCATTTCTGCTCCTACTGCTCATCCTTCTCCTTGGGCCAGAGGCCAGGCAACCTGCTCAGCAAGTTCTTACACATGGAAACCAACAGTGGGAACTGCTGGTAACACCCACTCACTCACATCAGGTGGCCCTAATGGGCCAGAGGAGGCACAGGCTGCTGCGACACAGCTCCTGCTCCTGAAAACCAACCGCTCTGACCATCGAGGCTTTGCCACTGAACTGCACTGGGGGTAAAAGGGGCTTCCTGTGCCTTCAGATGGGCTGGGTGACTCAGTGATCCGGTATCCAACCAGGTTCCCCTTGGACAATGGAACAAGGTGTATAGTTTTAAAATCTGGCAGGTCAAGTGGTGACCAGTGATATTAGTAACAGCCAGGATTGTTTCCTACTCTCAGTGCTGCTGCTGCTGCGAGACAAATGGGGGAACAAAACAGAGAGACACCCAACTTTTCTAACAGACATTGTAAAGAACTTCAGCTGGTTCAACTTCTCTGCTTTTTGCAGCTCCAGTTTGAGGGCAGAGACATGGGCAGCAGGTTAGGGCTTGCTCCTCTGAGCTGACTCGATAGCTAGTGCTCCTCTGCCACAGAGGCCAGCCTTTGGCTCAGCCCTGGCAGGTCACCAGGGCTCCTGCGGCTGAAGCACAGTAGGCAGCTGGAATAAGCTGTGCCTGCAGAATTTGCTCAGAGACACATGAGAAATGTCCCTCTCAGAGGAGAGACAAACCATAGTGAGGTGCACAGTCCCCTCTGCAATGAGCCAACATGCACGGCTTTTTAATAAAAATTTATTTTAAAAAAAACCACAAAAACTTCCTTAAACCTCCTTTACCTCAGTTTATGCAAGATGGTTATGCCCAAATTCATAGTCTCATGTTACATTTAATGCAGTTTCCCCCTTTCTTTTGGATCAACTCAAGTTGTATGGCTGCATGATCCCCTGAACAGAGATAAAAATGGGGGGCTAGCTGTGATAGGACACAGGCCTGGATGTAACCCTCTCATTGCAGCAGCTTCTCACAGTTGCACAGGTTGGGCATAAGATGAAATATAGTCTCAGGAAATAGGATGGTATAATTTTGTGTAGCATGTGACTTGCACTTTATTCTGAGCACAAAAATTGCCACAGCCCAAAAAAAGCAGGACCTTTGGGAATTATACTTGTCCTGGGAACACTATTTTCACAAAGCAGATTTAAAGCAATAAGCTTTCTCTCAGGAGGCTTCCATTGATCTCACTGGGGAGAAACCTGCCCCTTCCAGAGAAAAAACCCACCCAGATTTATCCTTAGGACAATGCACAAGAGATTCTCTTCTTCTTTTCCAGTACAAGAACTGGGAGCATACATGAGACAAAGAGGTTTGGAAAGAACACAACACATAATAACGTTGTGGAAGTCCTTACTGTGGCATGTTGTGGGTGCTGGAGGTGTCCACGGTTCAAAAAAACTCAGGGCAAATCCAGAGGACAGATGGTCACTGAGAGCCTTTAGGTACAAGCATACCATGCCTGGCTCTCACTGTTCCAGGATAGCACATCACTAGAAGCCAGCAGAGCACTCCAGGAAGCTACTGCATGTTTACACACCACCTCTGAGACATCCACTACTGGCCATTACTGGGTCACTGGGCTAAATGGGAGTTTGGTCTGCCCCAGGGTGGCCACTGATATTCTGAATACAGAGAGAGCCTACAGAGTTAATTCTCAGTCATCTAAAACTGGTCTTGATTGACACTTTCTCTTCATGCCCACACTTTGCAGCAACTTAAGACACACAAAAGCTTCTGCCAGGCAGTGTTCTCAGACTACCTGGAGTTTATTGGACTTATTACAAGAAAAAACAGAGGTGGGTGAAAAAGAAAGTTATTGGTCTGCAGGAAAAGTGAGATCTGGATTCTGCACCATCCACTGGAAAGTTTAATCCTGCAACTTCCACATGCCCAGAGCCCACAGCTACTAAAAAGGGCAGCCTATACCCCCATATTCTGCTGAAACTGGGTCACTATGCAGCAAAGCAGGCAAAATTCATGGGCCCAGAAGGTATAAGCCACTCTGTTGCCCAGGAGTGTCACCCATTTCAGTCATTCTTTCCCACCAGCTGTAGGCACAGTCCTTGAACTCACCTTGTCTTTGAACAGTGTCATACCACATAACTGGGTGATGGGCACAAATTCAGCCAGCTAGGACACTATAAACACCCATTTAAATGCTTTCTAGTATAGACAAAACTAGCCAATCTCCTTTCCACTCTCATCTACAGTCTGTCCAAAACGCCTCACCTACCAAGTTCAAGCAGGTAGGTACTACCTACTTTTAAAAGTGTGAGGTGATCCTGGGTCCCTGACATTTGTAAAACATTTAGACCCATGAAAGGAATCACAGGAAGGCAAATGAGTACCTGCTCCCTCTCAGCTCTTAGCTCACTACAAACAGCCTGCTCACTTTTTTCCTCTTTTTCTAAATAAAGCTGAGGCCATCTTAAACAGATTATTTTCAGGTCCAGATATTTCAGCAAAGTGGATGTTCCTAAAATGTCTTTCCCCTCCACCCCCCCATAACCCTTTTAACTTGGTAAGCAGGTCTCTGTGTACAGCTTTGAATTACTTTTTATTCTGTGGTGCCAAATGAGACCAGATAGGCATATTATTAAGAGGCTTTAATGAAAATGCAAATGAACAGTTCACAATACTCTGTTGGCTCAATAAATAGAGGAGTTTGAAGTGTTTAGACACTAGCAAATAGATAAAAAATACAGAAAAAGTTATCTGGAGCCTTAAAGAAGCTTTCACTTCCTTGTTTCCACCATAAAACTTGCAATGACAGTATCTCCAAGATACTTTCTCTGTTATCTGTTTCAGCTTAGACAACGTATCCTTCTAGTAGACAACCTGCAGATAGGGTATTAATCTGAGTCAAGAAATAACACCAGAGTTCAAAATACAGACTTGCCTGCAAACACAAGAGTTAACTCTCAGCAAAATGACCCTGATCATATTTTTTTATCTGCCAAGCTTTTCCCCTTCCCCCCTTCTAAACAGCACCATTCATTTTAATGTGTTTTGTTTTGTTTTTTACATTCCAACTCAAATACAGCAAAGTGTTGTGTGTTCTTATTCTCACACATTATGTTACATATTAGTATTCCTTTGAAAGGATTTTGTTCTTTACTACTACCAGGTCAAGAAAGCCTTGAGAGCAAGTGTGCTTACAGTACCCAACTTGGAGGGATCTAAATGTGATACATTTTTATATATCCATGTTCTTTACTTTTAAATAAGCTCTTAGAACCCTGGCAGAAGTATGAAGACATAAATGAAGTTTCTGAAACAAAAATCTTCCTGTTAGACAGGTCACTTGACCAACTCTTTCAAAGGCATCTCAAGGGGAGCCTTTAAGGGCTCCAGAAAGGTTTCAGGAGGGCTTAAGGCAGCAGATGAGGCTCTGGCAGTGCTTCCTCAGCACCCTGTGTCTCATCAACCACTGTCAGAGCTCAGGGCCTTGTCATGAAAGTTCCCCTTCATTCACCTCGAGCACAGTCAGCCGGATTAGCCCGGAAACACTTTCATCCTCACATTAAGCTCTGCAAGGTCACTTGCCCGGTGCTGTTTTGGGTGTGTCTGTGTGGCGACACTGGCTGGCCAGGTTGAGTGCTGGCTTCTGCAGGACAGAGCCCCATTGCTGGAGGCAACTTTGTGGCCAGCTAACAGGCAGGCATCTGTCCCACTGCTGCATCCGTCACGCCCTGGGGGATGATGATGATGATCCACCTGCACTCTAACATCCCAAAAATGCCCTGCTCAGAACAGACTAGACTCTGTCTTTCACCAAAGAGGGAGAAACAAATGCGAAGCTGCATTTCAGAAGCCCATGCAGCAGAACCTGGCTTGAAACCAGGAAGTTTCTGGCCTCAATCTGACCCAGGCTCATTAGTCTTTAGCTATTTCTGTCTAGCCTGGAGCACCTCACAGATGAAGGATATTCAGAGCCAATTCAGTCTTCAACGAGGAGCATTTTGGGTCCTCAAAACTGTAATCAGTTCAGTGGGCTGCTGTTGCAACTTTTGCAGGGTTTAAAGTCAAGTATTGCAAAGACAGGTACTGGTAGCCAAAAATCCCATCCCAGTTAAAAGCAAACAAGGTCTCTTAAATTCTGTTGACCTTTTACTTGGAACCACTGGACCTACAAACATACTTGTTTAATACAGGAACATTTTGATTCTGATGCAACTGTGTTACTCCAGAAGCCCAGCCTAAGGCCGCAGCACTGTCACCAGCAGAAGTAACCCAGTGCTCTGCTGGTGCCACGCAGTCCCTCTCCCTTTCTGCAGCTACTACAGCAACAATTTAGGTTCCCAACCTGATGCACTGCACAATCACAAAGACAGGAGTGGGAGCACAAAGGAGGACATGCCACAGCATAAAGGCAGGTGTCCCTTGCTGGGATTATATCCTTCAGTCTCAAAGCCAGATTTTGCTAGCTTAGAAAAATCCTAAGGCTATAGACAAGTCAGTGTGAAGGCAGTCACAGGTTAATTTGAAGTCAAAATGATCCTTTGGATGTCATCTGGTCTAACCCTCTGCTCAGGCAGGGTCACTGAGAGACAACTGTCCGAGGACCACATCGCAGACAGTTTTTGAGAATGTCCAAGGATTGAGAATCTACAACCTCTCTGGGCAGCCTGTGCCAGCGCTTGGTGTGTAGTGACAAATTGTTCCTTGATGTTCAGAGGCAGCCTCCTGTGTTTAAGTTTGTGCCTATTGCCTTTTGTCCTGTCACTGGGCACCACTGAACAGAACCTGGCTCTGCCCTCTTTGCACCCTCCCCACAGGAAGTTATATACATTGATGGGAGCTCCCTGAGCTTTCTCCAGGCTGAACAGTCCCAAGTCTATCAGCCTTTTCCCATGGGAGGAATGCTTCAGTGTCTTCACCACCTTTGTGACCCTTTCACTGGACTCTCTCCTGTAGCTTCATACTGATGCTGTGGCAGCCTGGTTCAGCTGAAAGACACTGACACCATGCTCCCTTGCCTGCCCTGGAAATCTGGAAAGAGGATGGTGTGCAGGGGAGCATATGTCCCTATCCAAACAGGAGCTCTTTTCATGAATCAGTGTGTAAAGGAGAGTCTGTCTCAGAGTGCTGTATCTTGTGCTTGACTGACTTCTTAGAGATCAGCTGTTTAACTACCAGGTACTATCTAAATGTAATGTAACTCCATCAGAGACTAAAAAAATTTTCTGTCTTCCCTGGGTAAACGTTTATTCAAAAAGACCCAACATACTCATTATAAGTTATTTTTACAGCAGATGCACCAAATCAAGACAGTTAAAAGGTTAAGTCTCCAAAGCTCTAGATGCTATGTAAATAAATGCTGAATAATTGCCTGCATTAAAATGTGGTTCAATGTTCTGCAAGGAAAACAGCTCTTGTTTTTTTTAAATTACATTCTGATTTTATCTGTAATTCTAGACTGTTCTGTTTATTTACATGAAAAGTTATCCTGCTTGTTAAGTGCCAAAGCCTTACTCTGAAACTGTATGATTAACACCAGTCTTTGCAAAAGCTACGCATCAAACAGCTTTATTCGACTAACGACCTAAGTCCCTCAACCAGCAATATACACACACTAAGCTAACCAAGCACATTCTTGCTGTACATACGTCGATTTACAGACACTCTTCTGAATAACTGAGATAAGGGAAGTAAGAGCACCAGTCAATAGAGCCCAGAGCTGTGCACTCGCTGTGATCCCTGATAGCTTCCCATGCACTGCGGGGTCAGGTAACACCCCAAAACGAACAGCTCCCACTCTAGCTCAGAAGCAAGAAGCTGAAGTTGAAGACACTGTCATCCCACTATCTCCCTCTGTAGGCAGCAGGGTTGGCAGGCAGAAATCCATACCTCAACCTCTGCTGCTTAAAGCCACAATCTGGCTTCTGAGTATAATCCCATCTTTACAAGCAATTTAACCCATTAAACCCAACTAGAAGACACAAGATGGAAGGCAAGGTGCATGCTCCCTTGTGCCAGTTTTGAAGAGGGTGATGATGGGCAGTGAGACAGAGCAGCACCACTTCAGCCACCAAAGCTGGGCTGGAGTGGGCTGGCTCCTCAGGGCAGAAGTCCTCCCATATTAAGACAAAACTCATCTTCTTGCTTTAACTACATTTTTCACATGGTTTTGGACTTCTCTGCACTGAGCAATGATGCTGGTTGTCAGTAAGTTATCCACTGTGATCCCTCAAGATTTCTCTTCATGGTATTATTAGCTTAGTCTGTGACTCCAGTTTTTATTTGCAACAGAAGTCTGAACAAAAGTCTCCAGCTTGAATAGCTGGTACCTCCACTGTGAGTGCCTAGCATTACCAGGGACATCAATGCTGTCCTTGGTCATAAAAGGACAGGTGCATCACTGCTTCTACCAGGATGATGCAGCAGCAGTAGATCCACCTCCCTGCCAGCCCAGGGGTGACTGAGCCCTGCTGCCTGTCTGCAGCCTCCCGGCCACATCCCTGAGTTTTCACAATAGATAAAAATAGCACAGAAAAAAACCCCATTCTACTGACCTGCTTATTTTTTGTAAAAGCAGAGTATTGCTCACTTGCTGCAGACATTAGTCTGCCTGTTTAAAAAAAAAAATTATCCCATTGGCAGACAACCAATACACAAGAACATCTACAAAGAAGCTGTTACAGTTTATCGTGCAGTAATCCATGGATTAAGGTCATTAATAGCACTCGATGACATACTGCCACGACTCCAAAGGTGCTCTTCTGGCTTACAGGATATACAGAATATAACACCCTCATGAACATTTCCCCTGAGATACTTTCTTCGAAATCTTTGAAAGAAGAAATGAGAAAAAAAAAGGAAGGAAGGTATACAGCACAGTATCTTGCATTGCATAAACAAACAAAAAGAAAGTTATAATGAAAATAAACAACCCTGAATTTTCCTCTCTTTCACAGTAATAGAGTTCTTGGTAACTGAAATTTTGATCCTCAGAGCTAAATTTAAAAAGCAAGTCAAGACATTCTTCCATGTCCAGAAGATAAAGCCACAACTAAAACTTTCAAAATAAAATCTGCAATGCTCAATTCTGTCCCTTAATTATTTATATGAAATAAGCTTTTTCCTTCTGTTGACACGAGAACACAAATGTATCATCATGGAAAACACTGTGTACTCTTCAAATCCCACAAGATCATTAATCTTCTTTTACGTAGTATAAGAAGCATTTTCACAGAACCTTTAAAATAGTTTTCCAAAGTGTGCCTGATGTTATTAGGAAATCAGAAGCCAATGACCTTACAACCTAATTGCTAAACGTGCTCTGAAGGACAGAATTCCTTCACTCTGTTCTAAACTTAAGCTCCAATCTGCATTATCCACACATGTAATTACTAACGCTATTAATTTATCTGAGTTTCCAATACCAAGGGTAAACAATCCATTGTGTCAAAATTGAAGCAATGGATAGACTTTTCTTGCTTCTGTTGATCTAAATGAAAGAATCTGCACTCTTTCCATATGATTTGTTTCATTAGGACTCTGGGAACAGCCTAGTACTGCGCCACTGTGTATTTTCATCTGGCATGAAACAATTATAATTCATAAAATGTACTCAGGAGAATACAACTACCAGTTGGAAGCAATCCTGTATCCTACAGTCATATGCAATTTTTGTAAACAACAGAGTGACACTTGAAAAGAAAATCCTTAGAAAGAAATCTTTAAAACTTGAATAAACAATATGACAACATTTGTTTCAATATCCAACTTACCAAGAACAAATCACTTTCTCATTAGCCTGGTTTAGTTGTGACTCATTATTTCACACTTTACTTTCAGCACAATGTAGTAGCATTTTCACTAGACATGCAGTTTCTTTTTCTTACCTTTAAGGAATCAAAGCAGGCAATAACTCTTCCATTTTCAACCTGGCAACTTTTAGGGGGGTGTGCAAATTTGCATTCTTCATCAGATCGTGAACAAGTTCCCCTCTGAAACTGCCTGCACACTTCTAACGTCAGCCATTTTGTGTCTCTTACAGGAGTAACATTCAAAGCCATGCTGAGAAGTTGATTTTGAACTTGTAAGTTGCTGTCCAGTGAATTATGCTGCAGAAATTTCTAAAATGAATGATGAAGGAAGGGGAGAGGAGAAACAAAAAGATTGGAAAAAAATAACTTCAATTCCAATTGAAAAGAAAGTTAAATTAAAAAAAACCAGTAGGGAACAATTAATGATGTCCAACACACACAAAGCAGAATAAGCAAAGAAAGTTTATCAGCAAGCAGTCACTCATCAATCATTAAGTCCCACTTGTAGACTTTTGGCTGGGAAAATGCATGCTCAGACGCATTTCTGTCCATAAAACACGTGAGTTTGTTGATTGCAATCACGGATGCACCAGTTTTAAGCCAAGGTCCATCAATGCAATGGCACTCCTTGATAGAACAGCAGTTCTCTGACAGTTGCTTGCCGGTGTTGATTACATGAGAAAAGCAGTGCAGTCATTTGTTGATGTCTCAGGAATAATAATAATTCTTCCTTTTCTGCTTTCAGTTTCCCATCAACTAATTGGCAAATAGAGACAGCTGAGGTATCTTCTGCCAGGTGTAAGGTGAAGGCAATGTCTGGCTGGCAAAGACGGGATTTTGAGAACACGGGCGTAGCAGTCCTCGCTCATGAAAGTGACTTGGCAAAGGCACTTTTTAACTCACTGACCTGACAAAACAAATACAGCATCAGTTCACGTGCAACTCATTCAAATCAACATTACGAAACCTATCGTCCTTTTATCAGATTATAAACATACAGCCAATGCTCACTTGTGTTTCTTTTTAAAACAAAAAAGCCAAAAACATACAAAAAACTATCTTCCTTCATGAGGTTACATGAGACAAGGCAATAACCAGTTGAAACACGTACTGCAGTAATATTCTAGGCAGCAATCCAAAAGTTGGGAATGATTTAAATAGATGAATGTGGCAGACACAATAATTAGGCACGCTGGTTGTGAAACAATTCAATCTAAAGTGTTTAGTCTCCAAAACAATATACAAGACCCTGTTTCCATTAGTTTATCATTTGACCATTTAGACCGTGTTACTACATTATACGTTGTTACTCATTATTTGTTCTTCCTTAGAAATGAGGATGGTAGTATTCTGTCCAAGTTTTTTGTCTCTCCTTCTGTTTCTCAACGGAAAAAACTAAACCAAACCAAAACAAAAAAGCTGTCATTCCAAAATTACAGGGGGAAAAAACTGCCATACGCGGACAATTGAGTTAGCCTCCCCATTAATCTAGAGGCTGTTTCACAAAGGCTTCACGCACGGTCTCACCACTAAGATCATCATCCTCTAATGAGTCCTTTAAAATATGATGCAGTCTGTATCTAAATATTTCTTTGATTACATTAGCTTTTGTGTACCTTTACAAATACATCATTCAGCATGAAAACCTAAGACTTAAATATGGCACTACAGCCATTTAGGGACTATAAAATACCAGGGTATTTTAGAGATAAAGAGATCTGAAAATCAAAGGGTTAGTTGATATAAATATTTTTAATCACTAACTGTATTTTATATGCAGACAGTGAAGTCATGGACATGTTTCCATCTATTTAGTTTCAAAGGAACACAACTTTTACTTTGCAGATACCAGCCAGAAACAGTTCATGGATTATTTTCGTGCAAGAAAAAAAAAGAAAGAGGGAAGGACTGAAATAAGTGAGATTTTAAAATGAATCAATAAAAATAGCTCTAAAAACACTGTCATCTTTTCCAATGCAGAACAATTACCATTCTGTGCTTGGATTCATCTGTCTTGAAGTCAGTATTGTTAGTAACGTAAGAATTACTGACACCGTTTCAGGATCAAATCCTAGTTCTGACTTTTAGGTCTTCCCATTTTGTATTACTTAGCAATGCTACCAGAAGGGTTTTACTATGTGACCAACACTTCCACCAAAATTTGCTACCCCTAGCATGAATAAAGGAATTGCAAAGCTAATTGCTCAAAAATTCAGTTTCAAGTGCAACGCGCAGTAAAGATGGGTCTGGATGACACTCAGTTAGCTGTACCTAGTCATAAAGAATAACAAGGTGCAAAAGAATTAGTACCTTTTAAAATAATTCTATGCAATTACAGTACATGAATTAAAAATTCCTCTAATTAAATATTCCATCAATGTTGTTCAACAGCATCAATGAAGAGTGAGATTAAGCTGAACACATACAAAGAGGTGAGAAAATACTTCTAAATGATGAGAAGGCAAGAGAGGAGGAAAACCAGAGAGCCTCTTCACAAGAGCTTGTTGAGCTGATAGCTTGTTGGGCTGATGATTTAGCTGGCTAAATGTAAAAGAGGAAATACTCTCCCTGGAGCCACACATTGCAATTCAGAAATGTCAGTAATGGTTTTCAGTAATAGATGCAGGAGACAGACTGAAATTTTGAAAAAAGGGTAAATGTTACACAGCACACTGCTGAAAGTCACAAGTAGTAATATACTGCAGGGCTACATACCACTGAAACTGACAAAGTTGTTTCTGAAGTAGTAGGTGTTAAGACTGAAAAAAACCAGACATTGCACATGGCAGCAAAGCAAATAGCACGTAATATAGAAATGGCAGTAGGCATGGTTTTTAAAAAACATGCACAGTAGAATCACACAGGAGGTTCATGAGACTGCAGCAAGAATTCATACCAAAAAGCATTCAGGGGTGGAGGGTAGAAGAGTGAAACACACTGTCATCCTTCTTGCTACATGAAGATTTTCTAAAGAAAGGGAAGCATGAAAAGGTCGTCTCAAAAATCCATGTCTTGTCAAACATAACAGCACTATCCGATTTCTCAAGAGTCATCAAGTGCTTCAGGAGTTTCTGCTGGTGAAAGTTTAGGAGACAGAACTGAGACCTTTCTGAAGGAGGTCATGCCTTCAGCAGGAGGCAAGTGCAAACATGGTGAGAACAGAATAATTTGGAGTGCTTCATGCCTAGCACTTACATGACCTACACATTCACGATCACATCCTAAGCAGCTGTCATACCTCCTCTGCCCATCACCTGCACCAGGACAGTGAAGGAAGAGACAACACCTTGAAAGCTTGAACATGAGGGAAGCAAAACAAGGAGAATGGAGAGAAGACAAACTAGGGACAATAAAATTATGGGAGGGGCCAAGGAAAATAAAATTCAACATAAGGGGAAGTGCTCAAGAAAAGGAAAAAATGGGAGAGGAAGGTAAGAAAAGGAGACAGCTGGTTGTGGAAGAGAAAGGAAGGGAGAGACTTCACAGGAAATGAGTAAAAAAGAAAGATGGGTATGAAAGAAAGATGAAGGAATGATGTGAACACTGGAGGAGAGCAGAGCAAGAAGGAATTTCAGAAGGAAAGCAGAAGAGTCTGTGGTTACAAGGGAAAATCCAGCAATTTGGGCAAACAAGGAAGGAAATGAGGGGAAAGAAAATGAGATGTATACTACTCACTAAAAGGCCTCTCAGGTCACAGGCCATTACTAACATCACAGCTCACCCTGACGTTGTGTGTTGCAAAATTCAACCATCTGGAGAACACCAGGGCCTCCAGCAAATGTGAATTCTGCTCTTCCTTCCATTACTTCTGTTTATGTCCCAGCATATCAGCCAAAGTTAGCTGTCCTGCCAAAACCAACAGGATCTCACCAGTCTTGAGCCCTCAGTACCAACATCCTTCTTTATCCAGACAAAAGGTTTGCTCTTTTCATTTGTTCAGGGGTTTTGTTTTGTTGTTCTGTTGCTATTATCATTAACATCCCAACTCAAGATTTGTAGCTAAACAAACTAGCAAAATTCTTATACACTGACAACTGATATAAAAAATAATCTTGTGAAATTGAAGAACGTACTCAACAGAGGTATAAAAGAACAAGTTTTGTTTGTCTTTTTTTTTTTCACAATCATCAATCACTGTTTATTTTCAGTCTCTCACACACTTGGATCAATGGAACTGATCCAGAATGCACACTTACAAATACAATTTTTTGTATGCTAAGTGAAATAAATTCATGGACATATATTTGTAAAAACTACTTAGTTTTAGATCCTCCTTTTCAGATAAGCATCACTTCCCTTTTGCAGAAAGCTACCAAGGCATAGAGAAGTAGGAGGCTTTTGTCATGGTTAAAAAAAAACACCCTTTCAATTATTAAACTAGACAAAGCAAACAGACACTAGGAGGTCTCAGAAAAAGTTCTTGTTCTGAGGAACGTGAGGCAGACAGCAACTTCAAGAATTGCAAATGAACAGAAAGCCCTAACCTATTACAAACCAGCTCGCTCTCTCAGCTGGAAAATAGGGGCTCTTGCTATCTACAAAATGCGGGGTGCTCTGGTACAGCAGTTTTACTTATCAGAGAGATTACGTGTCAATGGATTATGTAGTATCTGTCTAATAGAGAAGCTGAGACTTCCTGGATGTGTTATATTCTTGTTTCAGTAGATAACATGCAGTAATGAGCAAAGACCTCATATTCAAAAAGCCAGCTCTGCAGTTGATGACTTCCAGTAAAAGAGCAGTCTTTTATGTGGTCCCACCAAAGAGCTCTAGTGGAACCACTACGTTAACTCAAAAGGTGTTAAGTTTTACATTTTTCGGTATTTAAGCACTCTGAATTACTATTCATCACACTAAAATCTTCAGTAAGAGGTGTCAACAGTGGGGCTCAATTTGTTGCTCCTACTGTCAAATTTCATCAACATGATCCATGTATTTCTTCTATAAATACACTAGAAACTCAAGAATTAAAAAGCTAGAAAACCCTCAGTTGTACCTAAGAGGGACTATACAGTTTGAAGTATATAAACTCTTCTTTCCAAGCAAGAGAGAAGAGATGTGCTAAATATACTCAGCTTTAGAAGTTTGATAATTTACAGTACTCTGTTTTAAACATATGGAAATAAAGAGGAAAAAAAACAACCAACCAACCATACCCAGATGCTTCAGGACATCCAAAACCAAGGATTAACCAACATGCCCCTCTTTACAGGTGCATCTTCTGACAAGCATAGTGTTCCTTCAAAAAGCTGCTGCTTCTTCAGTGGTTGACCATGCAAAGCAAGTTTCCTTTGCATTTCACTGTTTATAGACAAAACCCAGTGGAAAGATTCTCTGCTTAAGTTTAACAGGTAGGAATCCTTCTATAACCAGATCAAGTTAAGATACGTTTGAAGAATGACATCTACTGAACCTCTACCCTTAGAGCAAGGCACAGGCATCCAAATCCCACTACGTTATACCTCTTGTTTGGAGCTGCACAGTGGACTCCGCTTGAAAAGCACTCAGCCATATATTTAGGAGACACTGGCAGGTGCTTTAATCTAAAAGAGTGAAACTTTGCTTCAGTTTTTCAACAAAACCTTATTTTAACACTCTTAAGTGTCTTCCCCCCCCTCAGTGTTTGTGCTTTAAATAGCACTCAAGGCATTGGAACAAAAGCTGCACACCAAAGGACAGCTCCAACCCCATGAGCGCACTCCCCCAGTGCTTTAAATTCCAGCTACCTCCCATTTCCTTGACTCCTCTGCGCAGTTTTCTCTTGCCCTCCCTCAGACTCCCTGCAGAGGAAAGCAAGGTTGCATTTTAATCCCAGGCTAAAGCTGGATCTGTTATGATCTGCCTCATCAGGTGCAGAATAAAGCCAACACAGCAGTATAGAGCAGCCCGCATCACATGTGATGACCAACTCAACACACACGTTGCCACATGCTCGTGCCCCACACCTGAAGGAGTAAAGAGCAGAGCAAGCAGGACCCCCTCCCTGTGGCTGGACTGGCTCCTCTCTGCAAGCTCCTTTACCTGGAGTGCTGTATCCCATGGGACATGCTCCCTGTACCTGGAAAGCAAGGCTGGCTCTCAGGGGTCATGGGCTAATTAAAGCCTCCCTGTGCAAAATACAGAGAGGATCTTCCATCAAGCTATGCCAACATGAATAAAATAAGAAAGTACTTTTACAGACAAAAAAAAAAGTGACAGTTGGCATGTTTGTTAATCACATTTGAATAAATTACATTTTAAAGGAAAAACATACTAGAGATTTTCATGTGGTGTATAGGCTTTTCTCATTCCATCAGCTTTCCAGATTAGGAAACAGGATCAGAAGTGCTGCAATAGCACAGAGATATAATTTGTCAGTGAGTACTATGCCAGCTTTGTGTTCTTCTCTTTAAACCAATTTCTAATATTCGTATTTTTTATATGTACCCTAATACTAGGTATCTAGCAAGACTGGGCAATATATGGTAGTGTCTTTGCATAGTTCTGTAAAAAGACAGCACTAAAACCAGAATCAGACTTCTGGCTCTTCTCTGAACTGTCGTGAAGTCACAAAAAATAGTATTCCCTAAGTTCAAGAAACAAGAGAAAATACGACAGATTCCCATAGAACATCATCCATTCTTTGATGGCAAATATGAACAGAAAACCTGTCTATCACCACAGTATTTTTAAGAAGAAAACAATCAATTATAGTGGAATATGATGAATGCATTTTCTTCTACAAATTTCAAATTAAACGTATGAACATTTCTTAAATCACTTTCAGGTTGTTTGTTTGTTGTGGGGGTTTTTTTTTGGTTGTTCCCCCCCCCCACTTTAAGATGTTTAACAGCTTCCATTTGGCATGAAGCAAACCAGCATTGCTCAAACAAGGAAGAAGCCAGAATCGCCCTCACAGAGAAGCAGCCCACTGGCTTGATCAGGTGGCTGGGAGGCAGAAATACTAAAATCCTAATCCTGGTTCATGTATTAATTTGAGTTGAACCCAGATGAAGTCAAAAGTGTCCTGACTTACAAAAGAACCATTATGTATTTTATTTGCACAACTTGGAGATTAACTATTCCAACATGTCTCTTTGCCTGTTACACAACCAGAGACACATACTTGTGAACTGTAATTTAGATGAACACTTCACTCACAGACAATCCTAACTACTTTAGTTAAGCCGACAGAAGTCCGGGAACAGACTAGAAAACACCAGTCTGTCTTATTTAAACTGAGCATGACCTTCAAATCAGTTTTGCTAAATGAGCCATATTTTCCTTGTCAAGATCACTAATGTGCCAGGTTCAGGCTTTTTAGTATGTCCCACTCTATTTACAGTATGGCAATGAGCTTCTTGTTAAAACCTGCCGGTTCACTTTGAAGGTGGCTTTACAATATAATAACACTAATGTCCTTTGTCCCCTGGTGAAGCAGGTGAGGAGGAAGGTGACTGTGAAACAACAGACACAGCCTGGGACCTTTTCAGCAACCTACTATACTACTTTGCTAATGGACCATGAAATACTTCTGCTGAACTTTAGGTCTGTAAATAACTGGAGCCCACGAGTATTTTCTAACATCAAAGTGCTTCGAAGTCACGATGAAAAAACTAATGCTTATTATGCTTCAGTTAAAATGCAATTGCAGAAGACAGTTTTTCTTCTTCCAGCAAACTTTTTTTTTTTTACTATGATCCTCATCCTACTCCACTTTACCTTCTCCTCCTCTCTTTGCACCTTCTTTCACAGTCTATAATTTAAACACTTTCTAAGTCCAAATTAACCTGATTTTATCCTCTAGGTGTATGAATTTCATACACAGAATTCTGTTCCCACCTTGACAAAAGGGCAAAAGCAATTTCTGTTTCTGTGCCTCATCGAGCAGAGTTAATCATCCCCGGCAGCAATGACGTTATCACTTGGCCTCTTGTGGACACAAGTGTTTTGCTTTTGGCAGAGTGCAGAACGTAATAGCTATTAATCAAACCCAATTCCCCAGGAAAGGGTACCCCAGTGCATTAGGAATTTCTACCCACACCCAGCTGCAGACATGCACTGTATTTATTTTTTTTTAAGACTGTAAAATATTTATAGAAAAGTGGTCTTATGTACTGTGAAATTTTTATAGACTGACATGGAGGGAAGGCATGATCAAATGACTGTTCTCACCTGCCAAAGGACCGATAACATGCTGTTACACAGGAGCACAATTTAAGAAAGCTCAGGCTGTTGTCAATTTTCCTTTTTCTCTACTCTAGTTTTGCACTAAGCCAAGAAGGCAGAACTCTTGCTGAGGTATTTGTTTATGTGACAAAGAGCATCCCTTTGCACTGAAAGACAAAGATAAATCTGAATAAACTGTGGACTCCATGTAAATTAAGACATGTTGAAATCACAAGCTGCATGTGTTTTAAGACTGCCAACAGTATTATGAATAGTATACTTCAACAAATTGCCCAGCTCTGGGAAATTGTATGGCACATCCAAACCAAGCTCCCAGGGTGAGGACAGCAAAAGCTATTAATTCCAACTACTTCTTAAGTGCTAAAACCATTCTGCTGAATGGATTCCTTGCATGGAATTCAAGCAGCATCACTGTTTTGAGATAAAATACCTTCATTTCTCTGCCATTTTCTCCATTTGCATTTCACCTGAGAACAGGATAACAAAATACACAAGAATGACCTTTGCAGGCCAGCCAAGAAGTCCATCTTGCCCAAAACGCAGTCTGCAACTGTGGCTGATACCAGATATCCACAGAGCCGTGCAGGACCAGGGCAGGCAGAGCTGATAATTTCCATGAATTTTCTCACAGCAACCTGTAACTGATGTCTTTGTATTTAACAGGCCTAGCTGGATTTTTCTTCCATGGATTTCTCCCATCCCTTTCTAAAATGCTGCTCTGTCAGAAATGTCCTTTATCATGTGCATGGAAAGTAGGATACCAAGAGGGAGCCTGACTGGTTCTCATAATCGTTGACAAAAGCTTAGACTCTCAAGAGAAGAGTGCAGACATGGAAGGAAACACTTCAGGACTTCTTTGGAGATTCACAAAAATTTGAAATCTGCAAATGGAGCTGGGGAGTAAGATGGCTGATTACAAAAGCCCTTAAGATAATCTGCCTTGTTACTGCTTTTTCATTACTGCTCAGTGTCTTAACTAGAATAGAGAATATTCCTTTTCCTCCCAGCAAAAATGGAGCTTAGGGATAAGCACTTTTAAAACCTACCACAAGGAGAAGAAACACCAAGACCCCTTCTTCTGCACCCCAAGCTGCATGACCTAGGAACACTCCCAGAAGCAATGCTTTCCTAGCGATCCAACAGAGAAGCTAGAAAAGCTGTGACCATGCCCACAGCAGCCCAAGCAAGGCACTCCTGCATTCTGCCAGACTCAAAGCATTTTACAACCATCTCAAACACATTTTGGAAGGAGCAACTCATCCCAATGACAAAGTGCTTTCACTAGGGAAAAGAAAAAGCCTCAGTAGTGTCTTTAGTACTCAGAGTTGCCCAAGCAAGCCTTCATCAGAATCCATTTTATTACAAGGATTCAAGTCCCCTTTTGCTCCATTAGTAGCATGCACACAACACACAACATCACTTGTATTTACTTCCAAAACTAAAGAAATCCTCATGAAGCAGAACATATGCAAGTGCTTTACTTCTTACATATCTCATGGGACACACTGCAAAGCCTGATTAAGTGCCAAGGCCAGAATATTTTATATCTTAGAGTAGTTAAAAAGACAGAACAGCAACCTAACTTTAAAGTCACCTATAGAACAGCACATAGCTATCAAACTACCTTCAAAGCCAATTTAATTTTATATTTTTTAAATAATGTTTTTATGCTAACATTCAGAGAGCAAATGTTTTATATAACAGTACCTGAAATTTCTCACTAAGAGACATATTTTCAAAGACCCTTCCCAGTTAAAAAGAAACCAGTAATGGCATTTCTGGCATGGCCCTGAAGAAAAAAAGGTAATACGTAACAGATTATTGGTCTCTTCTGAAAGAAGGTTGCCTCTTTGTATTGTAAACAGACATAGCTTCCTTGTTGATTATCTTTGGTCCTCCAAGGTGAATCAAGAAAATATGCAATCAAGTTCCATGTGACAATGACAGTAAGAGACTTTCTTTTTAAAATTCATGCCATTTATTTGTACACAAAAACCCCACAAAACACCCCCACCACAACCCCCCCCCCCAAACCCCAAATGAAACCAACATTTAAAGCTTCAGAGGCTATCTGTGTTGTATTTGACAATACATGATGCAAATTAATTTTCTCTGGAATAAAATGAATTTGTACTTTGTGAATCACTATTCTGTTGTCAAATAGCTATCACAAGTACAGAAAGAGAATGTTTTTTCTCTAAAATTTTTTTCTTTCTTTTTTTTTGTGGTTTTGTTTGTTTGTTTCAAGTGGCAGCAGAGAAGCAAATAAGAGCTTTTACTCCAACTACTTGTACCTTCTGGTGAATTTCTATTTCCCTGGAAATCTTGAATTCTTCTATTGAATCCTGAGGCAAATAATGGAGTTACAACTGGAAGGAGTACACAGTAACTGCCTGCAGACATTGCCTACCAGAGTAAACTTTTTTTTTTCCCCAACCTCTAGGATGACGAATTTTGGGTTTGGCGTGCTGTACGGCTACTGACCTTCCTTTTTGCTTGAGCACCAATTAAGAAGCACTGACCCAATAAAAATGGGTCATATCGATCTGTTGTTTTGATTTGTGTAACATGTCTCCCTCAGTCCAAGAAGCTCACCACCCGTTGCCACTTGAAGAAAGTTACTTCTTAACTCAGTTTCATTTTAGAAAATAACCTTTAAAAAATTATAAATAAAAAGAGATAGAGTACTTAAACACAAAAAGGCTACAAAGAAAAAACTCAGCTTTATTAGGCTACAGTAAGGGCATCGGATGAGTTTATACTCATTTTTCTGACATGTGCATAGTTCAGTTGTCTGCAACACTAAAGGGGGACATGAACTACATTCACATTTCCAGAGGAAAAACAAACAAACAAAAACAAACAAACAAAAAGAAGTAGGAAAAAACAGTCTTTCCTATTCTCAATTAGGTGTTGTTGAAAACTTTCCTAAAGGGCATTTCAGTATCTCAAGGCCTCCTCCAACTGAAAGGTGAAAATATTGGAGGGGAAGGGCAGAAGTATTTTAGCAACACTGAAACAATTCCACCTCAACACTTTATTATGATTGAATCATTTTATCATAACTGAAATATTATTATGGATAAGCATACAGTTATTCAGGAATATACTGTAAACTGTGTTTCAACAAGAAAGTTGAAAAATTGAGTTCTTTCATCCTTTGACACAATGAATTGCAATGTTTCTGCAGTGAAAACTGAACAAGTTTCCCATAAATGTTTTTGCAGAGCACTTTTCCAGACGTTTTCCTACTCTCTCTGCTTACCTGTAAGTGCAGAGATTTCTCCCTCCTGCTGGGGACTGAGCACAGCCTGGCATTTGCCTGTGCTTCCAAAGCAATGGACACTCATCTGACACTGAGCCCGAGCAACTGGCTTTTGGCAAGAGACAGCTTTCTGCTCACATTGCAGCAGAAAGTTTGGACTGGTTAAAATAAATCTTGACATTTTTGTCCTTTTCAGAGCCGTAATTCATTTGTCGTATTCAAGTTTAGCCACAAAAGGATATTTAAAACCATACTTTGTTTTGCATTTTGCAATCTGTATTACCTCGCATAATTTCTGTGTTAAATCATAAATTTTATTAAATCGAAATTCAAGAGCTTCCTTTAACACTACACAGAAATACAACATTATTTTTGAAAGACAATGTCAAATTTTCTGTGTTACAAAGTATTAAATAGCAAAAAAGGAAGGGGAAAAAAAAAGATTTGGTAAAATAAGTAACACCAACAAAAACACTCGGAGATGAAAAAAAACTGCCCATGTATAAACATAAGAAGTGGATGGCCGCTGTAATGCTTACACACATTTTAATTCCTAAAACAACATTTCAAAAATTACTTAAATGTGTGTGCTGAACGTGCCTCATTTTAATGCAATATTTGCTTAGCCTGTAAATAAGAGATTTTGTATCTTCTAACCTTCAGCCTATGTACACACTCTGGTCCCTGACATTTGATAGGACTTCTTTCCATTTCATACAACATTTCCAGAACAAAGCAGGCAAGACATAAAATCAAACCAGACCAGAAAATAAAACCCAATCCAAAATAAAGTAAAAAAATAAAAAAATAAAATAACACCTCATGCTCAGTCAAAATTATGCCCTACAGTAATCCACTGCAACTTTATAGGCTGCAAAGTTTACATTACCAATATTTACCTTTCAGAGAGATACGCACTTCATTACAATGCATAAACTCCAGAAATCCTGACAACCTACTTGAAAGGCCTTTCTCCACATTTATCCCTCTGCCCATCGCCTGAAACAGTAGTAACCATGGTACCATTTTATAGCAACTGAACAGAACTGCTTGTCCACTACAGGGGGAAAAAAAAAAAAAAAAAAAAAAAGGTAAAAAAACAAAGAGAGGAAAAAACCAAAAAAGGTGCTATTATACCCAAAAAGACTGAAAAGTGAGAGACAGCAAAGATGCAGTGGTATTGTAGCTCTATGCTTTTAGGATTTCTTACAGAAAAAGTTCACTCAACTTACATATTGAGGATTTGGGGAGGTGTTAAACTTAATTATTTTGGTTCTGTAAAGTTGAATGGAAATACACAATTTAAGGTCCCATGTTTTTTCTCCAGATAAACAAGGTCTGTCAGAAAAACAATTAAAGACAAATCCTGCTGATGCACAATGACACCTACATTTCCTAACTGCATCACTGGAGCCAACACAGCCACACAAATAAAAAATGTTAATATTTTTAAATCAGAAAAGTAGAAAATTTCCCACCAGTCCTATTTCAGGGCAATCATTTTTACCCTCTAGTGAAGCATGTCAAAGATGAAAATCATTACAGTTATCTTTCCCCTGAGTGAAAAGTTTGCTGACTTTTCAGCAATTGGAGACCCAGAGGGATGAGATACAGGTGGTTATTTTTACCAAAGCAGAATATTCCTACCAAGTCTGTATTATTTTTATTTCATTTCTCTAAGAAAAAAAAAAAACAACAAACAAACCCACCAACGAAAGCAACCAAGGAAATAAAACAAACCACCAACCACCTTATATATGACAAGAATCTTCAAGTTTAAGGACCCACTACAGAACTCTACTGCAGCTCAGCTACCTCTTGTCCATTTCTCTGGAAGCCTGAAAACATCCAGTACATTTCATAAGACCTTACCACCTACAACTACATTTACAAGCAACTGTCAGTTTTTATTAAGAAATAAAATTCTGACAATGGTAAGGAAAAGTTAGAAAATACAAACCCTGAAAGCTCAAAATTAAACAAAATGAAAGCAAATGAATCATCTCATCTTTGTAACCTGATGGTTTTTGTGAAACTCAGTTACTGTGATGACCTAGATCTTATGGATGTTAAATTTATTTTAAAAAGGTAGCTAAAAGGGCTAAGTATTTGCAGACACTGAAGACTGAAGTCAGAGGAAAAGTTCAGAGTCAAAAAATTCTACAAAAGCCCTCAGACCCAATGAACTCACAAGATTAAATATCATGGGTTTACTTCTACTAATCTACTGTACTTTTCATAATTAAGTTTGCCAGCAGTTTACCTCCTCTGCTTTGCCACATAACCATAAACAATAAGATAGTCTGCAGTTAGCATAAAATTTTTGCAACGTCATACCTGAAGCCAACTGTGAAGAGTCACAACAGGATCTCACAATAATGAGTACATTGGATGATAAAATGACACCAGTTTAACATAAAGACAGGCAAAAATAATGCAGATGAGAGGGGAAACAGACAAGTAATGAACAGTATATACACAATGCTAAGTTCAAACAAGACACTGCTGTAGAGGAAGAATTATATGGACATTAAAAGCAATTTGATGAAGACTTCCGCAAAACATTCAGCAGTTGATGGAGTATAAAGCAAGGAAAACATTTGGCACTATCAAAGGAAAACAGAAAAGAACTATGCTACTGTGTATAGTCATGGAGCATGTAACTCTGAAATGATAAAAGAGTCAGAGAACAGCAACAGCACCATCAGCACTGCAGAAAGGCTGACATATACAAAGAGGTAGCAGCGAGACTTTGGACAACAGGAAGAATACCAAATTCATGCAGACTGATGACAAGGACCACCAGATTTTGACTGGTATGCAGAGGTCAGTCAGTGATTTACCAGGGGGAAGCCACAAAATACAGCTATCTTTGCATACAGCAAACCACACAAAGGTAAAGTTAAATGGCAGGTGACAGGCTGAAAGTCAAAAATACGAACAACTTAAAAATAGCTTTTCAGCTTAAAAATCAGACTATTTAAATAGTCAGCAGAATCAACAATGGCTACTATGGATGAGGAGGACAGCCCTCCTCAGAAAGCTTCTCACCCTTGGTGACTCAAGCCAAGCATCAGTCAAGGCACATATACTGCTGTCCTCAGCTTACCCTTCTGCCTTCTCCACCTTGGGATGGCAGCTCCTTACAAGCAGCATAGTTCTGCAGCCAAGGCTGGCTACAGGTCCACACAGACAAGCTGATCTTCAAGTCCTCCTGTGAGAAACTCTACACTTTTATCTATTTCAAACAGATTTCACAGATGGCAAGCTCATCCTATCTAGCTTTCAGCAGTTAAATGCATCATTGGTGACCAAAAAGCACCATTTACCTTCCCTATGCCAAAGGGAAGACGGCCACCTCCAGATGATGATATTCAGAACATGAAGGCACAGCTTTAACTCCTGGGGTCACCAAAAAGTCACCAACCAAACTGGATAGACATATGCCCACAAGGACCATCAGATCACACAAGTGACTGTGCCACCTGCTCTGCATTCTAGAGGCATGATTTACTAACTTGGGAAGGCAAACAAACCATTGCAGAAACACACATTTGTTCTCAGGCCTTACTCCCTTGCCTTTTGGTTATGTCCTCCTCTTTAGGAGACTAGGGAAAGAAGCTGGGACAGAACAAGAGTGGAAAACCAGAAAGATGATAGGGATTGCAACCCTCATGCCCCATGAAAGTGTCCAACAACTTCCAGCTCCACAGGTGAGGTTCAGGTCCAGGAGAGTGACTCAGTTCCAAGGACTCCTCTCCAACTTTTCCCGAGATGGATGTTGTGGCTTCTTACCACTTAGGACCTTTTACACCAAAGATTAAGCTGATGGCTTGTTCCCCGCTGGCGTCTCTACTTCAAAGACCTGCTACTGTGGGTACCAAAGCCTTTGAAAGTGGCCTCACTGCACAAAGTCCTGAGCATTAAATGAGGTCTTTAAAAAAACAGGGGCGAGGAGGGGGGAGGGAAGGAGAGAAAATGCACTGACTTTATAAACACATCAGTGGGTCCACTTTCAAAGCTTTTCATGTCTTCTCCAATGTGGCAAAGAATAGTAGATTTTTAGCCAGGGCATCCCCTCCCACCCCCACACCCTGACCTCTTAAAATTATGGCAATAAAAGCAATCTATGCCCAAAGTGTGTCCCAGCATTAGCAGAGGGGAACTAAAATACACAAAGGAATTGTGAAAAAAAAAAACAAAACAAAACAAAAAACACATGAAGCAAAAAAGTTTTGAAACACAAGCACTAGAACTCCAGGACAGCAGCACGCCGTGCTGCCGGAGCATGTTCAGCATGCCAATAAGGACTGCAGCACTGCAATCCCCAGCACCAGCAGCCCATGAACCAGCGTCCTCCTCTGCAGAAGCCTCTTGCCAGCTGGAGGACAAGCCCCAGGCCTCACCGAGTTTTGGCTACAGGGTGAAGAGAGGAAGGTGGGAAAGCTGGCATTGGCATCCTCATGGCAGACAGAGGCTGTAGCTGGAGGGGCTGTGCCACAGGTGAATGCAGCCATCAGGGCAATCCCATACATGCTATTGCAGCCTTTTAAGTAAATAAGGATGAGGCACTGCTGAAGTCCTGAATCATTAACTGGGCACAGAGGTACACTCCTGCCAGCAGTGAGCTCGCCTGTCCCACCAGAGGCACAGCCAGAGGTGCTTGACGACAAAACTGTGCAGCTCCAGGCTTGAAATATGCATACAGCTGCTGATAACAGCATTGCAGACTGTCTGCAAAGTGGAAACACCCAAAAAAGATAAAAATGGACTAAAACCAGGCTTTGCTGCTCTATGAGGCAGACACTTTCCCCACCTCAATGTCAGGAGGAGTGTCCCACAGAGAGTTGCCAAAAGAGTATCAAGGCACAAACCAAATATGCTGAAACACTGCATTGAAAAATCACCCTTCTGAATGCTTGAAGGTAACAGAAATCTTGCTGCTTGGCAATTTTAGGTTAGTTTTAGACTCAGTTCAAAGCACTCTCCATAATACCTTAAAGTGCAAAAACCATGACAGACTCAGGAAATTAGAGGGTGGGGGGCTGCACCATTCAATATTCCTGAAGCATACATAACAGAGCATTTGGGGGGAAAAAAAGTGCCAACAACATTAAACTCCTCAGACACCCAAGGAAAAAAGTATTCAGTCTGGATAGGAGAGAACACTGAAGGGTTAAAAAAAAAAATTTAATCATTTGCTAGCCCTATCTCTTAAAAGCAATTGTACACAAAAAAAGTACTGAAAAGTTGCCTTCAGAATTCCCACCAAAAAAAACCAACCAAACAAACAAAACCAACAAGAAAAACAAACAAAAAAACTCTAAACATTTCTAACCAGGTCCAAGCTTACTCCTTTGATAAAACTACTGAAGGAAAACATTTCTGCATTTTTCCTCACTTGTAGTCTCTAATTGTGCCTATTGTCAGAGGCATTGTACACTCTGCAGGAGAGAAGATTTTACAGCACATGAACCTCCAGACTGACCTTGTCTCTATTTATGAGTTCAGCAATGTGCAACACTGAGATCTTCCCAAAATACTGTTCATCATCCACTCAGAAACTGATAAAAATAAATCATTTATCTAAAATAGAAAAAATTAATAGGCTCTGAAATGAACAATCTGTTCCTATGTCTTGATCCATATCTTTATGCAACAACTGTACCACTAGAACTCCCCCACTGTCTTTAGGTCTTGCTGTTTTTTCATCACAAAGATGAAAAAACATGGTTTTATGAGCGTGTGTGCCTTACGTATGCGTGTATACATTTGTCAATATATACCTAGGTATAAAGAAGGGAGGGAGAGAAAAAAAGAAATTAAAAGAAGGAAAATAATAAGTAAAAAAAAGTGTGAACTACTGTGTTTATCAATTTGTTTACAGCTGAGCTCTTCTAACTGGCAGTTTCAGGTATCACAAGCCCACCAAGTCCTTTGCCCGACTTATGATTCCAGAAATCCTACAAGTCTTCTGCAGAAGCAGCAGGCTGCACACTGGCAGTTCTCAACAGCTTTAGTAATCATCAGTAGCAGAGTCCTCTATAAACCAGTATTTCTTTGTGTTAGTTATAAGGATTTTGCATTTCATTCCTTTTTAGGTACGCTCTTCAATTTTCACATCTCCAAGTTTTCCTTTTCCAGCATACTTCAAATATTGAACTAGGAACTTGACACTGTCAGCATATACTCAGGGAGAGTTCGATGTTTTAATGGCCTTATTACAAAACAATAACAAAAAATTGTGGAATTGAAAAGTTGGCAGATTCTAGAAAGGGGCTGCATAACTTCTTTCTCCTCATGTACTCTCTTCTTCATATAGTTAAACTAAAATAAGACTTTTTAAAAAGATGATTCCATATATCAATAACCAACAACTGTCACTGCATTTGCTAATACTGTATAGGAAGATTAGTTTAATTAGTCAAGCAGTTAATACTGCTATTATTTGAACTAGTTTTCAGCACTGACACCTTCTTGAAATTAGTTTTATTTTCCTCAGGCTATAGTCTCAGCCTGTTTACAGATAAGCTACATAATACTGATTCCCATTAGCTAACCATAACACACTGTATTAAACATATCAAATTAGCTGCACAATCAAGGGTTTTAAAAAGAAAATATATATAATAATTTCTGAAACAAGTGATTTTATTCTCTTTTGCTACAATTTTGTAACAGACATTCATAAAAAGAAAAAAATTACTTGTCTTAAAAGAAGGTGTTTCTCTCTTGGAAGAAAAAAAAAATCCTCTAAGTAAGGAATTTCTGGTAACATTAGGAAGGAAGGTATCACTAATAGCTATCACATGAAATTTAAATGTTAGCAATGTGTCTAACTAACGATTCAGGAAATAAAACTGTATGCAAAATCATTAATAAGGAATTTCAATTGAACACTAAGTCTTTTTCTCATCTCTCAATATTGTAAAAACTGAACATTTTACAGAGCTTTTACAAACAAACACAGTGCATATTATTCCTAACACACTCGTGAGCAACAGAGAAGATTCATTCACGGCAGAGGTGAGACCTGAGTGCCTGATATCCCACATAACAGTAATAGCCATTTTTCTTGCTCAGGGGAAAAAAAAAAAAGTTGTAGCACATAATTATTTTACATTTCTATAAAATATACACCTACAAATGAAAAACATGATTTGACTTTGTAAGCATCATATAGCCAAGCACTACACTTCAGGACTGTAACTCCTTAGAAAATGCTACCCTAGGAAAATGAAGAGACTAATTCTAAACAAAGTAATTACTTCCCTGAAAAGAGACAGACTGCACAGAGCACTGCTATATGAAAAGAGGTACCAGAATATGGTCCAAAATACTTTTAATACCAACTATTTACATAATAAATGTAAATACAGAGTATTTACTGCAAACTCTACCCTCCAAGATGAAGGTTCCCTTACCTATTCATATAAAGTAGTAGTACAAACACACATTAACCAGGAAATAATTTTTAAAATCCTTTATCACTTGATCGTCAGTAGAGTTTGATTCAAATCATTTGACAGAATGATGAATGCAAATTTTCACTTTGGTAGTCAGGCATAACAAGTATAATTCTAGATACTGTAATATCCAAGGTATAAAAAAACAAATTATTTATTAAATGATTTGAAAGTAAGAGATTGTATCAAAACAGGAGACTGAAAAGTTTTCTCTGAAAGCTGCATATAAAAATTGCTTTATTTTCAAAAATCATAAGTTCATATCACATTCTATAGCTTGAAAAATATTATTTGATATGCTTCTAAGTCTTTGCCTCACATGCTTTACACAGTCTGCACACAAACAACACATTTAAGCATCAACAGTGACAGTTAAACATACATATCCATACCCTATGGATTTGTAATAGTAATACTGTACACCCCATGTCTGTTTCACTTGTTTCAGAACTTGAAATTTTCAGAAGACATGAGGCTGATTTTATTTAGAAGACTGCAGCATCCAAAAATGACCAGTCCACAAACTGAATATATGTCAACAACCTCGCCGCAGGTCTTCAGCAAGTACTTGGCCAGTAAGCAAGGAAGTCCTATCAACTTCTCTGGGCAGAGTCAGCTGTGAGGAGTTGGGAGGGGACATTGGGAGTTCCAAGAACATGTCCTGTACTTCTCCTTGAAAAATGGGAGGGGCAATGGACAGTTGGTCTAGAAGGGCCTATTTAATGCACTACTTTTAAAACTAGTGTAACTCATCCCTAGGATAAAAGAAATCTCGAAACTTTCCCAAAAATTACACCACTAAAATGCTTTCTAGGCAGTAAAAGACACTTTTACCCAATTTTTCTTTAAGAAATTGATCTCTAGTCTTCCTAAGTTCCTACACATTTTTTCTGTCCCAATCTCCAATTTGAATACAATATCTAAATGCAATGTTCATGGCTGTTACAGGAGAAAAAAGATTACAACACCCTCTTGCTGTCTCACCAACAGTTACTCTTAGGAAAAAGAAAAACCTAAAAAACTCTCTTATATACTGTACATATAAGTGATGCTTCTATAATTCAGCTGAAGTCGGTATGTTAATTCAGGTCACTAACTAGGTGAGATCCTGAAAGGTACTGAGCACCATCAATGCATATGGCAGTCTGAGAAAGCTGAAGAGGCTTCAGTACATCACAGGTCAAGGAAATGTTCTCAGACTCCTCCCACAAAATGATGGTGAATTTGCTTTTATCTAATAAATAATGATAACTACTATTTTCTTCTTCGGTTTCACAGATTTCTGCCTAAATATCCCTTCCTTCTCTCCAGAGCATTTAACATAAATCTTCACCATTCCTTCTCGAGGCTCCTCCCCTGCAAGAAAGTTGATGTGCCTTAGCACAGTGAAATCATTGCTCTAAAAGCCAGCCTGCTCATTAAATTATTCTGCTAGCTGTGTGTTCTCTCATTAAAAATGTATAAAGATCAGATAATTGCAGCACATATTATTAACCTTGTTTTCCTTGCTTTCATGTACAGGTTCTGCTTTGCTGATGAGACAAAGACCTGGAAAGAAAAGGGGAAATGCTCAGCTAAACTACAATATGAAAAACTCTCCCAGCTTTCTTTGAAGAGCAAAAGGAATCACAGTGTAGTCGAAAATGCCCATACTTTTACAACAGGGTAAAATACTGTAATGTCATTGTATGGCTCCTACAAGTCTAAAACAGGCAGTCTTGGCTTTAGTTAAAGCCTCTGATAGGGAATTATTTAGATCAGCCAGTCTAATTCACCTTAATCTTCAAACATAGCTGCTATAAACTTCACCGATTTCCAGGCTGACTCCTTCTCCTTCTTAAAGCTAGGCAGCACTTCCAGACAACAACCCAGCTAAAAATCCAATTAGGGTAGCAGCACTTCTGAAACATACTGACCTATTTCTTTTTTTACTTGTGTTAATATGCATGTACTCATGTTCTATTTCTGAAGAGAGCTATTTACACTGGAAATTAATACCTTTCGAAAACAAGTTACCATAAAACCCACATACTGCACCCAAAGAGAATGTATTCACCAGAGAAACACTGTTTCCCAGACTTCCCCAAGCAACACACACAGTATGCAGCACACTGCAGCTAACTCTTTAAACATTCGATAAAAGACAACGATCCTCCTACCTTGTTCAGCCCTGTCTATTCGACACATTCCCAACGTGAACAGGAACATCTGATATAAACAAACAGCCATATCTTCCCCATCGCATCATGGTAACTAATTCTCACATGAAACGAGGAGCAGACTGTAATTATTATTTTTTTTTCTTCTCCTCAGAAAGCCTTGTGCCTTATCTGGGGATTTTTCCTTAGATGATGAAGCAAAGACACAGCCTAAACTCTGTTGCTGAAAGACTGCAGCCCTTCCTTCTCACAGAGCCCTCCCAGCATATGGCAGCCAATCACACCCAGCTTCGTCAGCCCTACTGCTCTTAAACTGATCCTAACGGGATGATTGACACAGCAACAGCAGCACTTCTAATGTGTAAAAACAATGCATCCATACCGACGAACCAGGAATCTCCCCCGCACAGGGAAGGAGTTTACTGGGGAGGTAAAGCGATACCTCCATGAAATCACATACGCAGCAAAAGTAAACAACTCCCTTCCCCTCACAGCAGCTATAACCATTTCATGCACAAGGATTTTTCAAAGCTTTTGCTAATTGCAAACGCATGCACAAACAACGTTTCTGAAACTGCAAAACTGCAGTGATGCTGTTTTGGCTGTAAAGGTGAGCTGTGCACCAGAATAAATCAAGCCATCTATCTTTAACATGCAGCCAAAACACACTCCGATCCACACAGTAATAGTCTCATTTCAATACTGCATAATCTTATGTGCAACATCTGCATTTAACAGCAATACAAGCATAACATCTTTCTGAGTATTTCAGACTGGTTAGGGACTGAAAGTATGTTTTCTCAACGAAAACATAACCTAGACGATGGTGTTTTGATTCATATCTGTGACAGACAAATCACATCAGCAGCATCTGAACTGCAGTTCATGCAATTAGCTTGCAAGTGATGTTCATTTGTATCAAGGTTCTGGCACAAGGACCAGGATACCAGTTGCCATTTTCAAGTCAAGCAGTAGGCAGTTGGTACACAAGGTCTGTTGTCAATCAGTTCTCTCACAAATTTTACTGAAGTTTTAAAACACAAGAACAAAGCAGCCAAGGATTATAGAACAAGAGTTGCAATTAAGAAAAAAACAGACAGGAGCTTAAGCTGAAAGTCAGTCTTTATCCAGAAAGGGATAAAGATTGCAGTGCTACACTACTTTAGACAGCAGTTTAGGCAATTCAAGCCACTACGCAAAAAATGTGTAAAATGTATTTAAAATGCCACTAAAAGTTTAGAAATATGAATAGACAAGAGGAAAACAAAGCTTTCATTCACTGGCAGCTCTGTCTCAAGGCCTCATTGTTTCCTATGGGCTATTTTGCATATTATAAACACAGCTTCCCAAAAAATCCATTATTCCTCTATCCTGCAAGCAACAACTTCCCTTTGGGCTCCACCATCTCCCACTCATTTTGTGAAAACCTTCCCCTTCCAGGCATGGCTAAAATGTGCTCCTGCAGAGAAGGCTCCTGCCTGCCAGCCCTTGCTTTCTATTCAATCAGCCCCTCCATTCCACTCTATTCTGCCCTACATAAAACAACCAAACAAAAAAAAAACTCCACAAGCACACCCTCTCCCCCCCGCCCCGAAAAAAAACCCAAAATCAATAGTTAATTCTGGTGGTTTTGAGAGACCCTGGAGATAGAGGTGGTAACTCCACCCATTATTAAGATGGCTTGGAGCATCTTATCAGGATTTTCCACATTCTTTTGACTTTGCCAAACTCGAGCTGCCCTTGTTAAAAATCTTCCATACTGGACATCTGCTGCATGATTTATTTACTTTTCTGCCAAAACACAGTTTGCCTGTTTCTCAGTTAGCCTGGACAAACACATGTTCCTCTGCCACCCTTGTGACTCATTCATTGGGGAACTGTGGCTCTTCTGCCCATGCTGGAGCAGTCTTGAAATTTGACAAAGAGTTGATCCCTTGCCTTTTTTTTTTGTTGTTGTTGTTTTGGGTTTTTTTGTTGTTGTTTTGTTTGTTTGTGGTTTTTGGTTTTGTTTTTTAAATTCTTTTTTGTTTGCTTGCTTTGTTAAATCAAGGCTACCATTTTTGCTATGCATATGAAAATATTTTCCTATCTGACAAAGCTTTAAAACCTGCTAGTATTCAGCTGACTCACAGCATCTTTTTAATTTTTGTTTCTAACCCCTACAGTGCAAACCTCAGAAAAGGTTCTGCAGTGAGCGTCCGTCTCCTCCAGCCATCCATCCACATGCGTCTGGAAAGGCACCAGCCCCACAGTGTGACTGAGCATGTAATGGGCTCAAGTTACAGGAGATTAGCAGGATTTCCCCTGTAACTGCTGCTCCCATCTGCCAGAGACCAGACATTGGAGCTGACAGCAGGAAGACAACCTCGCCTGTTGCTCTCACCACCCTTCAGCTGGTGCGGCAGGGACGTGTATGAGACCAGTCCTACAGAGCGCACTGCAGAGGGGGTGTCAGAAAGGTGAGGTGGGCCAAAGCATGGCATGAAGCTGGCCAGAACAGGGAGACAGCAATGAAAGGGAGAGGGAAGGAGGAAGAGACACAAGAGACAAGAATCTGGAAATCCCAGGTCTGGTCAAGCAGAAGGTTACAAGACTGAGGAAGATGGTGCAGCACAGGCACCACCAGCCACCAGGAGCCAGCCACCCTCTCCACAGACCATGTGAACATTCATACCACAATACCAAGAGCTTCTGTGGTCTCTGTTAGTTTGCTAACAAAAAGGGAGGAAACTTGCAAGTTACCTCAACCCCACCACCCACAAATCCAAGACAAGTCCCTAACGCAACCCCTCAGAAGGTGAGAGTTCAGCACTGCCTGCACAACCCTATTTCAAGTGCCGCTGCTTCACAGTGCCTACACTGGTCTTCAACTACTGTAGGAGCTTCAACTGCAAACAGGGTTGAGGTGCTCCCAGATACTGTTCCTAGGACTTCTGAATCAAAAACACAAAACAAGTAGCCACGCACCTACCCCAGATCCTCACGTGGATTATTATGTTTTTAGATCCTCTTGAGACAAAGGATCAGAAACCCCTCAACTCAACAGGATGTGCTGAAAAAACATCACATCTCATTTGTGGATCTTTTAGCTAGGACTCATCAAAAAGTTCAAGAGAAAATGTAAACTCTTTCTCAAAAATCGCACTTGAGTAGTGTCATAATAAGGCATGAGTTCATGGACTAAGAAAAATATATATTTAAAAATAATTGCTCTGTACGTTGATGAGTGAATACTTCCAAATTGACTAATCTCAAATGGAGATCTGCCCATGCACCCATTCATTTTCCACATCAGTTAAAAAGAAAAAGGCCAGAATATCAATTTTCAGGCCAATTTACACAACCATATTATATATTTAGTTGCAAAATATCATCTTAGAGAAGCTGAGAAATTCAGATGTCAAACTCAACAAAGAATAACAAATAAAGGTAAATTCCCAACTCAGAAGATGCCGTCTGCTCTGCTTGACATGCTCCTGTAATTAATGAATCAAGGGGAAAATGCTGCTAAAGATGACTATTACGCACAATTTTCTGAATGGTGTTGATATAACTTTTGGAGAAAAGCAGACTATTTTGGAAGTAATAAAGAGGGGAACTGAAAAACGCAGAACCCACACAGCTGTTTTTCCTTCTTTACTCTTGAATCGCAGCGATTAGGTCTAATTCCAGAAACAACAAAACTTGGCAATTTAAACTGAGTTTTGCCAGAAGTGTGGAACATATGTAATACTAACACTGAAGTAACCAAGCAATCTATGTGACATTCAGTGCAGCAGAGTGATGATTTTGAGCCTTGTATAGATGACCTATAGCAATAGTGATATTTTGGTAAGTTCAGCAGTGCCAAAAAGAACTGCAAAACTATTTCCTGTGCCAGTAATAAACTTCCTTCAGTAACTTCCCACAACTGTTACTACGAGCAAAATTCAGCCTTGGTAGCTATGGTCTGAATGACAGCATAAAGAAAAGTCAAAGTAGCTGCCAAGATTTTAAAACTAGGCACTCATGCATAATTCCACTGATGCTAACCTTTGCAAAATACCTCAGTCTCTGTATCAGGGCTGAAGTGATGGTAGAAATCACTATAATTTACAAAAATTAAGACTAACATAAAAATTCCAAGTTACTACTGGGAAACAGGCATGCTGTTCTGACAGGACAGGTCTAATTTTGGGTTTAAAAACGGGCTTATCAGAAGAACTTTAAGCCCTGCTTTTCAACTGTTTTAACTTTCCAGAACCCAGACATCCCAAAATCTCCCTAACCTAGGAGAAGTGGAGATTGACTGTACACAGAAATGAAAATAGACTGTTCTGTTTTCATCATATATGCTGAGAGAAATATGAAATGAAAACACACCACAGAAGCAAGCACATATTCAAGTTACATGTTAAGAATCAATCTTACCAAAATTAAGGTGGTTCCTGGAGGCCTTCCAAATGCTCTCTCTCCTTCCACTGCTTGCAGAAGGAATTGAAGCCATGTCTAAATTGTGAGATCCAAACACATGGGTTCAGACACGCATCCAGTCTGCATCTTGACCTTATTTTAGGATTACACCAATTCTCCATAAGGATGAAAACTAAGTACACATACACCATTCCTTCTCAGGGTGGTTCCAGTTGGGAAGGGTGATGAGGCATCAGCCAGAGGTGAATTGCAGTACACTCCAACCAGGCTTTTGTAGCTGAATGTTTAAGACACATACACCAGGTGCCATGGAGAACTGAGCTGCCTCTGGATTGTAGCCTTATGCACTTAGCTTGAAACATATTTGACCAAATATACACAACTACATTTCACTGAGTCACTTTACTCCCCCTCTCTATAGTCACTGAAGAGCAATAGGCGTTTGTGGGTTGTGATTCATCCTATCCCAAAGTAGCTATTTTAAGAGCTTCCATCATATTCTAAAAACATCTGTGTTTCTCTATTGGTTACCTGAGATAGTCACATTTAGGCTACTTCTATCATGTTCTTCATTAAGCATGTAAGAGATGAAATCTTACTACAGGATAATCTTTATTAGAATATAAATAATTCAACACTTTAGTTACACGCACTGGATAGTCCTTTAGATTGTCAAATTCATTTCAAATAACTGAAGACATTATAAAATAGCTAAAGGACACCTGTATTTTGACAATGTACAGTTATATCTTTGGTGTAAATCCTCAGCTTGCCATAAGCATGTTCCAGCTATGTTGCTATATAAGCTACATAAGCTTGTTCTCTAAGCTATGCTGAACAGGTTCCAGGGATTTATTTTTTTTTTTTACCCTGACTGAACATCAATCCTTGCACTCACTCACATCTTCCTCTTCTGAATAACTGATTGACACCTAATTAATCTAAGAGGAGTTGGACTGGGATTCTCCTCCTAATTTTCATTTTGGAGGGAGACCTTTCTGGGGAGAGGGAAGGTTGGTGAAATAACCAGTATCTTAATGACTCTATAAGCTAGGTACTATAAACTGGTAAAATAATAAACTAGGTAAAACAAATTGGCCAACCACCTACATTGCCCTCCTCTTAGAACAGAGACTTGTGAAAAAGTTTTTTTAGGGAAGTGGTTCTATTATTCTTCCTGACAGCTGAAAAAAAAGTCATTTGCAGATTGCTCATCTGAAATACCAAAGTATTAAAACATTAAAATTTAAATTTTAGTCATCCAAACCCAGATATCTAGTACCTTTCTAGATGCCCTAGGAATTCCTGTTGGCCTTCAGTGGCCACTGCTGGAAGGACTGGGTTACTGGTATGTCTTAAATCTGCCAGCCCTATGCAGATGTCTGGTATAAAATTGTCTAGTGCCATTTCAGATGCCATATATTTAGGTACTTTTACCCATCCAAAAATGCAACTATTTCCTCAGAAATATTCCTATCAGAATAGATATTCCCAAATCTTCTAGCAGAATGTAAAAGGGTAACATACAAAACAGAAACCCTTTACCTTCAGCTGCTGAACCCTACTCAGAATATGTTTATGAACCACAAGGAATCACAGGGTAAAAGCACAAGCACTATTTAAACCAGCAACATATATCAAATGCGAGATACATCCTTCTCTCTGACTTCATTCCCCCTAGTTTGTACAATATCTACGGCAACCAAGGATTTACTAGATTGAAGCCTCCCAAGTCTCTGACTTTGGCTGAAATTAACACTAAATGCTTAAGCCTTGATTAAAATGTATTTTAAATTCATGTGGTTATGAACAATACATTCCAAATGTGTCAAATTAAGGACAATGCACGTTTAAGTTGTGCGTTTAAGTCTTTAATACTCAACTAGAGTGGTACAAAGGTGTAAACCATCAATACTCACTGATGCATAAATCATCTTTAGCGAGATCCCTGTGTACTGGGAAGTTCTATTGCTGATAAAAACATGCGCCTTCCTCATCAGATCCCTTCATGACTAATTTCCTCCACAGCCATTGTTCTGGCCTCAGATTTGGAGTAGCTCCTATTCAAACCCACAACAGGAGGAAACCATTTGATAAATCACCTTTTCATAAAACCTACTAGCCTCAGCCACAAACTCACATGGGCATAGGAAAACCCTCTTGTTTTTCAAGAAACATAGGTGGAGGAAGCAAATATTAAATTTCTCCCCCTTACCTTGAGGATTTCCAACCTATTGGGAAGACACAGGAGCAAGAATTGTCCTCCAAAAAGTTCTTAAATGACCAAAATTAATACTTCACATAACTACATGAAAGACGTATTCCAATTAAGTTTTTTGCAGGTAAAATGAATATTTTTAAAATCTTCTATGAAGTTTCAGTTATCAGCCTCAAATGTATTCGAAATCCTACATATAATTCAAGCAATTGCTCAAAATAATGCATCTTCTAACTTGTGATGTAATGAGAATTCTCTAATTATCCTTTAAATTCAAAAGCTCTTATTTTATTACCCCATTATAAACCCAAAGGGCAAAAGATGCCATTGAAACTAAGGCACATTTTGAGTTTTCCCATATTCAATTAGCATAGCACAAAAATAATTCAACTCACTCTTTCTAATTCACTAAAATTACCCTATTGTTTTTGTACACTACTGTAATACAGGTGTGAAACAACCCACTGCTATTTAACAGGTGATGCTGCCTCTCATTTCCCTACAAGCTGCTACTTAACAGCCTGAGTCTGTAGGGTAGATGCTCAGGGGCATGCAGCAAAATCATCAAGCAATCTCCACTGTAAGCAGAGAAAATAGGCTCCAGGAAACTTCACAGAAAATGAGAGCCAATTGGATAATTTCTGGTTTTTAAAATCAATAAGAGCAGGATTCAATCCCTCACCCTTTTACAGCAATTAACAACCTACACACGCAAGAGCAGAGGACTCCATGTAATTAACAAAGCATTACTGTGGCAAAAAGAGAAGGCCTGGAGTATGTAAGTACAGGGTTTTATTTCTTTCTGTGAAGTATGGGTGACAGGTAGGAGAAAGCCATGCCAAGTGAACTGTTGGCAAGCAACTAGTCTTTTGGTTAACAAGCAGCTCTGTTTTGTGAAGTCTATGAGTGTGTGTCATGTGGGCCAGCTTTTCTTTAAACATCAGACTTATGTGCATTCAGTCATGAGTTTTGCACCAAATTTCCATTTGCACCTCAAAAGATGTTGCTTTGTTTCAGCTTGCTCTCTGATTACTGGGAAGTCTCAGGAACACTTTGTTGTATAATGCTTTTAAACATTACATGTGGATCCTTGCCTAATTACTCTGCCACATAATACTATATACATGAACATGAACCTTCATTTTTCCCAAATGTCACGTAACAGAAACCAAGAAGTGGCTGTACACACAAACAGAAACAATAATTGTTTTCACACAGAAAAAAATAAGCAAACAAGTATGAGTAATGCAGGGCAAGAAACAAGGTCCTCTAGAAGAAGCACTGTGTGGTATAAAATGGCATCCAAAAGCATGACCTCTGAAGACAGCATATTTCAAGTAGTGAAAAAATAAGCAAATTACAGAAAGAATGCCTCAAAAATCAAATTCATAGAGGAATTCATTCACCAGAGATTCAAAGATGGAAGGAAGAGTTTATTTGTAGGGAAGTGTCTGTAAGGCAATAGCATCCAGCTTTCTAACACAGTGTATTTTACTGCTTCTGTATTTTAATCTGGCTCTCCTCCACCTTACTTTCAAAAAAGAAAAACCAAAAACCAAAAAAAAGTGTTATAAATTGACAAAGACATTCATTTGGCTCTTCTCCCTCATACCAACTCTAATAATGATAAAATATGACCACTAATACATATTAGTAGAGCCAAAACAAGATTAGAAAGTATCCTGTCTGCTACCTTTGGCTTACTTAAAGGTAGTACTAAGCAAAGGGTACAGCAAAGAAAAAGCACAAGATGAAGATCCCACAGATCTTTTGCTGTGGGGTATATAGTCTTCTGAACTTAAGATCGTAAGTCAAATTTCACTGTAGACCACCTGCCCTCTTGGCAATTGCAATGCTATCTCATTCCCTGAAGTTATCTTCAGCAGACCCATAGGTTTGCCTGTTTGGGTTGTATTAACCATCAGAGTTCTGCCCCTTCCCTCTGGAACAGGTGAGACCAAAAGAAACCTGTTGACAAAAATAGTCTGCTGGTCCTGAGGTCATAAATACTTTGGTCAACAGTACAAATATCAGTATAGTTCACTGAAACATTATTGTATGAACTACAAAAGCCGTATTGAGGACATGAAATTAAGTTTACCACCATGCATCCCACAGGAACTGGTCTGCTCAATCCAAAGCTGTCTAAAACATTCTTCACTTGAGCCAGTCTCCTAGAAACTTTCATTCTGAGAAACCTCAGGGGGTTACCCAGTCCAGCCTCCAACTCAAAAGAAAACTATAATCAAGAACAGATCAGGTCAGCTGTGGCTTTGCCTTGATGAGCTTGAAAAGCTCAGAGGGCAGATACTTGCATCTCTGCGTGACCTGCTGCTGTGCTGCACTACACTCCTAGTGATGAGATTTTCCCAACATCCAACCTGGATCTCCAAAGAAACAATTTGTTGTCAATGTCCCTTGCTTCCATCTGGCACTACTAAGTCAAGTTTGGGCCTATTATCTACAGCTACTAGAGGATGATTATGAAAACAGCTATGGGATTGTCCTTTAGCCTACTTTTCATCCAACTAAAGAAGTCGAGGTCCCTCAACCTAGACCTCTATTCATAAAAGTAGCTCAAAAGGAGCTCTTCACTAGATCTAGACTTGGCAGCAGAACTTCATCTGAGCTAGAAGTACTGCTTTTAACAAAAGCTGTGACCATATGCTCAATTCACAATGGATGAACCAGAGAGACTTCTAGCTTTCTCTTTCCTTTACTGTTGGCAGCACATACAAGGGACTACCACTCAGATGTTTTGCATTTGCTTCTTTTGATTCTTCTTTGTACTGCCGACAGAAGGGATAGGTTAAAAGCTCTGGCTCCTATACAGAAATGTCCACAGAATTTCAGGCCTTTCTATTTCAGTACTCTCAGATATTTCGCATATTGAATGCACTTCCATTTTACAAAGATATCTATGACCAAGCTACCTAACAATAAAAAAGGAAGTTACCAGTGCTTATCTATAAGAGTTCTTTGTAGGTCTTTCAAAAAAAACCCGAAAATTTCATGCAGATGCTTCCAATTATGGCCATCCCCTAAGATTTCTTTCAGACAAGGTAACTTCAAAAGTGTTGGCAGCTCAAAAAAACACCAAACAAAACACCTAACCTTTAAAAGCACCTCATTCATTCTGCTCCGGTTTTCAGTCTATTATGCAGAAAGCAACAAATAACCATTGACAAAATCTTGTGGGAGTACGCAAAGTGGAACTACAGCAGTTTCAATTATTCCTCCTGTTTAGAAGATTCATCATCTCAATCCTAAAAGCCTTCTGCACAGTTCTGCACTGACCGACATTTTCCCCCATCACACTTCGTTTCCAGCAGCAGACTCCATCAGGGACTCAGCAACAGAAAGGACCAGCTCTATCAGGTTTGGAACTGCTGGTGCCATATAAGAAAAGACACTTGAGTCATCTTTGAAATTTGTAAAGAAAAATGCTCTATGCTTTTTAGAAAGCAAGAACAGTGGTGTAATAATTCTCCTGTCAGCCTCAAGGCCACTGACACCATTCAGATGACCAAACTGCTCTGCTGCTTTGTAAGGCAGGGGTATTGAGCTCCACCCAGCTCTGGCCTCCAGTTATTGCCATACCGTTAGTCAAGAGGCCTCTTTACAGCTCAGGAAGTGGACAGATTTCTCTTCCCCCTTCCTCTAATTCACAACAGCAAGGCCAGGTTTTCTTTTAAAAAAAAAGAAAAAAAAAAAAAAAAAGAGAGACTGATTGAAGCCACCAACACTACCTCCCTCTTACCATTACACCCTCATCCTTCCTGGCCACACTCACCACTGCTCCCACAAGAGGCATATCCAGTTTTAACCATTCCCAGGATTCAACAGCTTGCACCTCCAAAAAGAATCACATGCCTCTTCTGTGGCACCCAGAAATCCAAATAACACATCCCATTTCATCTGCTGTGATACAAACAGGAATCAGCTTTTCAAGGAATTAAGAAAAAACCCAGAGAAATAAGATACTGTCTAATAGCTGCAAATAGCAGCAGAAATATGCTCCACCACAAACAGGAAGCAAAGGGCATAAAGCATTATGAAATTAAGTAAATGAATTGAGTAATATAAGACATACCTCTAAACCGCCAACAGGCAATACACAATCCCAAGAGTGAAATATCTAATGTACATTGCATCACCCAAAGCTGTCTCGATGAGATCTGTGTCCATGTCTTTTTTTCCCATCTCCTCACAACAGAGAGTCCAATACCCAGGCACAAGCAAACAGCAAGAAGCAATTCGTTCACCTGTTCTGCAAACATTAAATCTAAGGTGCCTATAGTAACCAGTGAACACAACCCATACTCCCTCCAGTCTTAAGTCATTAACAATTCCTTGAAAATGTAACAGTCCTACCATTGCTGAAGAAACTTACCATGAATATACTGCTCTGAGCAACCACTGGCTAGTGCCAAGTCTCCCGTTCATGAAAAAGATAAGTAACAAAGCCAACTATTGTCTCACATTTAAGCCTAGCGATGTAGACCAGGGACATCAAACCAGAGAGGACAGGGATCTTCCCATACCACAAATTATCTGCTGTCAGAGGAGGTATGGGCTGATATAAACTCAACGTCCCAGACCTCCTCTTGGATACCATCAGGCATGAAATATGTCTCACACCAGGGAAGGGGGAACACCTCAGGAGGGCCAACAAAAATATCAGGAATGTTTGGGTCCTTCCTAAGTAAACTAAGGGCAATGAAGAAACAGGCAATAGTGAGAAGCTGTTTGTCCATCAGTTAATCCTTCCACTGTAGAGACCTACAAAGCTCAATTTCTGTGTACATTGCTTTATAATATCAGTGTCAAACCACCAGGTGAATCAGCTAGAAAGAGCCTCAAATTCTCCCAATGTGGAGACACAACAGACCTATTTACCCTTCACTACAAACAGCTGCAGCACCATCCAAATAAGGAGGAGTAGCGGAAGTTAAACCTAAACCTGGAATTCAGTGGTAAGCAGAGGAAAACAGTCAAGAGTTTGCAGCCACAGACAGACCCAGGTTTTGTTGCTTTAAGATACATGATCCCAACTGGTCATAGGTCAGAAGTATTTCTGGACTTTACACTGACATTATACTTTCATAGTGAAACGCTACTCAGTAACAGCATTGCTGTCTCAGCTCTATCAAGGCAAAGAGTGATCTGTGTCTCCAGTGAACTGTGGGTAGCCCATGAAGCCTTCCAATCTTGGAAACCTGATTACTCCAGAATGTGTTATGTTCTTCCCCAGTAACACAGCTGCATACCATCATCCTCCCATCATCCAGGTTGCATCGTCACAGTGTTCAAACACCTACCTGCAGTCTTACAACTCTCCGTGGCCTCAGCCCTGGGCAGCAACAAGGCTACCTTGGGCTCTGCAGAGGAACAATCAGCCCCTGACAGTCATCATTCCCATTAGTCACCAAATGTGAGCTAAAAACATAGGTGTGCACCTGCAAGCAAAGATAAACTGTTGAGTTCTTCAACACTTTAAGTGTTTTGAAGAGGTCTACATTTCCTTTGTACCTGTAGCTGATTGAGCCATACACTTTTATTCCAAAGTTAGTGGAGTGTTTTGATACTGTGTTTCTCTAAAGCTATAAGCGAATCGATTGTGTCAAACCCAGCTATCAGAAATAATCCAACCACAATGATCAAGACAGCAAAAAGCACGGGGGAAGTATCAGCGGTAGAAAAAGAAAGAGATTGTTTTTAAAGGTTTGTTCACCAGAAATGAGTGACTTGAAACTGAAAAGCATTTTTGATTAACACTCTGCCTGACTTTCACTTCAATGACATTTTAATGAACATTTTCTAAGTAGCTCTACTTGAAAATGAACGTGGGAGAATATTGAACAAAGGTAATGGGTGGGGAAAAAGATAATCCATCAGTCATTTTATTTCTTGGATGGCTCTGAGAAAATAAATAATAATTCACCAGGAGAAAAGTGATCCAGCAAAAATTCAATTGTTAAAAGACATCTGGAAAGGAATAATAAGAAGACTGAAAAGTCTGAACTAAGATAGAGGGACATGAAGAAATATACAGTGTGATCTGGTAGCAAATTAGGTTACTTTGTAATTCTTCAAAGATGAGGGGAGCAGGTTCACATCTGTCCTAAGTACTTCTGCCACAGAGCTAACAATAAACTGTCAGAAAAAAAAATTTATAGCAGAGCAATAAATGCGATTGTAGGACTGGTTGAAGCCACATGAAGTGAGATTTCTACCCTGATAACTGACAGCATGAAAATACCTTCTCTGATAACAGGTTTAATATGGTTCAGGGTTCTTTATTTCTGTTTTTAATGTCAGGTTGGATCAAATTCTGAAACCTTACAGTAGAACTACAGTAAGACCTGTGAGGGCCTATTAAAAGGAGGGTGGGAAAGAGTGAGGGCAATATAAACAAGAAAACTGTTCATTCACCTAGCATGGCAGGAGTTTCAGTGAGAACATGCCAAACCTAAATAAATTAGGCTGTATAATTTTACTCGGAGGCTTAAGGAGCAAAATAATCATGCAGTGTTTTTGAGATTCCAAGAACTACCCAGAGGGTGCAAAAAAAATCTATCACCATCAGGCACCAATGGGAATACCAATTAAATATGCCTTTTTTTTCTTCCTGCCATAAATTGTTAACAAAACTTTTTCCAGTGTCTTGCAACCAAGTTTTCAACCCAAGAAAAAGCAAGACTAAGAAGGTTTCCCAAATGGCAGTAACATGCCACTGGTGGCAGGATTCATGTATTACTTCTGCTACACCAGGTATACCAAAACTTAAGAATTCCCAGGTTAGAAGAAAATGTAGTCTATTTAGTACTGCACAACACAATTCTAGACACTCTGCAACCAGCAGAGAAACTGCAGAGCATCTGGAGTATAAGAGATGAAAATTTCACCCACCAAGTGTTAGCAGCAAGTAGACTTTATTTTTAATCTTCTTATGACAACTGTTATTCTGAAAAAGCCAAATTTAAGAAAATGATGCTCAAATGAAGATTTCATCATCACAATGCCAAACATACCAGTGCCAAAGATTTGAGATCTTGGCTTGTTTTCTGTTGACTAAAGCCAGGCCATTTCTTCAGAGAGAGGGCTGTAAATAATAAAGGAGCTAACTTTCAGACGGAAAGTATGTTGAAGTGACACATGTTATGTCATCCACCCACCTATCTGCACAATGCAGAAGTACCACTCCTGTGGTGGCAGCAAGGATACCATAACAAAAAACCCCATCTCTTCAGCTGCAGGAAAACATTACTGTACAGACACTGTCCTGCAGGTTACCTTGCATGTACAGACAGACAGACCCCTACACTAGGGCAAATCACCACTGTGGTCCACTGCTATTCCAAATTTCATTCATATGCAGATAAGCCATAGCATATGCCAGCCACCAGCTATGGCAAGTGCCAAAGACTGACGTGCCCCAACTGAGGCCGGCACCCTGTATCAAAAGTTCTGTTGCTATGATCTCCAATGAGCAACACCAGCTGGCACTCCATCACCACCTTATCATGGAGGGAGAGAACTGCAGGGGTTCATGCACCCTCTAAAAGCATGAGGCTGACACTACACAAAAGGGCCTTGTCCATAGTGGGAAGAACTACATGCCTTCCAGCAGCAGTATCAGCTGTACTAGATGATGCAAATAGCATTAACACCAAATACAAGTCACAAATTGGCATAACTGATGCTGGAGCAACTTTTTTTTTTTTTTTTTAATACTCAAAAACTGTAGGAAATATGTTTTCCCTCAGAGTAACTTCAGAGCATTTCCCAGAAGAGTTTAAGTAAGTATTTGGCCTTAAAGCCTCCCGCAGGTACCTTTTTCATTTGTTCAGTGTGGTATCTGCATGCATGAAGGAAAAATGGAGGACAGATGGCTAAATCTAAGCATATTTACCAAGGTACGAATACCATGTTAAAATAATAAGCACTAGGCCAAGTCACATGTTTAAAATTAATTACACTTCCGCTACTACCTACAAGTCCACACTGCTTTAAAAATCTGCAAGTCTGAACAAGATACGTCAGTGTGACACGATCTCTTAAGTATATTAATCCCACATGGATATCCTCTGCAGCTGAATTAAAGGCACTCAAGTTGCTCCATGCTACTGTTCAAATACATATTCAGCTACATTACTGCTGCCTGTTCTCCTCCCAGCAGAAATGCAAATATGCCCAAAAGAAACAGAAAACAAAACATCTGGAAACAGAAGCCTATAGGCAATGTTCTCATAGCTCAGAATGTACACGTGTATATTCCGCGTATCTGTAGACAAATACACGTACGTACAACGAATAAACGTATATGTTTCCACGCAAAACTAGCAGCAAGCAAAGCATTTAATTTCTGACAGTGTTTCCCCCCCTTGTCACACTCACCTCCACGGGCGGCAGTCCCGTGTCGCGCCCCCCACGCCGTGCCCGCTCTGCCCAGCGCTGTTCCCCGCTGCTCGCACCGAGCCCCCGGCCGGAGCGGGCGCGTTTTGAGGAAGCCCCTGGGGCGGCCCCGGCCCCACGGGGCCCTCTCCCTTTTCCCTTCCAGAAGTAACACAAAGTTATGACTCCCGCTCGCCGCTCTCCCCGCTCGCACGCCGTGCCAAATGCTGAGTTAACAAAACCATAAATCACCGCTGAACCAGACGCGACGGCCCGGCAGCAGCGCCCGCCGCCTCCCGCCCCGTCCCACGCCTCGGCGGCTCCCCCCGGGAAGCGAAGCGAAGCGGAGGCGAGCGGCGGGGACAGGGGGCACCCGAACTGCTGCGGGGCTGCGGGCGGCCGGGGAGGCACGGAGAGCCCAGGTGCGGCGGCGGGACGGGCAGCGGCGGCAGCTCCTGGCGCTGGGAGGCGCCGCCAGGCTGCCCCGGGGCGGGCGGCAGCGCTGCCGCCGCT
>VXAU01000882.1:215052-558005 GCA_013399695.1 Formicarius rufipectus | reverse complement strand
CGGTGTGGTGCCTGGAGCCCGACCCGCCCCGGGGACGGGCCCGAGCGCCTCCTCCGCAAAACAAGGCGGGCAGCGCCGGGCGGTGCTGCAGGGCGGCTGAAACCCTGCCTTTGCGTCGTGTTGCTCGGCGTCCTTCTTCCTGCTGGATCTGCGGCATGTCACCGTGACCGTGGGCGATATTCTGGAGGGAACGCGTGGCTTGGCTCCCAGCGCTCATTCTTCCCGCATTTTGATCCGAATTCGTGAGCGGTGTCTGTTCCCGTGAAGTGTCATTCGAAGGCAAAAAGGGCTCTCTCCCCTCGCCCGCAGCCGCCCGCAGCAACCAGAGCAGGCCCCCAGTACCCCTCTGCCCCCCTTCTCCCAAAGGCCGCTCTCCCTGGAACAAGGGTTGGCACCTTTCCCTAAAAAACATGGAATATTCCCCAGCCAGAAAGAAGGGCAGCTGCAGTGATTCCTGGTTTGCCTCCAGCCCATCAAACTGTGCTTGTGCGCTCCTGCCAGATCGAGCTAAAGGTGGGGTTCAGAGGAGCTGTCGGAATCACTGACGGCTCTGGCGGCGCATCCCCAGCGCCGATCCTGGACTCCCAGGATCTCAGCAAACCCCTGGTCTGCGGGCTTGAAGGGCTAAAACCGCATCTGACAAATCATGCAATTCATTTCCAGGCCTGGACAGGCTCTTCTGAAAGCCAGGAAACATCCAGGGGTGAGACCGCAGCTACCCCATCCCCGGTGGATCTTAACTGCTGCAGCATCCCAATGTAAGGGCGGTGGAGCAGGAAATAAATCAGAAAGCAGCTGCACTTCAATTTCAACTAAATTCCTTCAGTCTGTCCCTGAGGTCTTCTGCAAGAATCAGTAACAACATTCAGATTTCTGCTACTGAAAAATGTGTTACATTTTGAGAAAGAAAGTGATCCTTTCAACTTAGCCTCATCCTTTTGGCATTAGGAGGCTGGAAAAGAGACCAAAAGAAAATCCTTTTGGGTTTTTTTGTTTTGGTTTTTTTTTCAAGTAATGAACAGAGTGATGAATTAATATTTTAAGGCTAATTAGAAACCAGTTCTAACGAGTCTGCTCAAGGCGACCCCGTGGTTAAATGTGTTTGAATATACCCAATGAGCAAAACTATGGTAATATTGCTCTACTTTGAAAGGGAAATAGAATAAATGGAATAAATACAAAGCCCAGACAGAGCCTAGCTGAGGATACCACCAGGTACAGCAAAGCACTCTCCCCCAGTTGGTAGGAGGACACAATGGTTTTGAAAAAGTTGACAATAGGGAAAAATAAAAAAATCTGCTACTGCTGCTCCAGCTTAACACATTGCTGAAGATGGTAGTGTCTAGGCGACTAGAAGCAACAACAGCAACATCTCTATCCATTCCATCCCTGTTTTTGTATGATTTTGATCTTGGTGAATACCAGTTTTGTGAAGGAAAATAAGTGGAAGCAAGGTCAAGTAACATGGGAAGAATTCAGAGATGCTGCTTGCTGCTGTAGGGAGAAAATTTGTATGTCCAAAGCTCAGGTTGAGTTGCAGCTGGCCAGAAATATGGGTGCAGAGGGTGGTTGGGCACTGAAACAGCCTCCTGAGGGAAGTGGTCACAGCACCAAGCCTGACAGAGTTCAAGAAGCGTTAGGACAACACTCTCAGGCACATGATGTGACTCTTGGGGGCGGCTCTCTACAGGGCCAGGAATTGGACTTGACGATCCGTGTGGGTCCCTTTCAATGCAGCATATTCTGTGATTTTTTTGAAGTGAGGTTGTAAAATTTTTTTTCATGGCACATTGTTTTTTAATCCTCATTTAATGAGAGAAGGCAGAAATGAAGAAGTGGTTAAATATGCAAAAAGCCTCGGCAAGGTGTTCCATCAATTAAAGTTTTGTGCACAGCTGATGTCATAAAACGCAGAAGGGTCTCCTGAGGCCTTCTACTAAGCATCTCCTCAGGATGAAGCAGGATTAAATATATTTCAGACCAAATCCAACATGAGTTTTTACCCTGCTTTTAAAGACCTCAAGTGAAGTGCCTATTCTCTTCAGACAACTTGATGTGCCCATTGACTGTTTTTTAACAAGCCCCTCTTTCTGCAAATTAACCCTAGTAAACTTTGTCTTCCTCTTTTGTCTGTGGAGGACAACTGAAGTTATCCTGTTTACGACAATCTTTTACGTATACATCTAAAGCTATCATGAGCTATATTTTCCCTTCAGACTTCTCTTTTTGACTCAAATTGTTACATTTTCCAAATCTTCTATCATTCTTATTGCTCCCCTCCAGTAACTTGAATGTAATGTCCACAGTAGGATGCTGTAGACCAGCCAAGCCTCAACACTAATGAAGAAAGTAGAATAATTAATGGTGACTTACATATAGAATTTTTGCCAGTAAATCCCTCAATGAGATTTGTTCTTGTTGCAATGGCAACTTCATGCTGACTCATGGAGTAGTGGGCCAGTGCCAACAGCACCCTTTCTTCACCATCTATTCCCTGTATGAAGTTCATGCCTTCCCAAATGCCCAGCCAGCACTTGCCCTGATCTTGTTCATTTTGCATACCAAATTGAGAGTGGTCTTTAGTATAAATAGTTTATCAATGTACATTCTGAAGTGGCTTATTGATATTAGCACATGGATCATTAATTTTGCATTTTTCTTTAAGAAATAATTTCTCAATCAGTTTAATGAGGCTTAGTCAATATTACGCTACTTTGAAAGGTGCAGCCTAGAAAACTGATGAGAAAGCAAGACAAAGTTAAATTCCATTAGCTCTTTAATATTTGCATAGCTTTTTTTTGGTCTTATTTGTATTGTCACTTTTTACTAAGAGCATACCACAAGGACTGAAGCTTTCTTACCCCTTAAACAAGATGTACGAATAGAGCTATTCATATTTTAGAAACTTATAATCAGAAATTTTGCTGAAATCTGAGAGCTAATCTGTCAAATCTTTTAGCAGACCATAAGATCCATTTTTCTAGCTTCCTCTCTCCACTTCCTGGCTGCACCACCTGTACTTCAGGCGCTTGCCCTGAGGCCACCCACCAGTCATGTCCCCGGCCTGGAGTCCAGGAGTATCCTACCAGCTAACCTGCAGAAGGTGCCAGCACACATCCATTTTCCACCCGCAGCCATTCCCCCGCCCAGTGGTGCCATCATGTGTCTGGACACGTGAATTTCAAACATTGGGATTCCAGGAATTTCTTCAACTAGAAACCTGGCATGTGCAATCTCTATCCTGTGCAGCGCTTTTGTCTGGAACTTCAGATCAGTTGGGGAATTTCCTTCAAGGGAAGATGTATGGAGTGAAATAATTTGAGCCCATACTGGCATAATCTGTGCTTTTAATTGGATAATAATGGCTACCAAGAAAATCCAACATCTGTTTAGATCATGGCAAACTCCTAAATTCAGATACAAATTCTCTTTGCCCTGCAATTTTCAAGGCTACCAGTATAAAGAAACTTTACAAATGACCCTTTTTAGTACCTATATATTCATGTGCTGCAGCAGGGGAAAGTTGGCATGGTTTCACTGACATTATGCCTGTCTTCACAAGTTAAGATGAATTTGTTCTTTCAAAGGCCATCAAACCAGTTCAAGCCTATTTTATTTTTATAAAGAACAGAAAAATTCAGCTGAGTATCAAGTTTTCTTATATGTGAGCACCTATATAGGTACATACAGAGGCCATTAGTTTTCACAGACAGGGCCACAACTCATTCTTTGCTTTAATATTTTTTAATAGTATGAAGAAAATATGAAAATTTGCCTATGAAGTCATGCAAGTTAATTGAACTAATATTTTATTATTTAATGCTGGAGCACTAAGTTTCTGTAAGGAATTCACCCAAAGTTTGTGCAATGCCATCATCTAAGGAAACAAAGTACAAGCTGCTGCTTCTGCACAAGTTTTACAATATCTTTTTTTCATGTATGCAACATTAAATTTGTTCATGTAACAATTGCAGCATCTGCCCCATCTGTTCAGGATGCACTTGGGAAATAATACCTCAAATACACTCACGATACATTTATTAGGAAGTTTCATGGACATCCATTATTTCAGCACTTAAGGCTATAGTGAATCAACAGATTACAGACACCCTGTATCATGTGCTATTAAAATTTCTCAAGGCACAGCCACAAGAGAGCCAGCACAATGACATTGTTCTCATCTTCAGCAGTCACCGCAGAAGCTATCTTATCCCACAGCAGACTGAGCTTTGTGTGCTATGCTCAAAGAAAAAATTAAACTGAGGTTAGCCAAGGGCCTGGTAAGAGCTGGCTTCTTCTTTAATCTGTGGTGATGCCATATCTCCAGGTGATCCTAAGAGAAAACTCATACCTTGTACTCCAAAGGAAGAAAGGATCCCCTGATATGAAGCTAATTATTTCCCATTTATAAGTTTGTTGAACTCTTTGGCATTTCATTCACTGTGTGAAAAAGATGTACCAGCAAGCATCTGAGAAGGAAGGTTCTCCATACGCTTTCAGAAAATGAGTGCTTTCCCACTAAGGTTTCAGTTTATTTCCAGTGTGTTCAAAGGTAACCCTCTACCCACAAACTACAACTGGGCTACTGTGCATCAGAGATGAGCCTTTCCATACTGTGAAAGCCAATCAGCTGAAGCCCAGACATACAATATTTTAATACATTCATTGTCTTAATGAAGAGTTGTAATGAGCATGCTCAGTACTCATATCCTCCAGCAGGTTTGCAAAGGAACATCTCCATGCTACCTGCATATGACTCTTCTCTGACCCCGTGGTTGTTGTAACACCCACGGTGTGTTACATGCAAATAGCCATACTTTCTTCTGTGCCCCATAAAGCCAGCCACCTCAGTCTTTGATAAATCACACACACTGCATTTCTCAAGGCCTCTGTTGTAAAACTCTTCTGACCCTGAGTCTCCCACTCTCTAGGTACAGTTTATGTTGCCAGATACCATGTGTAATACATTGTATTTGGCCCTTTTAATTTGACCTTTTTGTTGGATCTCAATGAGATGATTCAGACCTGCTGGCAAGAGCAGTACACACTCTTCAGTATTTACTACCATCTGCAAATTTTGCCATAATATTTTATGTTATCTAGATCATCAATAAAATTATTAGGAAAAAAAAAAGTTTCTGGGAAAAATCCTCTTTATAATAACTTTGTTTGTTTCTGTCTTTTCATTAACAGTAACATCTGGAGATCAAACAAAGTCAGTTTTTAATCCGTGCATTGTTAATTTTCGATAATGGAAGTTCTTTTGAATCAAAGTGTTATTGTGGAATTGACTGAAAAGCTTTGAAGAAATCAATGGCTGTTATGTGAACACAGTCATGTCTAGCACTCAGAATTATACAGTTTTCAAAGTAAGGGAAGAAACAGACACAAACAGCCTCAGCAAAAAAACTATATTAACTACTTTTTAGGATGGTGTGTTGATTGATCTTAATTATATTTTAACCTCTAATTTTTGCTAATAAGATCCCAAATTAGCAATCTTTTTACTATGGTGAAGAATGATGTCATTATTTATTCAAGAAGTCCTTTCAACCTTTTCAGAACTGATGCAACTTCGGCAATACTCTTCTGGAATTAGCCATGACCCTGGCAAATGCTTTATTAGCAGCTGAAGACAGGTACTTATCTAGCTCTGTTAGGACTGAAGTTTAATTTGAGCAGATCCTGGCCTGCTTGCTTTCTTGCAGGCAGTATTTTTTTATTTTTTTCTTGCCTCTTTCTCACTTGGAGAGAAATACCAATAAAGCTCTTGTGCTGTTTACTTTCTGTATTTCACGTATACTTACGTAGGATTCTTCTTTGCTTTTCCTCCTAATGCTTATTAAAAGTGCCATTTAGTGCATTTGATCCAGTTGGTTGCTAGTACTCCAGCAAGTAACTTTTTGTTTTGTTTCTTTTAATCCCTGTCATTAATTACTTTGTTTCCCCACCTGAGTTTTTAGAAATTGATTTTCCATCTTCTCATTTCTTCATTTCATTTTTTAACCAGGGTGGCTTTCTGCCCAGTAAAAGCTTTACATGCTAATGAAATCACATCTATCTACATATCCAACTGGCTATCTTTGAACAACTGGCAGTTTCTCTTAACACTTTCTACTTCAAAGTTATGTTCTCTGTCCTTTTTGCTGACAATTAGTCTAAGATAGGGGTAATTAGCTCTTTTAGAGTTTCATAGACGAATATTGGTGCTACCATTATATGTTTAGGCAAATGCCGTGTAATCAGATTCTAATCAGAAATACATAAAGAACAAGGTCATTTTTGGAGTAACAATTAACTATTCTTTGTCAAGAGAAGGTCTATAATGAGTCATTCCCTTTGGGAGCAGGCATACTGCATTAAGAAGAAAATAATCCTCCTCCTTGAAGTTCATAACTTTTTTGGGTTTTTTTCCATACACACTATCCAGCAAATATTTCCTAGTTTGAATTTACCAATGTTATCTATTTTCTATTGTGATGTTTTATTTGTAGATCATAAGCTTTGGCATAAAATATATTATTATTAGACAAGAAACAAACATTTTGACAAATCATATATAAGAGAATATATTTCAGGTGTGTTTTACCATATAACTTTTTTAATCCAGTAGGTACAACAGCAATAATCCAATCAAACCTACATTAAAATAGGACTTCCATCCAGACCACATCCCCCTAAACTCATAGCAACAGGAGGTCAGATGTGGCACCAGTTAGTCCTATTGCCATGACATTATCTAAAACAAGGCATAAGTTAATGCGGCAGGTCCTCTGCTAGAGAAGTTGTTATTTTTTTAATATTCTTTTTCATTTTATACCAAACTTCATTGTGTATCTGTTTAATCATATCTTTTTAAAGTATCATTTTTTTACCTAAATGTAACCAAACCCTTTAACTAAGTAAAATGACAGCTCACATATTTTTAATTATTGTTAGTCCCTTAACAGAGAAGTTTTCTTAGATTCATTAGTAAGGTTGCTAAAGTTCATACTTTACAGTTCACCTACATCTATTTAATAATTTACAGAGTGGGAATTGCATCAATGAATTCTCTTTCAGCAAAGCACTTCAGTTTAGGCATTTGTTTAAGTTTACTGCTATTTTTCAGGCCACTTAAGTATTTCTTGAAGTGCCAGTGGAGCCTTGTTATGTTTATGTGGCTTGCTGAAGAGAAATGAATTTAAGAACACGCATTTGTTTTCTGAGGCCTTTGTTTGGTCTTGTTTTGGCAGTTTTTGTGAGCGTTTTTTTGTTTGTGGGTTTTTTTTCTGGAATAGAGATTTATTCTGCTGTTTAGTATACATTTTCAGCACTTCTGCTATCAAATATCTAAGAATGATAGATGTTTAAGAACATTGATTTTAAAATTATTCAGGAAAATTATGCAAATATCTTTATAGTTTATTATTTTAAATACATAACAAAGTCTTGGAATATCCAGTGCCTTATAAACTATAGCAGTTTTTTAAAATGTGCAGATGAGTCTTATAGGGATATTCTGAATGAATACTTAATGGATTACTATAGCTACTGGCACTTCACAGAAGTTATGTCCGAATTTTATACCTGTGCAGCACTGCTGCAAATGACTAAAGTTTAAATAATGCATTTCCTTCTACATGCAATGCATTGACAAGCATAGGTGCCCTTCTAGCTACATGAGCCTCAGTTATGGTGTGAAAAAACACGTGACAGTCTCTGGAAGCAGAAAGGTAGAAAATCAACATAATAAATTCATTAGATAGAATCATTTAGGTTGAAAAGGACCTTTAAGGTCCTCGAGTCCAACTGATAACCCAACACTACCAAGTCTACCACTAAACCATGTACCTAAGCACCACATCTACATGTCTTTTAAATAGCTCCAGGGATGGGGACTTAACCACTCCCCTGGGCAACCACCCCCCTATTCCAGTGCTTGGCAACCCTTTCTGCAAGAAATTTTTCCTAATATCCAATCTATACCTCCCTTGGCATGCCTTGTGGCCATTTCCCCTTGTTACCTGGGAGAACAGACCAACCCCCATGTTGCTACAACCTCCTATCAGGTAATTGTGGAGAGCAATAAGGTCTCCCCTCATCCTAAAGCCTCAGTCTTCCCCTCAGACACTCCCAGCTCTGTCAGCGACTCTTCCTAACACTTGTGCTCCAGCTCCTTCACCAGCTTCATTGCCCTTTTCTGGACACACACCAGCATCTCAATGACTTTCTTTTACTGAGGGGCCTAAAACTGAACACAGGACTTGAGGTGTGGGCTTACCAGTGATGAGTACAGGGGAACAATCACTGTCCCTGTCCTGATGGCTACACTGTTTCTGACACAACCCAGAATGCCATTGGCCATCTTGGCCACCTGGGCACACTGCTGGCTCATGTTCAACCAGCTATCGACCAGCACCCCCAGGTCCTTTTCTGCCTGCCCGCTCTCCAGCCACTCTGCCCCCATCCTGCAGCGCTGCCTGGGTTTGTTATGACCCAAATGCAGGACGCGGCACTTAGCCTTGTTGAACCCCATACCATTGGCCTCAGACCACCAATCCATCCTATCCAAATCCCTCTGCAGAACCTTCCTATCATCCAGCATATCAACATTCCCTCGACTTGGTGTCCTCTGCAAACTGATGAGGGTGCACTTGATCCCCTTGTCCTGGTTGTCAGTAAAGATATTAAACAGAGCTAGCCCCAATACTGAGCCCTGTGGAACAGCACTAGTGATCAGCTGCCAGCTGGATGTGACTCTGCTCACCACCACTCCCTGGGCCCAGCCATCCAGACAGATTTTAACCCAGCGATCAGTGCACCCATCCAAGCCATGAGCAGCTGGTATCTCCAGGAGAATGCTGTGGCAAACCATGTCAGGGGCTTCAGTAAAGCCCAGGAAAACAATATATCCATTGGCTTTCCCTCATCCACTCAGGGGGTCACCTTGACATAAAGGGAGACCAGGTTGGTCAAGCAGGACCTGCCTTGCACAAACCCAAGCTGGCTGGGTCTGATCTCTTGGCTGTTTCACGTGTGCCACATGATGGCACTCAGGAGGATCCACTCCATGACCTTCCCCAGCACCGAGGTCAGGCTGACACACCTGTAGTTCCAAGGTTCTTCCTTCCATCCCTTTTTGCAGATAGGTGTCACATTTTCTAGCCTGCAGTCAACTGGGGCCTCTCGAGTTGACCAGGACTGTTTATTAATGATAGGAAGTGGCTTGGTGAAGGCTTCTTCCAGCTCCCTCAGTACCCTGGTGTGCATCCCATCATGGCCCGCAGTCTTGTGTGTGTCTAAGTGGTGTAGCAAGTCATCTGACCATTTTCCCTTGGATTGTGGGGGCTTTATTCTGCTCCACATCCCTGTCTTCCAGCTTGAGGAGCTGGATTGCCCTAGAACAACTGTTCTTACATGTTCTTGAATGCTGTGGCAAAGAAGGCATTAAGTGCCTCAACCTTTCCCTTCACATCCAGTAAAGGATGAAGATTCTCCTTAGTCCTTGTTTTGTTTCTAATGTATTTATAGAAACATTTTTTATTATCTTTTATGACGGCAACCAAATTAAGTTCTAGTTGGGCTTTAGGTCTTCTAATTTTCTGCCCTGCATAACCTCATGACCTGACTTACTGAAGTAAGTCATGGAAATTCTTACATGAAATCGAGTGTTGAAAACAATATGCATCCAACTCATTTTAATTTTTAATGCATTAAAATAAAATAAAATGAAATAAAATAAATCATCATTTTCCCAACTGCAACGAAGCAGGTTCACAACCAGGTGCTACTGAGTGCCTCAGTTCCAACTGCCATCTGAGTTGGGTATTGAAAATCTGTCTCTGCAATGAGAGAGCAAAGGCTCATAGAGGCCCATCAGGACCTGAAGATGAGACAATCACATTGTGTGACCCTGGCAGAAAATGGAACTGGAACTAAGCAACCAATTAGAGCAACACCAGAAGCGTTTTTATTTCCAGATCAATAGAGCAATGCAAAGCAAAGCAGCAGATGGAAAAATGATACATGTTTTCACATCTATATAATTCACCCTTAATGCACAATTCATATAAATCCTTTCTTGTGGATGAATCCAACAGTGCACCATGAACAAGCAATGCATCTGTATGTTAACTTATAGAGTACCTGGCACTGAACAGGAAAACCTTGTACTTTATTTTACATCCTGTACTGGTGTTACATATGGAATAAAACTCTGATTTGGTAACATCTTATTTCTAATTGTTATCTGGACGAAATTTACAGCATATAGTGTACAAACAGTTCCTTAAGGATGTGTTTTATAAATTTGAGGACCATTTTATATTTTATTCTGCTCTGTTTTATTGACTTTTTTTTTTAACCAACAAACTCACAAGAACTTAACAATGGAAGTTCTTACCCAAGTTAGAATCTTCTTTATGCTAAAAATGAAAATAGAGCTTTACTGGAGGAAAAGAAACAAAAAAACAAAAAACTTTTAAAAATGAAGCTGTGAAACCTGTTTCACCTGGAAGCTTTATGGGAACATGGTACTTGTTCAGTGAAAGTTCAGTTGTGGTTTGTGATGCTAGACTAAATTATCTTAGATGCATATAAATATACAATATAAATTCATTTTACCTAATATTATGGACAAACCACCCATCTTTAAAAGTATGCTTATTTTATAGCAACATATCTTAAGGGAGCTAGGTGGGGTTGAAATTATATACCAATATTTCTGTTTGTTGGCTTTCAAACTCGATTGTGAAAACCAGCTACAGCTTAAAATTGCAACCATATGAATTTCTAGGTAACAACAAAGGTCATTAGGATTTAGGCTTTCTTATTCGGTTGTTTTATGTACCATTAGTAAATGTACCATTGTTGGGGCACTTGAGTTCTCCGCAAAGCAAATTCAATTCAGTGGAACTCTAATACAAAGTAAGTGTGGCAGCATAGGAAAAATGAGTCAGGCCCAATGGAAATTAAATCACTGGATAATAACAAAAATGCACTGTGTATAAATAGAGGGGATTGTTATAGAACTATTTCTATTGTCAATATCTGATAAATTTGGAAAACTGAAGATTATACAGAATTATTAACTTGGTGGAAATCTCTATTTTGAGTTTAAATTTCTCATTGCCAAAACCAAGAGCTGATACTGTCTTTTTTAGCCCCAAAGAAAACTACCACAAGTCTTTTCAAATACTCAGTAACATCTTTTTGTTGCATGATCAATACTGTACAGCACTTTGCCTCCTCAAAGTGCAAAGCAAGTACTATGAATTCATATAATGTTAGACTAAGTTTAATAGGCTAAGGATTATATTCGTTTAGGAGAATGCTATCAAGTCAGAAATTAAATTAAAGTAAGCCATCTTGTTTGTGTTATTGATTAGAACTGTCTGTGTTCCCTTCTAAGACTTCTATGACCACTTGCATGGGTCCTGTCTATTTTAACAAGACTAACACCAATCCTAAACCACCTGAGTTCTTTTACACTTTTCCTGCCTGAGCCATCATAGAGTTTTTACAATTCATACCAATACTGCAATATATAGTCCCTGTACCTTCAAAAAGACAAAGGCTCATGCACTGAATTTAATCCTTTGTAGTGAATATATATGAAAAGATTGTCACAATATCCTTTTTTTTTTTGTCTTTCTCTGTCTTTTAATATTGATGCATGTCTCTGTACAAAAGGGTTTTCCTATTTGCTCCCCTTGTATCTGCAATAAATGCAGCATATACTAGTGGTAAATATTAATGGTTTATTATCTCAGGTATAGGTTTCCTGAGATGGTGCCTCACATGTCAGAAAGAAAAGGCAGCAGTGGCACATTTCCCCTCAGGACTAAACATAAAAGCTGCCTGGATTTTGGCCAAACAACCTTGGTGCACACCTAAGTGTATAGTCTCAGTGTATCAGGCTGCCTGAGCTCAAGAAAAGACTAAGCAACAAGAAGACTTTATTACTAGGCTCTGCAATGAAACTAACAAAATATTCTAATCCAGAGCCAGAGATCATGGAGAAAAATATGGTTCTGAGAAAACCTGTATTCTCCAGGGGGGAAATTAATGTGTATGACAGAGGCTGTGGAAAGAGAACAGTTTTGTTCAGATCCCAAAACATGCTGGGGGCTGTAGGTAAACTGGATTTGTTCCTTTACGGTATCTGAAGAGGGCCATCCTAGTAATCAGATGAGACAAAAATTTATATAGTTTGTTTGCTAAAGAAAATAATTTCTACTTAATTCTACTTAATTCTACTTAATTTGCTGATAATTTTCAGCTTGTTTTTAGAAGGATTTTTTGTCATCTCTATAACAATTGTCATGACAACGCGATGTTGACCCAGGACATACAGAACCATCTGATCCCAGTCAAAGGGGAGAAATGCTAAGAAATTCCACACCTACCCATGAAAAGGACTAGAGCCTAATGCTTCAAAGCGTACACTCATCTGCTCTTCTCTATCGCATGCCACTGCTTTACTGTATTTTATAAAATCATTGCACACTACATGAAATTAAAATATCATCTGGGAATTGTCTCAGAATTCCAAATTTCCATATAACCCTCAGCCATATCTTTCCTATTCATACACATACTGATACCTTCCCAATTATTTACGATATCTACTTTCTACATGACAAAAAACGGCTATCTCTATGGTTCTTCAGGAATTTCTTGGCCTGTTATATTTTTCATTCCAACACTCAAGATCAGAATTTTATATCCCTTTTTACTTATAGCAATCTGTACAAGATCATCAGTACCATTTCATCCTTGTATCTAAATCCCCATCTAAAAGGTTTTCCCTGATAATATTTTTAATAATATTGAAAGCAGCACCCAGATAGCTGTATGTTCCAATTCTTGCAGATAACTCTAAAGACTCTTGCATGTGGTTTGTTGCTGTGTACTAGCACTGCAATGCTTCCAGCAAATCCTTCAGCATTTGGCAGACACACACATAGAGAGAGTCTGATTCATATTCTTGATCCTTATAATGATGGTTTTTGGATAAACTGAGAAGTGGATGTCTACAACCATTTCAGGTTTCCAAAGAGACATGTAAATGAAACCTGTTGTACAAGTTCCTATGTCTCATCAGAGAGGTCCATCAAAAAAACAAAACAACAGAGAAAGGGAGAGATCTGGACAAAAACATTTTATTATGCTGGAGGAACTCCCATGCCATAGTCTTCTTCAAATTGTCTTCTTAAGTATGTGAAATGTCAATTAGCAGTGGCTGTTACTATGCTTGCATTATTTACAACTCTTTAAAAGGCAGATTTAAATTATTCTTTTAGTTACTATAGTAATCCAAGAGACCTGCGCAGCCTCCAGCTTTCTGAGTAAGGAATGAACTGTTGCTTCAAAGCGCTTTCAATATTGCAACAGAAGATTATTTATGATGCTTTTATTTTTTTTAATCTTTCTGTTTTATATTAATTTGTTTGGTAACACATTAGATCACTGTCACCTGGAGTAGTGACTTCAACATAACAGTTCTGGCACCAGATCTGTAGATAGCAAGAGTTAAAGACTTATATCTTCACGTGTAAGGATGTAAACTTAGAATCACCTCATATTGGATCATAAAGGTACTCCTGATTAATAAAAATATGAGGCAAAAATTTGGAATTAATTTTGTTATAATATCACATAGAGGTTTGGGTTTTTTTAATGTCTTCATTGGAGGATTTGTATTGAAGATAAGATTTAAAATACTCTTACAGGTACCCTTTTTATGTTAAAACTTATGAGAGATGTTTACAAATACTAACTCCGAACATCACTGGATAGTGCTAAACATTGGTAAACTGCTTAAAAGTATTACTCTATTACTCGATTTCATGCAACCTGTAGGCAAATAATTTTCTTTGATTTTTTTGTTTTGGTTTGGTTTGTTTTGGTTGGTTGGTTGGTAGGGTTTTTTTGTTTGTTTGTTTTTTGTTCTTTGAGAATGGCTTGGCTTTGAATGGTGAGGGATTGGGAGAGCCCTGAGATCTTAACTCACAGAGAAGGTGTGATGCTGAGTAATACAGTACTGCAGGTTTGCATATGTTGTCTCACTGTTCTGCCCAAACCTCGACAGAAAGCAGGAGTGGGCTCAAGATAGTCTTTCTGTCTCTATGCTCTCCACCTGCTTACTGCCCAGATACCCAAGTTATTTGTTAGGTCTAGTGAAAGCATGTTGGGGTTTTGTGATACACCCATCAGTCTTCAAGGAAATCAGTCTGACATCATCTATTTCAGAGAATGGTCATCCTGATGACAACTTTCAGACACTACTGACTCAGATTTGATTTAAATCACAGATAAAAGGATTATCTTTAAACTTGTTTTCTAGTTGATTTTTTTCTTGTTTGAATCTCAGTGGATATAATTTGTGTTTCTTTCATATTAGGCATAACTCTCAGTGTTGATTAGAAATTATCATTTCAATTAAAATATATACTTTTAAATTTTCTGCTGTGCATTTTTCCTAAGTTTGTAAAGGTAGAAGCTGTTAAGCATTCAAGAGGCTTGGGTAGGCTTTGCATTCAAATCACTTTCTTTGTTCAACCTCCTCTATACACCACATGGAAAAATTCACAAAAAAATAACTTAAAAGTTTGTGTAAACAATCTCATTGCAGTGGTAGTCACCATCTCAGGACTTCTGATAGCTTAACTTGTTTCCCTGATGTTTAAATCCATTACCTGTGCAACATCATATTGATACAACTCATGCTCCATTCCACAGAAAGCCATTGAAATAAAACATTTGGATTTTTCCACCTCATTATAGCCTATTCTTCAATTTCAAGCCACTCATATGTGCTTTTTCAAGAGAAAGCATATGCAATATATGAGCATATGCATACTGGGTTTTGAGTTGTACAGAAATTGCACACATGTCATTGATCTGAAGGAAATGTTGACTAAGTATGCAAATATAATTAGAAAATTAATTATATACATTGGGATTTTGGCTTGAACCCTTAAAGCAATTTTGAATCAAATTCCGCAGTTGGTCACACTTACTGCACATTGTTGCATAAAAGGAATGGGGCTTGTATATACAAACTAGATTTCCTTCAGAGAAACTAAATCTCAAGCCCTCCGCCAGGTGCTCCCCAAATGTGCTCCATCACCATGCAGGGGTCCAAACCACAGTGCCCAAACCTAACCTCAGGGGGGTTCTAACCACATGTGCGCCAGATACATTTGGTCCAGACCACCCCATTAGACCTACTCTGAGTCACAACTTCAGACCACATTTATTGAAGATGTAGAAGGCTCAGCATCTAACATTAGATCTATTGATCTGCTCCTAATGCATCCCGTTGCTGACTGACCATACACATGGTGTCTGGTCTCTCTGAGTGTGTAGCCCTGGTGCAGCCAGAAGGAGGGATATGTGTGCATGCCTTTTCCAAGCCATTGTACAGACTCATGTGCTGGGACAGTGGCTGTAGTTGAATGAATCACAGCTACTAAACCTTGCTGCGAGACATGCTGATTGCCGCACTAGCACTGCTACTGGGCTACTGCATGGCTCAGCATGCAGGCCAGCTCATGCCTGCCCACCAGTGACTGTGTGTCCATCCTCAGGGCACTGTTCCACGTGTGCTGGGTGTGATTCTGCATGGAGCTTCCTTAAGAGCAGGAAGATCACCCAAAGACAGCACTCCCAGGCTCAGGGCCTGTTCCTTTGCCCTTCGGAGGAATGTTCTAATGATGGCATGCAAAATTATACAACACTATCAGATTTCAGCCAAATCAGACCATAGGTCACGTACAACACAGTGATGTCTGGAAAACAGATGCTCCTCGTAGCTTTGGTTATCTAAATGTATATTGTTGATTGCCGTTTTCATGTTAATGAATAGAAATCATGGGAAGTCTTCCGATAAGAGATTAAAATAAACATGGCTGCAGTGGGTCCAAGAGGTCCAAAGATGTTTTGCAAACACACTTAAAACTGCAACAGCTCTGAAATTACAGTGAATACTTGACACAAAGAGTTGTCTCTGTCAATATGCATAATATTCCCCTTATTGTTGTTGATGAAATATTCAAAATAAAGTTCTGAGGCTTATTTTTAAGCCTCTTTGTGGATTACTTCCAGCAAGTTAGTTTTACAAAACAATCCTAACAAAAAGCACATGGTGTGGCTCTTTATAACAATATATTTCCTATTCCTCTTTTCTTATAGCTTCTTTATAGTCTGCCCATCTTATCACACAAAAGGAAAAACACTTTCATTACTGACTTTGATATGAAATAGCATAACTCAATACTTTTCTGCTAGGTAGGAAAATTAATCCTCCCTTGTTAAAAAACAAACTCCTGTTTTCATTTCACTCTTTTCGCTTTATCAACCAAAGAAAAGATCAGCAAACTTCAAACATATGTTCAGTATTCCAAGTAAAAATCCACCAGTATATTTGGACAAGTCAAACTTCAAACAGACCAGAAGGCAGTTTCTTTCTTTTGACACAAGTTTGAAGGACACTTACTAGAACGTCCACTTGCTTGGCTAGAAAATCTTTCAGCAACCAGAAATGAAAGTTCAAGCATATGCTTAAGTGCTAAGTACTAATGTCCAACATTAAATGTTTAGCCATCTATACAGCCACCATGCAAAAGAGCTTTGCTTTCTCTTTTTCTGTCTTCCAGTTAGTTCGGCTGCTCTTGTACTTCTCTTTCCCTTTCTTTTCAGACATAAGAGACAATGTAAAACTAATATCTGTAACAGCTCATTCAAAAAATTATATTATTCCTGCAGGGTACAGAGGGCTGGATGGCCAAGCAGTAAAATATGTTACTTTGAGATCTCTTTCTATAAAGTAAATGGGGAAGATGGCAAGAAATTATTACTATCCCTTAAATGATAAATTCTGAACACAACCTTGAAATGCTTTCTAGCATTTCACAGAATTTCATTTTCATAAAATTGACTTATTCATAAAATTACTGCTTAAAACATCAAGCAAATAAAGGAAAGAAAAAGCTAAAGTTAGTAACTCTTGAGTGTCCCAGCTCAAGACAAGTTATATTCAGTGATGCTCACTGAGGCTTTTTGTCACTAGCCAGAGATTCAAAGTCATCATATGGCTTAAAGCATTTTAAGGGGATACACAACAGCAGAAACGTCACAGAGGCATTTTAAGGACATGTACAGTAGAAGGTAATTTACTCTAGTGCAACTCAATAGTGAAAAAATAGTTAATTGTAGGTAAAAGAAAACAGGCCTATCATCCTCAGTAATTCTTCAAATTCCACAAATGTAAACACTCTCATACTGTTTTTGAGAATGAGTCTTAAATCAGCCAAGATAGTCCCACTGGAGTCAAGTGAAAATCAACACCACCTAGTCCTAATGTGACCTCAGCCAGAGTTGGTGGGCAGCTCTGCTCACCCATGCTTAAGAGAGAGGGGCTGAAATTCCAACAGTTGCAAATGATATTCAGATAATCCAGGGAATGGAGAGCTTGTTTTACAAGAGGAAACTAAAAGGTTTTGGATTGCTTAGTCTAGCAAAAGGGTGACTGTGAGGGAATATGATTCATATGATGTACTTGGGCTTGTTCCAAGCTATGTGGAGTCTGACCAGCAGGTCAGAACACACATGCTCATTGGTTAATGGGCAAACTGAACGGATCAAAGCCACACTAGAGCCTCTCCAACAGTGGCCCGTTAATGTGCTTGCCTACCTAGCAAAACTTTTACTTCCTTAAAACTCATGAAAACCTGAACTTTCAATCCCTTTGATATATTCAGCTGAACCTGAGCCATGGCTTCAAAAGATACTAAGCTTGGAGCAGACTGAAAGAGACTGACTGACAGGCAGAGACCAAATCAATAGTTTCTTAGGAAAGCAGCTATGGACACCTCATTAAAAATGTATAGTGACAGTAAATATATCTTAAACAAGGAAGAAATGGTGAGACAGAGAGGTGAGGGAAAAGCAAGAGATATTTGCATGCAGTGAATAAGCCAAGAGAGAAAACAACTCCTTTGCAACTTTGATCAGCAGGAGCAGCGTATTACTTTTTGAGGTTCTCCATTAAACAAATGTAGACTGCAAGCAGGAACAACTACATAAAAGATGTCATAAACAACATACTACATTATTATTTCAGATTACAACAATCATATTTTAATGAATTGCACTGAGGGGGAAAATTAGCAATGTGATTAGTGAATCTTCAACACAGTCTGCCTACAGTAATTTTTACTTTTAGAGTTTATACTCTTATTTTATGAGGGTTGGTTCACCAAGGTACCAAAAAAAGAGAAAGAGATGGATGTCTCTGAAGACCTCTACCCCTTAACTTAGAGAACTTCAGTGCTTACTTTGAGAATGGTGATTCAACAGGCATCTAAAATTGAGCTACAACTCAAATATCCAAGATGCATGAATTGAACATGATACTTAGAGTGCAAATATCTTCTCAAATCCTATATATTTTAAAAATCAATACCTTATTGACCGTAAGAAAGCACTTAGATCCATTAGTTTTTACATGTGCATTGTGAACAACACTGTTTCTCACTGATCCTCAGCATTATAAAGTGTAGATCCCTCCCACATACATTCAACATTTTAACCTTCCATTTAAACTTTTCTGTGTAGTTAAGGAGGCTGATGGAATGATCAAATAGATATAACTTTCAGCTGCTGTCATTCCTGGGTTTATATAAGAAAATGTTGGTGTTTTCTCCCTTACTTGTCACAAGGGAATGGAAATATTTTTTCAGTAGATTTATTTACAGGAAGCAAAATAAAAATTTAATTCTCCATAGAGTGCCAGACTGGAAGGACTCGTAGTATTAAAGTCTAAAAATTAAAGTCTATTTGAAATACTGAAATGTTGTTGTCTTGTACTTATGGATTATAAGCAAGACCCATCAGTGACACATTCTGCTAATGTCCAGGGCTTACTTAGCACTCGGTATTGATCACAATAGGGTATGAAGGCAATGAGAAACGGTAAAAAAAGACTTTGTGATAGGGTCCTCTATGACCTGCAACAGGAGGACTGCAAGGAGAGGTGGCTTCTCGGTCATATCTGTGGAGCGTGGCTTCTGAGACATATGCCCATAGAAGAGAATTTAAAAAAAAAAAAAAAAAAAAAGAAAAAAAGAGCTCAGGGGATCCCATGTCATTCGTGGTCAACTGCAAGGAGGATTGCTGCATCACATCAATCTGCAGTGGGATGTATGCAGCACTCCTGGTGACTAGGAGACACCTTCCTCCAAACTGCTGAAGATGGCACCTTCTCTGCCTTCCCAGTGCGAGAAGCAGCCCATGACAAACAGAATGAAATCCAAGTGCTGAGAGCTCTCTAGTGACCCTTGCCTTCTGGATTTCTACCAGAAAACTCAAGCCTAACAGTGAACATGCCATGTTCGTCTGACAAACATGTTCCAGTGAAGAAACCATACGCACGCACAAAATTGTAGTTTGACAGAGTTTTTACAGGGGTGGGGACTTCTTTTCAACAAAATCCTAACTCCTTAAAGAAAACAACAAACAAACAAACAAAACTCCCCCACAAAACAAAACAAACAAAAGAAACCCAAATCAAAAAAACAAAAAACCACAACTAAACACAACAGATTATTCTAGGCTGTTTTGAGTCCAGTTCTCCACAGGAAGTCTGTCTAATCCAGCAACTGCATCACACTGACTCCAGGCCAGTAACTGGATCTGAGCAGGAAGACCCAGGGCATTGCTATAAAGCCACACTGAACTGGACCACCATCCAAGATCAGGGCTACCTAGCACCATAATTATGGAAAATTTTTCAGATGAACATGATGTATTTCAAGGAATAAAATGCATTTAATACTTAGAGTATTCTAGCATTTCTGTGATACACTAGAGAGTGAATAGCAAAGCCCAGTCTGGGCAGACGGCCTGGATGATCCAATATAATGAAACACTTTCATTTCTAACATCTGTAACAATGTCTCTATTTCAGGAATCTGTGACAATAATTTTTAGTTGCTGTATTTTGGATTAGTTGTCCAAGTGATATCCTTTCCAAGTATAAGCAGACAGAATAATAATAGCTCTTAGTTGTAGATGGCAGCAGGCGTAAACAGTAGGAGACATTAATTATCACCCTTTAGGTTTTCAGCAGCAGAGACTACCAATAAAAGGAGGGAAAAAAAAAAGTAAAAGATAACTCTTCACTTTCAAAGCTTCATTTCCCAACAAACAGTGACCTAAAAGAAAGTGAAGAAAGTTGAGATTATGCCAAATTTGAGTTCATGTTTTGGGTTTTTTTTGTTTGCTTGTTTGTTTGTTTCTCTTGGTTGGTTGGGTGGGTGAGGGTTTTTTAATGAAGTACAGAGGCAGACTGGAAAATTATTTTTCATCTGCCTATTGGCAGATTATTTTTGAAATCACGATGTGTAATATGTAGAGAACAAAAAGAATCGTGGTCTGATAAGTACCAGTAGAAAGTAAGCACATACCAAGAGTGTTTGCTTATCTGTTAGTAGTGTCAGAATAAACTAGGATTAAAGGACAGATGTCATAAAGCCTAAAATACTGCTTACAATTCTGTCATAACACCATTTTTTTAATATAGCCACGTTATCTTTTGCTTGGTGTGACAGTAGACTAATATGAACTCTTCCTCAACTGCAGTGTTTTATTTTCATTATTGCATTAATAAAACTGCTTTTTATCCTACAAATATTTGGGGCAATATTTCAGAGAAGACTTTCAGATGTGTAGTAGTTTTTGGTATCAAATCAATTCATAGCAGTTGAAGCAGTGTTAAAATCATCATAAGCATAAGATTCTCTATCTATGTCATGCTTCCCAACTTTATTACTGTTTCTGTGATTAGGCAATTTTTGTCAAGATTTTAGAAAAGGTAATAAAAAATAAATGTCAGCACTGAAGTCTCTCCTAGAAAGATACGGATTAGGAAACCTTCTCTCAAATAGAGATGTGATTAAAACTAAGGTTATAAGAATATACTAGAAACATTTTTAAATGATTGGGATAGAACTGAACTGAAATTACATAATGCTGCTTTACTCAGGAGATCTTTCCATGCCGAATCTGCATCTTGAGATAATCCTGCAATAATTCTGTTTTAGCAGTTTCATCTATTTTAGATTTTCTACATGTAATCCTTAAGTTGACCAGAGGTGTTGGATATAAAGGCCACATAGAAGCCATTTGGGAAAGAGTATGCACTAAAATCAAAACCTTTTAGCCCAGAGAAGATTCGACACTGATCCAATTGACCTATAACAGCATAAACAAAAGCCACATGAGCTTTTGCAAAACTGATCTGTGTGGTTTATTAAACTGTGTGTTTGTGATCTCATCCTGTAGGTTTTCAAGGCTTGTGATTCTTCATCAGCCTATTGTTGGAAGTTTCCAATAGCCTTGGCTATGTATCTGATGTTTCATATATACCAAGCCAATTCAATTTGTTTTTTAATGCAGCACCCCAGCTCTGCTTTTCAGCAATATCTCCTACCAACATTTGTATGAAAGTTCTTGAAATCTCCCTTCTGATAGGATTCCAGGAAGAATTCTGGGGCACGAAGAGGCATACCCAACAAACCCCGTTGTGGTGGGGACTTTATCTGAAATGTTCAGCCTAGGCATCCTCAGACTGTTTGATATACTTCTGCATAATGCTTGTTCTAAAAAACCCATCATTTTCCATTCTGAAAAAAAGGTTGTAAGTCAAAAAGTCCTTAACAGTTTAGGATAGCACTGCCATTGAAAGAAGGCACCCCCAATCTGTGACTCCCGCCTCTGCTGGTGCTGCTTATTGAAGTGAAAGCTTATTTTGGCTTAAAGAGTTCCTCAAATTGCAGACTTGGCTATGAGCCACACACAAATGACTATGACTATGAAGACTGGTGAAGTCCTGAAAAGACTTATAGGAACATCAGAGGGACTTACCCTAGTGAGGTAAACAAATAGCACAATGTCAGGCCTTTAAGCTCAGTGTTGCTAGATAACACGTGTGACAGCAAATTTGGAATTATTTGGCATTCTTAGTCAGGAAGGACACCTGTTTACCAGTAAGGACAACGCAAGGGAAAGTCTTTCTTCAGTAGGCAACTATATTCAGAAACAAAACCCATCCTTAGATTGCCTGTATGCTGAGAAAATAAACACAAAAATACCCCAACTACATACCCATTATATTAAAAGAAAACAGGTTGCAGCAGTGATTGCACCATCTGCCAACAGAACATGGTACAAAACAGAGGTTGTGTGTATTGAGAGGAAGGCAACAGGAATGATTAAAAGTATAGAAGAACCACTCACAAAGAGATTGAAGTGATTGAGATTGTTCATTTCACAAAGCAGACATTTAAAAGAGGACGTGGTAATAGCATTTAAAGGAATGGTACAGGCAAGATAGATAAAAACCTTTGTTGAGACGGCTCTGTTCCCTGGCTCAACACAAGGCTATGGAGACATTCAGTGAAATTGCAAGGTAGCAAATTAAAAACCAATAAAAACTAACACTTTTTAGCACAATATGTAATTAGAGGATGTGGTGCTGATGCAGGCTGTGGAGTGTATGAGGTAATTTGTGGTTTCTTACCCCTAAGCAAAAGAATAAGCTACTTAGCATGCACAGTAAGGTAAAAACCCATGAAGTCAGGCAGTTACTACAGAGCAACACTGATTGCCACCAGCTGCCAACAGACAAGCTTGCTATCTTTCCTGCCTTGTAACCATCTGCCTCTTGTCTTGTGGAGGGCTTTGTAATTTGACAAAGAACAAGGCTCCCATCTTCTGAATTCCATGAGATATGTCTATTCAGAGGAAGTCAAGTACATTCACTTTATGGGAATCAATGTATGCAGGCACGGAATCACATGGAAAGGGATTTCCTATGAAAGATGGGTCTACAAAGCGACTCTTGATGTACGTGGAAGAGATGCATCATCAAAGAACATGTCTGTTGTGCTCCAGAAGAGATAAACTGTCATGTCTAATGATTTAAGCCAATTTGACGCACCCAACCCTGGGTATGGAGCTGAAGTGACAGCTCCTGTTTTCCCTCTGTTGGGCAAACAGTGAAGACCAGTACATGCAGTCATCAAAATAAATCACCTTGGAAAAGATCTAAGGCTGTATTTGTCATAATCAAATAAAAAAAAAAAAATCTGCACATAAAACACTTCACAGAGAGCGGAGGAAAGAGCCACATTTCAGAGCAGACTGCTGACAAGTGACATTATCCTGCGACCTGCTGAAGACAAATGACTCACCACACACAGTAACGCGGTTGTGTTGTCCCGTGGGTTTGGGACAGAGGCCCTGCAGACTCCATCACAACACGTATCCACCCGGAATCCGGGCCCCACAGACACTGTTCCTGCGCCTCCGTCCCACCACAAAGTGGAGCCTTGCCTCTTGCCAGCCCCTCCAAGCCCGGGAGAGCTGTGCATCCCTGAGAACACTTCACCTCAGGGATGGTCACTGGGAGGGCGGGAAGGGGTGGCACTTCCATGGCTTGTCCCCGGCTCCCACCCCACAGCATCTTCCCCCTGTTAAAGAAAGGAAAACAGTCACTATAGCAGTCACTATAATTTTACTCATGAATTTGCCACTACTTTTTTAAGAGAAAGTGAGACCCAGAGAAGCGGTAAAAACTATATTGGTTTTTTCCCACTGTAAGATGCTTTTCTGTCCCACCAGCTCTGCCCACTTGTTCTCTAAAGCTCTTCTCCTCTTTGATGAGTTGGTTTTAACAGGGCAGTCATTCTACTCCCCTTCACTCTCCTCCACTGATGTGTCCTGCAGCCATGAAGGTTGCCCTTTTCACCTGCCTCATCTAAAAATGAACTATCACCCAATCGCGGAATCAATTAGATTGGAAAAGACTTCTGAGATCCTTGAGTCCAGCCTTTGACCAGTACCATGCCATCTAGACCATGGTACTAAGTGTCATGTCCAGTCTTTCCTTAACTACCTCCAAGGACAGTGACTCCACTGCCTCCATGGGCAGTCCATTACAATGTCTAATCACCCCTTCTGTGAAGAAATTCCTGCCAATATCCAATCTGAACCTCCCCTGAGGCATCGTGAGGTTATGTTCTCGTATCGCTGGTTGCCTGGGAGAAGAGTCTGACCCCTATCTGGCTACAGCCACCTTTGAGGTAGTTGTAGAGAGTGGTAAGGTCACCTCCGAACCTTCTCTTCTCCGAGCTTAACAACTCCAGCTCCCTCAGCCACTCCTCATAAGACTTGTGCAACCTGACATGCTACCTGACTTACCATAGCAGCTCCATTACTTCGTTTTGGAATTATGTGCTGTTGTCTCTTTATGCAGCATAACCTTACATACACGATTATCTGCTCTCTTCCTTAGCCCAGGTTTTCATCTTTAATAATGTTGGGGGGGGGGAGGGTTCTGTTACATTGTTACTCTGATTTGGGTGATTTGGCTTAGGAAGGAGCAGAGTTACACATTCTAGTTATGGTCAAAGTTTTCCTGTAGTATAATTTTGAATACATATTTTCTGAGTTCTCCCTTCCATCCTGTTTGTGAGGGACTGAGCAGCCCTGTGGTCTCTTTTATATATATGGTATGCAAGTTGGACCCATGCTTTTGGAAGTACCTAAGCATCATTTTTAACAGGGCTACAGTAGAGTGTAAAGCACCTGAGGATCTGGGCTTGGTTATAAGCAGAGTCACAGACAAACTATGTTACTTTAGTTTGGCAGCAGTTTGTTGACACTCTGTGAGAACACAGGCAATCATTTTTAGCAAAGTCCTTGCAATTTGATATAGAGCACAACAACTGTCCATAGAATGTTAGGACCCATTTGTCGTAGAGCTCACCAAATAATTTTTTGCTAGCAGGGTCAAGAACTCTATGAAATGAACCAGAAAACAATCTAAATTGATGAAGACATTTTTCTACAGAGAGCTGTGGAGCTGTTTGTGCAGAACAAGCACCTGCCTGTAAGGCTGCAGAATACTCTGGAAGAGTACATTCTTGAGTTTTATGATGGCAAAGCTTTGCCGAACTACTTGCCTATATTGTCATTATAGTGTTTGGGGAATGGAAAATCCTTCTAAAGTAATCTGTCCCTTGAATGTTAAAATTTAATCTCTGAATGATGTTTTGATAAAACACTCTTGTGTTCACAGACTGTTAAGGAGAAGAGTTACACCCAAACTGCCAGTATCTTTGGTACACAAGTTGATAGAAGAACTAGCACCCTGAAGTCAGACATCACACTTGATGGGACATACCCAGGCAGGAGAAGAGACAGCCTTCTTGGTACTGACTGTGCCTCTGTCAAGGACTGTTGAAGTGTCTTGAGTTCATGGAAATGCTGACAGTAGCACCGAACACTATCTCTATGTTTACTGACTGAAAGGACAAGAGGGAGAGCATGGCACTAGTAAATCCAAATGACCTACTTGGAAATGTAGAGGTCATCACATTCACTTTGTAACACCTTTTGTTAAGTAATATTAGCTATATAAAAGTGCTCAAAATTCATGTTATTCTAGGTATGTTTCTCTCTGAGGAGAGCTAAAGACCATTTTGGCTCCTAACCTCAATGTCCTGTCACTTTTCTGAAGGAGAACTACAATAAGCCAGTGAAGTCAAGCAGAAAATACTGGACATAAGTGAGAAAGATAAAAAGAAATCCACTGTTTTGCCACATGGCTAAAATAAACCAACACTGAAAAAGAAGCTGCCTGTTTTGTCAGTAGAAGCACAAGGTTAAGAGTTTACCAAAAGAAGCAAAGTCGAGACAAACTGCCTAACTTTGCAAGGTCAACACAACTTACATTCAATAATTAAGTATGAGACTGACCTAATGAGACAGGCAATAACCATATTTCAGGTTCAGTGGTTCTCAATAACTGCACTGAGAGAATACAACTGAGGCTGGAGACAAAAAGGTTATTTTTAGAAGCACTAATGCTAGGGCAGTGATTAGAAATAAGGATCCTTTTCTCAGGTAATGAGTATTTTAACTAACAAGTGTAATTCCCAATGTTTTGAGACAAGACTGTGTGCCAGAAGTCAGAACCAAAAGCTTATATAGGGACACATCTCTGCAAAGCAAAAAGTAAAGATTAACTGCTTTCCTGCTTGAGGGAAGAGAAAAAGGGATGTTTGCTATGAGATTTTCTATATTTTCTATAGTGTAGCTAAGAATCATCTATCTGCTCCTTTGGACAGGGAAAAAAAGAAACATCCCCAGAAACAGGCTAGAAAACTTCAGATGGGTATATGAAGGAAGAGACCATCACTGACAGCTAATGGAAGATGAGGAAGGAGACTTCACTAGTGCCATGTCCAGCCAGTGTCTGGCTGTAGAAAGTTTTTGACCTAGCTCTTTACTCCCAAGCAGATCTGCAAGAATAGAGAAACAAGTCCATGACACCAGCAGTCCACTATTTCCTCATACAAGCCTTGACTTAAAATTAAGCTTAAGAATGCCGCTGTGGTAGGTGGCAGAAAAATGTGAAGTTCCATACATGTGATTGAGACTCCAACCTCAGGACCTCTTTTTGTGGAAAGAAAACACCAGCTGTGGGTTTTATTTGGAGGAAGGCGAACCCAGAAAAATATTGTCTCCCTAAGCCTCAAAAAGAAATCCTATGGAATGAAACATTGCTTCCGTGAGGCATTTTCTTCTAAACTTTAAGTGAATATGTACAGGTTTTGGTCTCACTGAAGACAATGAGATGATCAATATTTTTGAAGAGACATTGAAACTGTCTCAGTGTGTTTGTATCCTTGGTTTACTGGATGTAAGATGAGATTCAAACTAATCCATCGATATTTTGTGAACAGCTGTTTAGAGTTATTAAACCTTTACATGCATTCATCAGTGGAAACATTAATGGTGACCAGTACTGCTAAGAATTGGGTATTGCAATGGGACTACATGTAACAAATAAATTCTGTTGACCCCAATGAATGTAAAATATTTCTGGAGTTTTAGTAATACCCGGTGGAATACAGAAAAACATTCCTGCTGGTATGCTAATCTGTTCTGTGATCAATAAAAACTGTATGAGAACATGAGACTGGATAAATAAAACTGTCTCTATAATTAATGTATTCTCTTCTCCCAGAGTATTGCACTGCTCTTCTGTACCTCTGAACTTCTGTGTTCCCACTGCACTGCTGTAGCCATCTCCCATTTTTATCGTCTGCTGTTTTGTTCTGCCTTCTCCCTTCTGCCTTCTCCCTTGTCATTGTTTTAGTGTGTCAGGGACACAGGAGGAGGGAAATAGTGCTGTGGTTTTATAAAATGGCTACAACTGGGGGGAAAACCCAAACCCACTAACCAAAACAAATATCCTGGCTCTTATCAGTGACCCATTGTGAGAGCAATAGAGGAGGAAGGAGACCTTGAGCTATCAACAGCATGGTAATTCTCCACATCTACTTGTTCCAGCTGTGCAGTTCATCAAGATCGAAAGCACTTTTGATACAAAATCCTGGGTCTGACAAGAACTCATATCATGCAAAATGACGTTTGCCAACCAAAATATTCTTGTGTCTTCTCTTCTCTTTTGCTTTTCCACCAACACTCCTTTGCCAGTCATGTTTTCTCATCTGTGGGCTAGGGAGTGTGTTCCCAATACCCAGCACATCCACTCCCAAAAACAATGTCCTTTAATGATGTTTTACTTTTGAACTTTTGAAGAACAGAATCCAGTGAGAACTCACAGATTATCAGAGTGGCGTCATATTCAAATCAGCTGATTTCCAGTGCCCATTTAACCATGTGAAACATCATACTTCAGCACAGGTGAAATGACCAAGTCCAATTAGATCATTGGTATGCATGGATGGAATAGTCCCGCTCAGCAGTTACCTCAACACTTCTAGTAAATCTTATTGTGTATAGATTAACCTAATTCTCAGTGTAAGTTGTGCTGTGACACTGGTTTTCATTGTGTTGACCTGCTGTGGAGCAATGATTGCTGATGATTGCATATAGTGTACAGTAGCTTTATGGAAAGGAGTATATTGGAGGAAATCCTTTGGAAGTAATACAGGTAAAGTAATTTTTGATTTTATGTGCTCAACACAACCAGAGTGTGTATTTGCAGTATCTACTATGCAGAGATACCCCTCCCTAAAAGAGAAGGCTGGCTGCTCCCTGTGGCTGGAATGATGGGTGAGTGGCTGTGCAGGGCCTTGTTAGCAAAGGCTATCCCACAACTCCAGCCAGAAGCAGGACAGCTGGGGACACCGAGGGGGCAGCCCCAGTCCTGAAGATCAGGCACCTTCCTCGGGATGGGCTGGGGCTGCCATAGGACTTCAGTCCTGGCTCAGTGTGCCCCAAGCAGCATCTGGTGGGGTAGAAGTATTAGCAGCAGGGTGTTGAACCAAAGCTGGAGTACAGAAGCAGCACCAGGTTTCCCAAACTTCACTACTGAGAATTCTTATGATTTCAGAAACATAATAAATACATTAAATTTCATTCAATGCAGTTACTTTGAAAATTCTCTTACATATGTCTAAATAAGTGTATATCCTGCATTTGGCATGAAAGTGTTTACTAACCTCTGGACCAAAAGCCACTGAAGAGCTGCAAACAGTTAATTTGCTGCTGAAAGTAGTTTGTCAATTCCTAGCAGGAGGTCTTCAAAGGTTAAACAGCTATATTCAAAGTAATTTAAACAGATTCATGATTGCTGGGAGTGTTCTGGAAGCCCTGGACATGATGAAAACTAAAATTTGCCTGCTTAGTTTTACAGAGGCAAAGACACCTGAATTCAGCTCTTCCTTATATATGCATTAATTTTTGTAATTATGGTGTCGCAGAAGGAGATTCAGGGGGTGGGAGGAGAGGTGGAGAGACCTGCTATTTTGGAAAGATTTAAATCTGACAAACTGGGAGCAAGGATAGGGTAATAGGGAAGTGCCTGTCAGGGGGATCTCACACTGTTAGGACTCAATGGATGACAAACATAACTTGACAAGATAGAAAATATTAAAAATATAATAATATAATGTGTGGTACATTAGACAGTATATTAAATAGTTTCTTTATCCAATGTTCCGTGAAATGAAAGGAAACCCCAAAACTTTGGGTTTTGCTTCTGGACCACTTCGTTCACTGAGCACAAATGTTCCTGCAGGAACAACAGTGGTGGTATACGTAGCTGTGCATACAGTGTGTACTCAAGTGCAGAAACAATCCCTATCTCCTCTCCACAGCCATATACTCTCCAGATTTTTCTAGTCTGCTGAATGTGCAGCATGGTATTTATTGTACAAGTTCTAAAGAAAACAAGATTTGAATTAGACAATGCCAGACCAGATACTGATGTGCTTGAGTGTTGAGTAAAAATAGGTTTCATTATCATTTATTGGAGGGAATGGGTGAAGGAAACCTCATTCTTCCCCCTGTTTGGAATTCCAGCTTTGGTTTGCTGGAAGAGAAGAGAAGTTTGTCCTGGATCTCCTGCAAATTAAAGTTTAACATCTAAGTTGCTTCATCTATATACCAAACTCAGAGAAATTTAGTGTCTAGTTAAAGGCATCTAAATGAGGCGCCTCCACTGAAAGCTTAGTTCCCAATGGTCCCTATAGGGAAAGTGGAGGGAGACAGCCCTCTAGAGGTGTCTATTTTGCCCTATTGAGACATGAATTCCTTTCTGGAGATACCACTGTGGAAAAACCTTAAGAATCTGCATTGTCATTCAGTTGTCAAGTATTTCAGTTAAGTAGCCAAAATGAGGGAGCATGATTTTTTCCTAAAGCTGTCAAACAGAAATTACCTTCCTGAGATTTCTGTTATCCAAGTCTCTGAACTGTTGCTCCAAGATGTCTTTAGTCACTGCCCAGGCTTTTTATAGAATTTATTGCAGACAGAGAATTTACATGCACCTTTCCTAACATCCTATCATCACCTGCAACTTAAGGACTCCTGAAGTGAACACAGTGAGGAAGCCTTCATGTCCAGGTCAGGCTGATGTATAAACAAAGGTGATGTTAAGCAACCAACAGGGCTCATTGTAAGGTTTCCCAGGGCAAGGGGAAGGAAACAGTGATATTAAAATGTATATTGTTCTGGAATACTTTTGTGTATTCCGTATTCTCTATGACCAAATCCTCAAAGGCTCCCAAGTTGATACTGAAGGACCTGAACTTCTACCAAAACCCAACTTAGAGTTAGGAGTTTCGTTGCTTCTGTACATCATGGCCTAATGACACTACATTCAGGGACATGATAAGCTTATTATCCATTTCTGAAAGGCCTTGTTTACAGGCTTGTAAATAATGCAGATAAATTTTATTTAATGATGAGAATAAATTTTGGTTCTGCTTCCTGTATTAACAGTAAATGGCTGCTGGTTGGTATTGCTTGTACAATCGGTGGTTCCCACAGAAAAAGACAGATCATAAAAGGCCAACATAAATCAATTTGAGGTTCATCTTGCCCTAATGGAGTTGTACAAGATGGCAATAGTGTGAATTATAACCACAAAAATACTGAAAAGAAAAAGAGTAATAATACTACTTATAAATCATACCTCAAAACGCAGTAAGTTTTCCCCTTCTGCATCAACCTGACTCAAAAGTCCAAATGATTTTTACTGTAAGTTAGACTGCATGGTGTGTATGGCATCTTGAAACATATAACCTGTACCCATAAAGCTTTGAGAAAGTATTATAAACCTAAAAGAATCATAGAAAACATTGCCAGAGAGTTGCTTAGTCTGGGAAGGAAATAGCAACTTGCGGTATCGTCATGGCCTGACTGTACAAAACTGAGTACTGTAAAAGAGTTCTGGGGACTGATGCAGATCTGAGCCAAGTTCAGGGAAAACATTCCACTGTTTTTAGTGAAAACTGCACTGAGGTCTCGATTCCGCAGTAAGAGGATGGTCTTTTTCACCCACGATAAAAAGGCAGACTGAGTTGTAATCAACTTGACTTTATCTTTCCTTTTTGTGTTTTTTTGTTTGTTTGTTTGTTTGTTTTTTCACTTTGTAGATGCCCTTGCAAGCTTTTATCTATTCTAGGAGTCCCATGAGACAACATTCATGCTGATTTCATGTTATGGACTGAGAAGTTTCAAGAGGCTTTCTGAGAAGCACTTTACGCCTCTGGCTAAAATCTGAAGTACAAATCTACAAGGGAGTAGGGAATTAGGCTAAGAAAAACAAACAAAAAAAAAAAAAAAGAAAAAGGAAAGAATTATGCATGAGAGGAACGTGGCAACAGCAACAAAAACACATTTATCTCTGAAGCCATGAGCTATTACATTTTATTCTCTGTAGAGAGAAGAAAGAGCTAGAATTCTACTTAGGTATCTGCAGTTGAAAGCCATGGAAGTAAGGGATTGAAAATAGATACTGATGAATGTAAGTAATCATTTTTCAAGATAGAGAATAGAAAGTTCATCCTGTAATTCTCTCAGAAAGCTGCTTTCCTAGAGCCACCATCATTTTAAGAGGAACCTCATTACATGTTTGTTACTGGAAAAAGAAATCCCATCTAGACAAAGCTTAAACAAAACAATAACAACAAAAAAAAGCAAAGGATAGACAATGTTTTTTTATCTAACCACTCATTCCTGAAGGTCTCCATCACAGAAATATCTGAGCATTCATGAATTCCAGCCAGACCTTGAAAATATCCACAGAACATGTCAGGGTTCCTCTAGCTTACTCTTAATGAATATTATTATTTCCTATCACAAATTGTTTCAGACTGGAATTTAACCTCTTCTGCATGTGAGTTTTTTCACTTTCCACTGGTATATATAGACTGTATTAGTATTTGGAGAGTATACAATGGAAGGAAAAGTAGTAGAATAAAAATCAATGGTGTTTATTTTTCTTTGATTAGATTGAACAGCAAACAGTGTGAACTTGGGTAGACAAAGAAGTCTGTTGTTCCATTTTTGGGTGAGATTAACTGCTGCATAACATGAAAGCTGGCACAATGGTCTAGAAAACTGCTATCAGACTAAAAGGATAATAAAATGTTTTGGACAGAAATACAAACAATGGTGAATAATGAATATCTAGCGATCTATAATTCTGACAAAGGTTTTTCTTTGAGGCTACGTGTTAGAATTACATGCTCAAAATACCGCAGTACTCAGCATGATTTATGTACTTGATAAAATGCCTCATAGTAGCACAAAAATAGAATTACAGCAGGTTCACAACAAATAGACATGTTACTTTTAAAAAACTTAAGTAAGCCAACTGGAGTGAGAACCAATGAGAGCAGATGATCAACATATTTATTTTGAAAGCAGCCAGAATGCCTCAACCTTCTTCAGTCACAACTATCTAAGTCATGTCAGTCCCAGATTCAGCTAATCCCAGTTATGGCTCTGTTATCAGGTGAAAGTAGCTCTTTTACTCTGGCCTGCTTTCTCATTTCTCATGACTGTTACCATTGTTTGCTTTTGCTGTCTGTGCTCAGATAAACCCATGGCTTCCTGAAGTCAAGACCTAAGTTCACTTGATGTCCAAATGAAAACACAGAGAAGTATATAAATACTGTTCCAGTAGCTTCAGCCTCCAGGATACAAGAAAGTAAGGTAGTGACACGAAGAACTGAGTTGTTACATAGGTCAGGGGATAGGGACATAACTGCTCTGGTGGGGCTGAAAGATGGGAATGACTCCTCTTGTGGATATAGCAGTGTTGTTTAATGAGGTAGACTCCAACTCTGAACTAAAAGTGTGCATCTTTTATTTCTCTATGATTTTTGCTAAGCAAAGGAAAATGTCTTTGAATATGTTGTTCAAAGTTTAGATTTTAATGTAAATCTTTTAGAAGTAGATGATTGACTACTTTTAACTTCTCAGAGGGAAGTAATTTACAGAAAGGTTTTTTTTTAAGAAATAGTCTGAGTAGTAAGAAAAATTACCAAATCTTAGAATGGTTTGGGTTGGACCTTAAATATCATCTAATTTCATCCCCCCATTGCATAGGTGGAAACACTTCCCACTAGACCGCGTTACTCAGAGGGCCATCCAGCCTGGCCTTTAACACCTTCAGGGATGGGGAATCCACAGATTCTCTGGGCAACCTGTTCCAGTGCCTCACTGCCCATATAGTAAAGAATTTCTTCCAAAGATTTAATCTAAACCTACCCTCCTTCATCTGAAGGCCATCATCTGTAGAATGTCTAAGTATGGTGTACAGTAGAAAACACAGGAACATGATAAACATAGATCTGAAAAAAAATAGCAATTTTCTAGAATCTAATTCTAGTATCAGAGTAACTAAGATTCAGCCAAGTAGAAATTCTGCTGATGTAAAGTTATCATTACTAAACATTTTAAGGGAGAAAGTAAATATCCTGTCTGTTAGCTGTAAGGACAATGTACTATTTTGCCAAATTGATATCTTGGCTTTCAGAATTTATGGATGGTGAAAGCAACTCTTGATAAACAATTTAGGTGTGGAGATACTTCATAGTGAAGACAAATTAGTACAAGATTGGAGAGGTAGGAAGAGGAAATACCAGAACAAAAAAGCAGATCTCAAATTGTCAGAGGAAAATCAGAAATAAAAGATTTTATGTGAGCAGAGAAGAAGCTTGGGGAGTGTGACAGACAGGTGAAGTACCGGAATCAGACAGCAGAGGAGGCAGATTCAAGGAAGCACCTTAATCACAATACAGTGATTTTACCTTGAAAACAGGCTTGGGATATTGGGACAGAAGGTTAGGAAACCAGAAAGAAATCAGGAGAGGATTTGTACAAAACATGTACAGCAAGGCTAGCAGTGCACCAAGGGAACACAGTTCACAGATTTCAAAAGAAAGCTGTTGGTGTGGATTTCAGTCAATGTGTTGTGTTGGCTCTGAGACAGGTATCAAAATGGAGACCCATTTAATGATGTAGATATCTCCTGGAACTGTGGTAGTGTACTTTTGTAGATTTGCATTTTAATGAGTCATAATAAAATATAATATGCGGATGTAATCTGTGCACAAATGCTTGAGGAAATGAAAGACTGACTAACAACCATTGCATAATTTCAACATGGAGAAGTTATTGCCCAATTCAGATGTCAAAACCATGCAAATAGAGATGCCTTGGTCCTACTAGGTTAATGTTCAATTTGTTTTATTACCATTTCAAACATAAAGGAACACAGGCAATAATATTTTTGATTTGGATATTTAACCTTTATTCCAGTAATTTCTCCTCTGGATGAAATGAATCCTACAGCTAAAGCAATCTAATTGAGAATAAGGCTTGTCACCTAGTTCTGTGATTAGGCAAGGGTCTTCACATAATAAATCTGACAATATTTTCCTTAAATCAATATTTCCAGGGCAAGAAGGTTTTTCTATAGATCTTCAATTCCTAATTTATTGAAAACAATTGTTCTCAAGTCCTGAGTTATTTTAGAACAACAGGAAGCAAAGCTGACAACTATTTTTTTTTTTTTTTAGTAAGAAAATATCAGTTTATGGAAACTTAAGTGATATGTGACCACAGCACAGGGGCCTCCATCTGAAGGTATGTCTTATCAGCTCCAAAGAAGAACAAAAGCACTCTGATTTTAAAAAAGGAACTTTAAAAATAATCCTTTCCCCCCTATTTTTTTCCACAATATTTGATTTGCATTGTTCATCAGAGTAGAAATGGATTTTGAAATCAGTTTTCCATATAGTTGACAAAGGCTATTTCTTAAACGACTTTCCTTGCACAATAGTACTTAAAGCTCCCATGATTAGCATGAAGAGAAGGGAATACAAAGTACCAAGTGAGGGAAGACATAGTTGGGTAAATAGGGAATTTAAGAGAAGGAGCCATTAAGCATACTCCTATTAGTTCAGGAGTGAGTCCTTTTCAAGGACAAGGGAAAAACAAAATGTACAATGCAGCTCCATGGTGGTAGGTTTAACATTTTAATAGCTGGCACTCTGCCTGTATCTGATGCACTTGTTCAAATAGGCAGATGCTGGATTGGATAAATGGAAGGGCATGTAAGGACACAGAGTCTACCTTCTTGCTGCATTTATTATCACAATAACTCACCGACTACAGAATGTGGGAAGAAAGTTCCCTGGATGTTAAGAGAGGCTTTATACTGACAATCTGAGGTGGAAGTTTTTGCTATGATTAATGGACACTAGAGCCACTGAACAATTGAAACTATTCCATGTCCAACTCAACTGCTGCTTGTTACATTTACCAGTGGAAAATACTCTTTTCCCCTCCTATCAATTCAAATTTAACTCCTGTGATTTATATTCTCACACGGGTAATTTTATATCACCAAATTATTTTTAGCAGGTATTTTAAATTGTGCATTCTTCCATTTTTACAGAAAAGCCAAATTTTATTTTTTGGCTGGATGTGACGGATGATATGGCTCATTAGAGACCCCTGGTCTGTATTTCAATGCTTCATATTACTGTACTGGACCCAGCTGGTAAAGCCTGATGATGAGAAAGCTCACAATTTCACAGCAAGAAAGATGTGAGGTTTTCCTTTTTTATTATGTTTTAGAGCTCACAATAACTTTTGTCTCAGCCAGGCCACTTGGGACATGATTTTTCTTTAAAAAATGGAAGGCTCTCCCTGGACATGATCCGTCATAGAAATCTGTTTGAGTGCATTTGAAAGGAAAAGCTAATTTTTAACCAGTGTGTAATCTTTTAGTCTTTGATGGTAGCACACCTCACATTTTAAATAAATACGGTGTTCTTACTAAAAAAACGTTTCAAGATAAAAGCTTTACCCATATCTCTTGGTCTCTAAGGAACGATGCTGTGATTCACAGAGCTGCAGAGCACCTGCTTGCGCTGGGGTGAATTACTCACAGGGGGTATGTGGTGGTGCATCCCCTCGTTCGTGACAGCGTGACCAGTCGCACAAGTACGCAAAACAGCTTCTTAGAAAGTGCATCCTCCAATGTCTGCTGCTGCCACGACCAACGTCACAGGTGTCCATGAGTCAGCACTGCAGTCCATCCTGTTTAACGCAGACACTGAACCAAAAACTTCCGCAAGAAAATAAACGCAGCGGCCAACCGCGGCTGGAATGCGCACAGGGATGCTCCCGCCGGTTGGCGAAATGCATTAAAAAGGAAAAAAAAAAATAAAATGTTGATTAGCCCGTACAGCCCTGTTTTTGGTGGGGTTGGGTTTTGTGTTTTTTAATTTTTTCGGTGAGTAAATGACTGCTCTCTGCTACTTGATAGCCTAGGCTGGCAGCGCTATGGCAACCGGGCTGCGGGAAGGGCGGAGGGGAAAAGTCGCTTAGCAACTGCAAGCTTTAGGCAGGCAAGGCTGGTAGAAAGCACAGCAGTTTTTAAAAAAAAAAAAAAAGCACAGTAAAAGTCTCCCCCCAAAAAACCTGCAGTTGCTACTAGAGATGATTAAAATATAGATCAGATGAGTTAAGTATTCAGAAGAAAATAAAAGAAAAAAGGCGTGATAAAGCCAATTAAAAAAATGAGATAACAGCTTGGGGGGGAGAGGGGGGAAGTAGAGATATCAGTGATGATCCTAGATACAACTTCATCAATGCAAACAATAGCCCTCAACCAGCCCTGTCAGTTCCGTATACCATTCGGCAAAGCAGAACTCCACTCACAGGCATCACCTTGCCGGTCTCCCAGGTTTTGGCTGAGCAGAGGAGCAGGGTGCAGCCCTGAGCCTCTGCAGAGGCCACGGGCATGGCTCCCATGGACTCCTAGCACCCTGAGTCCACTGCCAGTGGGGTCACCGCTACTTGGGGAGGTGGAAGGAGCAGCTCCTGCATAGTCTTGCCTTTATTTATAGCCTTCCTCCGGCATGATAAGGACTCTATGCTCAAGAAAAAACAGTAATATGAAAGGTTATCCAATGCACCAATTCAGATTTTTAGTAATAATTTTTCCAAGATGTTTTTACAGTGCTCCAGGCTCCCTGACACTTCATTAATAATCCAGTAAAATCCCAGCAACATTACATTAATCACTCCGGTGGGAACCTAGCCAGTCAGGCACCTCTTTTTCAGCCCTCCATCCTCATCCTTCTCTAAGCACTGTCTCAAACAGACGTCTTTCACTGCATGCTTGGAAAGTTGCCCAATTTGAGCTATTTTGGACTAACAAAGGGACGATTTCATCCAAAGACACAGCACCCCCACAGAGCTGCTGCCCTTCCCCTCTCTAATGTAATGGGGGTTGGGTGTTTCTGCCGACCATAGCCCAGGAAGAAAAACATGAAAGGAGAGACTGCATTGGTCTGACCTTCCCCTTCAAAGTCTACCTGGAGGCCAAGGGGCAGTTGACTCGCATCTGCAGGTATGTGGAGCCACAGACTCCTTGTGGAGGGCAGAGTCCGGTGTCTGAGCTGCGACATTCCGCGTCATGCAGCAGGGTTTGGTTTCGGTGTTGTTTTGTTAATGCAGAGAAATCAGTTTACTGTTGCAAAAGCCTGATCAGGCGAAAATCAAAGTAGACACTGGGCATGTGCCAGCCTGGTCAAATATCAGTGTAGTCAACTCACAGGCAGATTGGCAGACGGATCTGGATGGCATCCTTTTTTTCCCACCCAAACAACACAGCGAGAGGCCAGAACGAAGACGCTGCCCGAGCTCCTGGCCGCTCCAGCGCCCTGGCCTGTCCCCGTGGCTTGTCCTGCCCTGGCTTCCCTCAGATCCCACGGTGGCCAGATGCTGACAGCCAGCTGTTGACAGCCAGATGCTGACAGCCAGCCTCACCACCTCCCAGGCTCCGGGGCAGCTGGCTCCTGAACCAATGTTTTTAGGGCTTATAATGCTAGAGGATTTCTGTGTTCACGTTTACCGGCAGCATTGTTTCCCCGAGCAGATAATGCTGACTAAATCGATACTTTACAAAGGCACAAAGGAGTCAGCATGTGACTGATACACAATACTGGTTAACAAGACACATACAATGGTGGTATTAGTGGGAGGAAAGAAAAGCTCAACTTTCTGTCAGTCATAGGTTCATTAGAAAGTAAAGAGTTGTTAGCACACAGAAAAGCTCTTTACATGCATGAAAATGGTACCAGTTCTGAAAAAAGAAGTGAAGGAAAAATTAATCTTGCTTTAATGCTGGTCGTGAAACTATCTCAAGCTCTCTTCCATTAAGTAACTTTTCTTAATAGAATTCTGAAATGTGTATACTAAAAGAACAAGATCAATGAAAAACCTCTTATTTTTTACTTGTTTAAAAATATCCTCAAAACGTCTTACATACACTTTCACCAGAGATGGATACTGTCAACCTGAAGCTTCTTGAGGAACATCATACATTATTGTAACACTAATGACCAACAAAAGTTCCTAGGTTTATAAGAAATAAGTAATATGAAGGGTACCTTATCTTTTTCTTTTGTTTCTTCTAATGTTTTTATAGAGATCAGGGAGGTCTTACAGCCAGAGGATATGAGAAGAAGGCATATAAAATACTTTAAATCTTCCAGTCACATACAAAGAGGCTAATTATTGAAGGCAGTTTGAAAAATTTTCTTCAAAAATAAACTCATAAAGTGATTCTTGAGTTTAAAAGTCCGAGAGACATAACAGCATGCCTTAACAACTAGGTGTTGATTTCATTTGTTTTCTTTCCAACAGCTTTGTGCTCATCTCATGAGCTGTCAGATTCTCCAGCACAGCCTGGGAGTCCTGCTCCTTTATTGCAGCAGAAGTTATTGGAGTTCTGTTTTTCTTGGAGCAGAAATGGCAAAATGTAACCCGCCTCACATGATCTTACAACTCAAATAGCCATTGATTTTTACATTGCCTATGAAATAAGGTACCACACTCAACCTGGGACAGAAAAATCCCGACACAACTGTGAATATGTGAGTTCACTCACCTCTTCATTCTCGCTCAGCCCTCGAATTGAAAAAGTCCCAACTGTAGAAATGTCCCAGTATTAAAAACATCAGCATAAGATGTGAATATTGTGAAGTGCACAGGCACTGTCATTTACTGCGCTGCTGGCTGCCAGTGACACCAATGAGCTACTAGATTCACCTATATCCAGTTGTGTTAGGTTTGTCTTGCTTTGGATGCCATTTATAGCAGCAAATAATATAGGTGTTGGTGAGGACAGGCAAATTAATTATTTGTTTGTTAAATGGCATCTTTTGGAAAAAGACAATGGTATGATCTAATTTTAACACAATTATTACAATTTGTTTTCTGTATCAATATTCTCAGCTATATATGCTTTCAGAGGACAAATAAAAACAAAACCATAGAAAACTGAACATGATACATGCAATTAAAGATTGATGTAACTGATACAAAACAAACTGTAGTTTCTCAGGCCACCTGATGTTCTTTGCTAAATTTTGATCATGACTTCTCTGCTGATCTTCACCAGAAGTTTCTTGCACTCTGAAAAGTCTGACCATTTTCTTCTTCAACGTGCAGGGACACTGTCATGATCATCATGGTTGGGAAAGCCTGTGAAGACAAATGTGTTGCCCTAGTACCATCTAGTGGAGGGAATGCTGGAGAGAGATTTAAGTGAAAGGAGAAGAAATTATTTGGGGTGGGAGCCAAACTCATCAAGCCAGCGACAGTTCTTTGGGGAAAGAAGATGCAAAGCAGTTGTCTTCAAATTACACAGAGACTTTTTCAAGGCTCTCTCTCCCCAGGTCCCATAGAGATTATAAAGCTATCTAGGACTGAAATGCCTTTTAATAATACAGATCATCAAGCTTAAGAACATTTTGAAATTTTATTCTGTTTTCTGAGGAAATTTATAGGCAAACCACATGTCATTGATGCTACCTGTTTCTTATTTGACAGGAACCATCTGGACAGCAACTACTCTAAAGTCAAGAAAGTAATTTCAGTCTGCAAGGCAGAATAGAGAGCTGCAATTTAAATGCCCAAATGTCAACCACAATATGAAGGTCCTTATATGTGGACCAAGAGCATAAAACAGAAAGTATGCCTACAGCTATAAGCCTTGCTTTGGAGGAAGCAATGATTAAATACATAATGTAGGGACTTGAATGGCCTCCTACCCACCCCTTCTGTTTGCAATGACCACTAGACAAACAGAGAAAGCCCTTCCAGAGATTAAACTAATTTAGAGATGCCACAAGCCTACCATAGTAGTGAAAAGCTGAGTGGACACACCTTATGACCTCATTCTTTCTCACAGCCTGGATAGCAATGAAGTAAACAGCCTGTGCATGCATCAGCTGACTTCTGGCTGCTGACTGCTAATCTGATAGACTCCTGTTCCTAATCTTCCTTCTCAGGCCCCCATCAGTCTTGTGTTTACCTTCTCTTCCTTATTTCCTTCTACCAAACTCTTTGGTTCCTAAAGATTAAACTAACATTTAAAAAAGCAAACAACAAAAAAATAAACAACAAAACAAAGTAGCCCACTCAAAAACAAACAAACAAACAAAAACCTCATATAAACAAATATACAAACAAACTGAAAGAACACTAGGAGAGTTAAGTCCTGTATCTCATTGTAGCATGGCAATGCTCTGCACAAGAAAAAATTCAATAGGAAGTATAAGTCAACAAGGCAAGAATAGGGAAAACACTAGAAATGGAAGCATATAATATGCTTTTGGAAGGTGGAGTACTGAACCAGGCAGAATGAAAAAGGGACAACAGTAGTACTGCTTGACTACCTGGCAATCCTCCTATCTTCAAACTGAGTGCTAATTTTTAAACTGTCTCCTGGGGCTGGCCAGAGAGTGTATCTGGAAATGAAACCCAGCGAGTGGAGACTAGGCTTCAGTGATAGGTACTGAGCAAAAGAGAAGAGCCTCAAAGTAGTAGTGAGGCAAACAAACAACTCTTTATTTGCATTCCAAAATTCCTTACAATAGTAGCAGCTCATGGCAGTAATCAAAAGAATTTCCACTGACAAAAAGAGGCAGGAATTACTATAAGAAAGCAAGGTAACAGTGTTCACTTTAGTCTTGGGCCATAGGTGTAGCATACATTGGTTATGGTTAGCACGATAGGCCCAAGATATTTTAGAATTAAACTTGAGTAGCTGATGTTTTCATCAGGAAATGGAGTAGAAGGCCTTTCCCATGTAATTTTCCCAGACATGGTATCATAAATATGAGAGTGTTAGCTCCATCACAGTGGCCTGTGCTCCATCCCATTGAGACAGGCAGCCCTACCTGCAAGCCCTACAGCAATCCCTCAGAAAACTCTAATTCACATTCCACTTCCTTCAGCACCAAGGGGGAGCTTTTGTCAGCCAGCTCCACACTGAAAGACCATGAGGCACAAGCCCAAGTCAACATCTCCAGTACTGTCGGTGGTACATGAAGATCCTAAAGCACCAGCATGGTTAGCCAGACCAAAATTCTTGCTGCACATCTCACACCAAAAATGTGAGACTTTGTGTGAGAAGTTCCTAGCGGATCCCTTCCATCTCAGAATATTCCATGATTCTATGATTCAGCCAGACTGGTGCCTCTGCAAAACATTAGCCTAGAGGAGCTGCCATGGTCATGGTTTCAATGCTACCAACTGTGCAGCCGTGCAATATCCCTGAGGTTTAGTCTGCCATAGAAAGAGAGGAGGGTGTTCAAATAAGCACAGGCAAAGGGAATGGAGGTAAAGAGGAAGAATCCATCTGTCTCTGCCGTAGAATGAGTCCCATGGCACTTCCCTCCTGTGTCTGTAGGCTGCACCACCAAGTGAATGGAAAGCCTTATGCTACTTCTAGTGTCTTGCTGGGAAAAGGAGAGGATATTCAAGATCAATAATAGAGCTTTGACTGGGTTTGCTGAGCAACTTCCTGGCAATGTGCTGTGCCATTCATTGGAAAGATCTAGGAATGCTACCAAAACTGCTCTGCTCCATGAGAATTGCCTTTACTGGTCTGGAAATGGCTGCAGAATGTCCTTCATTAGTAGTTTACTTCTTTCTCCTAACACAGGTGACTGCATGAGCAGGAGGGAATAATAATGTTCCTGTAGGATGCTGTAATTCCAGGGAGCTCTTACAGAGTGAGTATAAAAGGTTTCTCCCCAGTCTTGGTGTTTCGCCTGCCTCAAGAAGGGAGCAGTGCATCTTTTGTCCCAGACAGCATGCAAGACTCTCCTCAGTAAAACCAGTTTCTTTAGGTTCCTGTCCTACAAGTGCCAGCCTCTGTCCAGAACACCACCTGGAAGGCACTCCATGCCCGCAAGTAAAAGGTTGTGTGTTATGCAATGTATTCCTCTTGCCTAACAGAGGTTTTGGTGTATTTAGCCTGGCCCAAATGGTCATCACTCTCAGCCCAATGTTCACCAGCATTTGAAACACTGGGCTTCTGGGCATCTGGCTCATGATATTATTCCAGAAAAAAGTCATAAGTAGAAATATGGTCAGTGTCTCGCCATGTCTGAAGCTTTCTGGACACCAAAATAGACATCAAGTCTCAGGCTGATCTGTGGCAAGTTGTACACCTCTGTAAGCTTCATTGTACCCCCAGCTTAAGTCAACAGGAGATGGACTTCTCTGCTGTGCTCCTGGCGCTCCAGGACAATATGGACAAGACTGCACAAAGTGTGACTTCTTCCATCCTATACAATCTTCCAGTGCTATCCCAGCAGGTTTTATACTTGCACACATGCCATACACATATGCAGCTTCATGTTAAAAAGCCACCACCCTGGCAAGCTGCAACACGTTGCTTCGGGTATCTTGAACTGCTCAAAAAGACATGAAAAGAAGTATTTTCCATTGGACTGCATAGGCACCCCATGGGATGAGACAAGTCACAGGGGTAAGAGCTCTGCAGCATGGATCGGTCTGTGCTTACCACTCAGCCTCAGCACTGGGATTAGCTCCTGGCACTCTTCTATTTAGCAGAGTAGCCACAGGGTCTAAGTAACCTTCTCCAACCCTATCACAGCTAGAGTTGTAATAACTTAATCCTATTATTCTAAATATAGCTGAAGCTACAGAAATCACTGTGAAATTCATCCATCTTCCCTAGGTATGCTTCCAGACTCTGACAGATAAGGTTCAGCATCCATGAGGAATGATTTCAGTTTAGTTTAGATCCATATCCTGCATCAATAAATACATTCTAGGCCAAAGAACATATCTGTATAGGTGTGGTCCTTATTTCTTCCCGTGTCTTTTATATTTGAGGAGATTGCAAGTTGCTTTTTTTCTTTCTTTTTCTGTCAAGAAAAAGTACAGTGTGGTGTGCATGTGGCTGGGATGCTGCATTTGGAATTACCAGGAAGATCACATTTGCTTGGCATTTCATGAGCTCTTAATCTGAAATAATACATGTGACATCATGGGTCCAAGACTGTTCTCTTTACACAATAGCAATTTCTCTATATAGCAGTCAGAGAGAAGTTAATTCATAAAAGTAGGGCTAGAAGGATTTGGCCAAACACCTATTTACTTTAAGGAAGAGCTAAAAAAATAAATTAATACTACTTTGAGAAGATGTCAGATTGATACTACGAAATACCCATAACCAACAGTAAAAATCTACTCAGCTAAATGGATGCTATCTGTGTATTCAGGCATTTGGTAGCAAACAGCTTTTGATATATTTGGTCTCCGAAGCAAAACTAGAACTGATGAAACTTTCTTAAATCATAAAAGAGTATGAATTCACAGGTTTCAGCAACTCATATTTCACACTTGTAAATCTAACTTTGCTCCATGACTTTATGACAAAGATAATAAGGACTATATTTGCAGCAGCCAGAAAATGTCTTTATCATTAACACTGATTAAGGAAAGATGCAGGAGAAGGTAGCTACAAGAGAGGTAAAGTCAGACCATAGCCCAACAGACAGCCATGATATGGATCCAGCCTGCTACGAGCTTGCTTGAGTCTCAGTCATCTCTATTATGACTGGACAGTAGCATTGGGGCATAAAACCCATTTCTTCCATCGTGGTTGTTTGCATTTGAAATGAAAACCTCTAGGGACTTGATTCACTCATTAACCAAATATAAGCTGATCTGATCTATGTTATAGGAGCAATAGTTTAACTTACATGCCTGTTTAAATCTCTGTGCTTACCTTACTGAAGTAGGTTAAACTGACTTTTCCAAAGTCTCTTATACTTCATTTTTTTTTATCAGATGGAAACATGGAAGAACTTTCTTGAGCCTTATTTGTTTGAGAAAAAAATAATGATACTGTATAATTTTTGGAAAGCAGATCTTACTGGATGATGATACTATATACAGCATTAGTTAATGCAAAATCACAGAATCATAGAAATGCTATCCCAAACACTGCCAGAGTGCAATTGGCTTTCAGAGGAAGTCTGGTGACTATTTATACAAATATATCAACAATATGTAATAGTTTTATACTTAGCAAAGAGCCAAGGAAATGCCATCAGTGTTTGAAACTGCCGAAGTAATATGCTTACTGCCTATTTCAAGACAGTGTGATCCAGAACACTGAAGTTAATATAGCTGCTATAAAGTACAACTGGGCTTTGAAATAAAGGTAAGTCAAGAATCTGGATTTCCTTGCTCCCCATCTGTCTGCTTTCCAGGAGCATCAGTGCTGTCTGAATCACTAGGCACTTCTTCCCTTGGGGTTGGTACGGGTTTGGTTGTGATGAATGGAGGCGGACCCTGCCAAAATCAAGCATGAGCTGCAGAGCAGTGGAAATCAGATTGCAGGTGATGAAAGCAGAAGCAAGTCTGTCTCAGATAGGTACCTAGGCATGGATGGGGAGTATCATATTCATAGGTGCTTTTTGTAAACCACCAGCTAGTTCATCTTATTCAAAGCACCAGAGAAAACATTTTAAAAAATACACAGTGTTGATTTTCAGTGCTTTCAGAGTAAAATAAATTACTAGCTCTACAGAGGAAATAGAGCACTAGAGTTCTCTGTTTTCCATGGAGTAACTAACAAAAAATGCTTTAATGTTCATTGCAGTTGAACTGGGATCCAAGTTGCTATTACACCATATAATTGCCAAAGAAGCAACTGGCTTCAGTTTCTGAGAAATGAGTGCAAGTTGTAGCATCATGAATGACACATCAAAAGAGGCTGCAATGAAAGTCTGATTTATGGCAACTCAGTGTTAGCAGCAAAAGTCATCTTCCTGCTTTGTATTCAGATAGGTTGGAAAGCCCTAAACAATATAGGCAATCTGTCCAAAAGTCTGTAAGCATCAGATACTTTAGTAAGTAAATTATAAAAAGGATTTCACAGACAATACTGACTTTTCTAAAACTTTTCAAAATCCCAATGTTGTGTTCCTGTACTGAATAAGCCACATAGTAATTTATGAACTGAAGTGCTAAATGTAAATAGTGATATAGTAGCTGTGCTGTACTTTTTATATGATACCAAAACATTAATCTTGGGGAAAACAATCCTTCAAAATGGTAAACCTTGGTCCTGAATGCTTGTTATTGTTTGGGTTTTTTTTCCATTGAATTTGCTAAGAAGTCAGTTGGACACTGCAAAGGCAGAGGGACAGGCATCATAACTTCCCTTCTGCCAGCTGAAAGGATTTTATGGGAACACTGAAAATATGAAATGCTTTGTTGAATAGTTGGCACTAATGTAATTTTTTAGGAGCACTGAGAGAGTGTGGCAGTTCCTTTTAATTGTTTCTGGAGGACTTTAGTCAAAGGGAGACTCCATAAACAACTGCCATGTACAGGATTTAGTATGTGCAGTGCTATTGAAACAGCTAATTTAAATATGAGATCCCTACACACTAAAAAGGGTTATTTACTTTCTTATCTTCTGGTTTCCAAAAAAGAATCTTTATCAAAATGTATATACAACCTATTTTAATAAAATAGCTGAGATGGGTTGTTCCTCATCTAAAAATTAAAGGGCCCCACCACCATCATCATAAATGATTCATTACCTTTGAGGTTTGGCAGGCTTTTAAGGTCACCTCTCTTTAAATTTGAAAATGCTTGCTCACATTCAAGTCTTCCTGCCAGGAGGACTCAATTCATTAACTTGCACTTATATGGATGGCTATTTCCATGCTACTTTAACTGAACTTTTATGCTGGCCTCCTGCTGTGTCCTGAGTGCTGCGAGCATTTCAGACAGTAGGTGCATGCTGTGAAGGCAGCTCTCTCTGTAAATAATGGTCCAATTAATAAGACAATTATACAGCACTGCAATACTTTATTGGTGTTCTCTGTTGCTGTAGTGTTGGTCAGAGCACCATAGTTAAGATAGCATCAATATTTTCATATAAGCCCTTCTCTCCAGAAGCTTAGGGTTAGCAATTCATACCACTGAAAATTCAGCATAGCCAAGAAGCAGAAAGGCTGCATTTTATGGTGTTCTGATATAAAATTGTTTATAGATTATATGAGTCAAATTAAGATGAGAAAAGGGCATTTGGTTTAGTGGCTTTTTGTATGAAATGCTTTCTACTTTAAGGGTTACAAGAATAAAAGCAGAATGGAAATGTCTCTTCAGTTACATTTTAAAATGTTTTCTATAGCTCTCCAAAGGCTTTTTAAACTGAAATTTTACAGGTCATTAGTCTGTTATGTGAGCAGGTCCTGCAATGAATGTAGATTGACATTTCTAAGGTCCAGACACAACCTGTAAAGACCTGGGTAGAATTTAGTTGCTTTACACAAAAGATCTGCACTCCCCTGCTGAGGTGCCAGTGTTCCTCTGGGGGATGCCTGTGGTCTACAACTGCTTTCCTCTTTTAGTTAAAAGTTCCTCAAATACTTCAGGTTGTGTTTCTGGATATGGGAAGCATTTCTTTCTAAACCACTTGGTACCTATGTCATGTCTCAGTCCAAAAGAGATGCAAAAAGTAGCATCTCTTTTTCCCTCTGGTCCCCAACACTGCCAGGAAGCCCCAGACTTTTCCTTCCTGTCTAATGATACCTAAAAATCCCAGTACTGCATTATTTTAGAACATGTGAGAAGAATATTTTTTCCTTTTTGCATATGACAGCTTTCTCACCAAATAGTCAGAGAACTAATGGAAGAAGGAGGATGTCCATGGTGAGGCCAAGAAATAACTGAGGAAAGGAAAACAGAAAGAGCATCTCTTACAGTCCTTTGGTGAGAACGTGCATGGTAGGTGTCAGTCTTGGCTCTCTGCATCAAATACAGATAGTCTTACATCAGGTATATTGATATAGACACATACTATGAGAATTCTATAAAGTATGTTTCAGTTGTGACCAGTGCTAAAACCACTAGTTTAAATAGCAGCCGGATCATTTTTTCATGCCTCTGTTGCAGTTAATTCAGAAATTATGAACATTTGAATTTCATAAGATGTAGAATTCCTCTTTTGTGTATTTGTGGAAGATCCAGCGCATTGGAGGTCGAATGCTTAGTTGAGATCCTTCAGATCTGTGATAATATTTAATCAGTATCAGGTTTGCCTATCTTGTGCACACATGTGGTTATGCATTTTTCAGATTATCCATTTGGAAATCATGTCCCTTTTCTGTCCTTATCAACTCTCACAGTATTACTGCAAGTTATTTACTGTGGCTTAGATTTTAGAGCGTAAAATACAGAATACAAACTTCAGAGGCTTTTTTAATCTGTTTGATCTAAAATCCACTGGAGAAATACCTGTCCTCAGCACTATTTATCTGATGGGGTGAAACTGTTCTTTAAGCTGACCATCAGCCATACCTATCAAAGCCATTCCTGTTCCTGCATTCACTTTTCAGGAGCCCTCCAAGGTCAGCTACTAAAACCAAGCTGTGACCTTCCCTCCAAATTCATTTAGCCTGAGTTTAGGTGCCAGTGGTGAGGGGATTCACACCTGAGCTGGATATCTCAGCTCCAATTACACTCCAAACTGGCTGCAACAGTGAGTAAAGTCACTGGTGTTTTAAATTAAGTGGAATTGCACACTGCAAGATGAAGTGCCTGCAGCCTATACACTACTGACTGTAGTGTCCAGCTTTTCATCCTCTGTGAAAGCAACCTGGATTGTTTGTTCAGCTGTATTGAGGCAAAGTTGCTCATGACTAACATTTTCCAGTCAGACCTTGTCATAGGTGCATATTTATGCAGGATTTTTACACCGGATCAGTATCATGAAATCTTGACGAGAAAAAGAGAACTTTACATTTATTGTAGATATGAGAAACCAAGGAAGTGGAAGAACTTTTGTCCTTCGGCCCTGTCAGGGCTCTTGTCAGTGCAGCACAGGGACCTTGAGTAGCACTTACATCCTTGCTCATTTTAATCAGGCTTACTCAAGTGAAAATAATGTCACATTTCAGAAGACAGGTTATATTAGTTGAAACACTGTTTTGTGAGTTTAGGCATGAAAGTCTGTCCATGGACAGTGAGAAACACTGTCATGAGACTAATAGTAAATATGAGCCAGTTACAGATAATTGTTAATGAGTTTAGTTGACCCATACCTGCAAAATCACAGAATCATGGAATCATATAATATGCTGAGTTGGAAGGGGCCCATTGGGATCATCAAGTCCAACTCCTGGCTCTGCACAGAACCAAGAGTCACACCATGTGCCTGGGCCATTGTCCAAATGCTTCTTGAACTCAGACAGGCTTGGTGCTGTGACCACTTTGCTGAGGAGCCTATTTCAGTGCCCAGCCACCCTGTGGGTCAAAAACTTTCTCCTGATAACCAACCTAAACCTTCCTTGACTCATCTTCATGCTGTTTCCTTAAGTCCTGTCACTGGTCATGAGAGTGAAGAGATTGGTACTTGCCACTCTGCTTCCTCTTTTGAGTATGTTGAGGACTACAATGAAGTCTTCCCTCAGGTCTCCTCCAGGCTGAGCAAACCAGGAGACCTCAGGAGCTCATCATAAGGCTTCCTCTCTGGTCCATTCACCATCCTTATAGCCCTCCTTTGGATGCTCTGTAATAGCTTCATGTCTTTTTCATATTGTGGTACCCGAAGCTGCACACAGTACTCAAGGTGAGGCTGAACCACTGCAGAGTAGGCATAAATAAAGGCTTTCATAAGGCTTTCTGGGGGTGCAGATGTTCCCTCTGTTGGGTGCACAACATACTTCCAAGGCTGTGCACTGGTTTCAGTAGGGCCTGAACCAGAGGAAAGGTGACTGCAGAGAGGAGAAAGAGGAAGCACAACACAGCAGGAGACACAAATAGACCTCAGTAATGTGATCTGTCTCCACTGGGCACATTTCTCCTCCTGATACATTGCCTCTTCTCACTGTTGTTGGTACAAGGGTAGGGACTGAAAGCTTCTGTGGGAACACGTTGAGGCACCAGGAGTGGGAGAATTTCCATGTGTGTATGGCTGTGGGAAAGAGGACAATGAGGAGGAGTTACCCAAGAGGGATATCCAAGGGACAGGTTACCCTGCAGGTCTTTGGGAGATACGAATGTTCTAGCTCTAGAATTTAGATGACAAAAGCTGTGACAGCTGGAGAAGATTGGGCAAGGAGGCATGAGTGACCCAACTTCCACCACTGATCTCTTTTCTTCAGGAACCAGTGGAGAGCTGTTCTTGTCACACCAAAAACCCTGCTGTCCTGCAAACAAGGCACTAATGACTAATGGGGTTTAAACAGCCAGGGCTCAAACACTGTAGTAGATGTCAACCATCATATCATGCAGTAATTTTACAGAGGGGTCTCATGCACAGCTCCCAATGCCTGTTACGGTGGTCAATGTGGCTGGAAGTGCTGAGTAGAACAGCTATTTCTGTGCTGTTACTCTTACAGAGCTGAACAGCTGGCTCAGTGCTCTGAGAGCCACTGAGGGAAGTCCAGCGTGGCTTAAGAGTAAGAGAGCGGTGCACAAGAGAAACGCTGCATGGGATACTGTGGTGCCCCAGTCAGATTGTCAAGTTCCCTTAATTTCTTTTGGCAGTTTATAAGAGAAGCAACAGGAGAAGAAGAAATAGCAGGAGAATCAAGACTTATATGTCTACTTTATAAAAATATATGTCTCTATTTTAAATATCTTATTATTAGGTTCCTTCATTCATGTTGTTTTGGGTTTGTCTGTGAAATTACTTTTTCATTTCAGTCTCATAGCATTATTCTGGAAGGATTTACTATAAGGTCTATAAATTCTTACAAGCTTTTTCAAGGAAATCCCAGTCTTCTGACAAACTTTGAGGAGAGAGTCTGTTATATTTAATCATTTGTGTGATTACTCTCCAGTCTTTCCTTTGCGCAGCCTTTGCTGTACAAGCCAAAGACTTTGCCAAGAAAGCAGGACAAAATGAGGGTGAAGACTGATTACAACAAAGTTATTTATAACAACCAGGAAAATTAAGTCTTATCAAGTGACAACATTTTCCCATGATATTAGAAAAATTCTTCTTTGTTTGAAAAAGCTAATTTGTATATAAAAAAATTCAGGCTGACAATGAAGCATAACAGCTGATAAGTGTAAAATTACTTGCTTTCCGAGGTTTAGCATATTGATTGCATCTCTGAAAGCTCAGGCAAACTGTTTATGTGCCTAACCTGTGGCCCAACACGTAAGATGTTTTCAAGCCTCGTGTTTCCAGCAGCTCCATTTCAGGCTATTGAAAACCATTAGTAATGCACCACAGTAACTGGTTAAAAGGAAAACATACTGTTCAAACAAATCTCCATTAAACTGTCATCTTTATTTTTACACTTCTTTTATTTCTGTTATGGGGATTTGTGTGATTTTTTTAACTCCTTTGACTCCTTTTTTTTTAACTCCTGTGTCTCTCCATCAGAGTAACTCCTTGAACAGACTTTTTCATAGTTTGAAGTGTACACAAATTAAGCAAGCACTGTGCACAGAACATGGAAAAACACATAGCAGTGCAGATTTTGTTTGCAATGAAGCAATGTGGAGTAGTAAAGCAAATTCAGCTACAGCTCCTGCAAATATCACAGTGATAACTTAGATCTGCTTCTTGCTCACAAGCAAATAACTTTCACCTGGGCCAAATAAACTGCAGTGATTCTGGCCTGTGCATTAACAGCAAATAAATGTCAAGGTGGAAGAGTAAGAAGTTTATTAGATTGAGATACAAATAATGAATGGCATCATAATGAAGCTTTAGTATTTCAACTGTAAATGAAAACAAAATGACAGAAAAATGCTGAGCAGGCTGTCAGAGGAGCATTAAAGGCCAGAGAAAGAGTCCTTCCCTGTCTTCCCTGGGGTGACGGCCTCCCTGGCGTCCCTATTACCTCCTCCCCACAGGGCAAGGAGAGAAGTGTTATGCTGCCACACTGAAAAAGTCAGTCAAGTCCCACAGAAGGGATGGTCAGGGCTGGGAGCATGTCTGGGCTGTGCTGAGAGGAAAGGAGGCAGAGTTCAGCTGCTGAGAGAGTGAGGAAACCCATCCCTTCTCCCAGGTGCCTGCCAAAGGACAAGTCATGACACAGTCACTAGTGGCAGCAAGGAAAATGTCAGCGGTACCTAACAAACCGAAATCTTCCTCAGGAAGGTGGTTAAGCATTGAAGATGTTTGCCCAGAAAAGGTGGCATATCTTTGAAGATTTCCCGAATCAGACCAATTTGTTATTCCCATTTCCTGTACGAAGTGGAGAACACTGGTAGCATCAAGGACTTTCTCTCTGAACTTTCATCTAGCTGCAGAGATTTTGTTCAAAAATACTGTGCCCTGTAGCAACACAACTCTCGTAAATATTTTTGTTGTCAAGATGGCCTTAGTCACCCTTACCTCTGCAGTGCCCACTGACGAGTCAGACTATGAAGGTCAGAATATCCTATAAACTGCTCAATATCCACCATGCCTTTTAGCTCCTGCCAAGTCACTTGAGCATGACTGCAAGGGGAAACAAATGCATGCCCTTGGCAGCCCTGTGCCTTTTGCTATGCTACAATATTTAATCACTTGCTAGGCATAGCATTGGATACAACAAGCTTTTCTTCCCACTCTGGTTTGGTTGAGTTTTTTTGTTTTGTTTTTCTTTTGTTTGTTTGTTTGTTTTGTTTTGCTTTTGTGTTTTGTTGGTTTTTTGTTTGTTTGTTTTGTTTTGTGGGGTTTTGTTTGGTTGGTTGGTTTGGTTGTTTGGTTTGGGTTTTTTGGGTTTTTTTGGTTAGTTGTTTGTTGGGTTTTGGTTGGTTGGTTGGTTGTTTTTTGGGGTTTGTTTTTTTTTTTTTTTAGCTCTTTACAATTCTCTTTCCAGTCCTTTCACAGGTTATCTCACTTTGGGAAATCTTTAGTGTAGCACTAACTCTACCTTTTCATTTTCTTGTGTGAAACTTTAGCCAAAGCTTTTAACAGACAATTTGTTCATGTCATCCTTGCAGCTCCAAGTTCATTGTTTAATACTTCCCTTTAACAGAACCAGAAGTCTGTGTTACACCAGAACAATTTTCCAGCATAAATCCTTGCTGAAAAAAATTTTCAGTGCTCTCTATGTAGGCTAGTTTGGTGAACAAAGTTGGTGATTAAAACCAGCTAAGAATATATTTTTGGTAAGCACTCTTTTTACCTTGAAAATACTGCAGTATCAGCAGCCCACTGAAAGGTATTTTTAACCATGACATATAAAGTTCACACAGTGTAAGAAAGGTATTAAACTCTGATGTTGGGAATATGAGTTACCATTGAAGGATATAGTCAACAATTCAATCAGTGATTTGAAAGCAATGATCAAAAATACCCAGCTGTCAGCATTAAAAGATCATATACTCTGTAAAAGGCAGCAAATAACCAAAGAGTTAATTCCATTCCAAGCTGCACTTTTGTGCCATTTTCTTGACTTTCTTTGAAAATTCCAGTCCTTGTTCTTGTTGAAAAGCATCCTGTTTGTGAAAATTAATCAGAAATGTTAGATGTTTGAACAGGAAAAATATGCCTTCTGAGAAATATATATATATATATATACACACATAGATTGTATATACATACCTTATTGATTTTCTAAATGACAATTGAGTCCAAGTCACTGGGGAGAGATACTGAAATTTCATCAGAATACAGCCAAAAAATATATGCTTTTTGGCACTCTGGTGGTTTGTGGGGTTTTTTTTAACTTCATAGTGGTGATCCTTTAAAAAACACATTTTTTTTAATACCATATATATTTTACTTTGTATAGTCTAGATATGCATTGACCACCAGGCCTCAGTGCATATGGGCAGGTGGCTCAGTGTATAACTTACTTTTCTCTCATGCACTGTGAGGTACAGAGCAGTCTTAAGTAGGTGACAGCAGGTAAGGCAAGGCTGATTGCAAACATGAGGGTAAGCTCTCACATTTATATCTATAGGAGCACAAAAAGTTGCAGGGAGAGAGGAAAAATAGTACTTTCCAGCAATTATTTTTTTGTCTGTAGGTACTGTTGTGGGAGTTTTCCCTTCGAGCTCCGAGCAATGAATGATATTGTGGGAACCATTATTTTTAGATTTTGGTAATATTTTTTAAGAGAGAACAGTTAACATGGCAAAACTGGTGGGCTTGCTTTTCTCCAGGCCAATACCAATTTCCCCTGGTTTTCTATTTGGCATCAGGCCTGGGGTAGAATGGGTAGCTGTGCTCATAAGCATTGCACACAACTTTCTGCCACCTCCTGACTAGGTGGCCAGCAAACTTGGGAAATGGGGTAACTGGGTTTAACTTGTCGTAGTGTCACCAGGATTTTAAACCTGAATATCTTGCTTCTCAAGAGCAGGCTGTACCCTCCTTGTTATAAGAAACAGAGGATGGAGCAGGGGAAACACCTTCAAACCCTCTTGTTGATGGCATAAGACCTCAAGTAACTGAGCATCCAGTTGTGCAAAGAGGGGAAACACCCACCCCATGCCCAGGTGAGCAGCCAGCCATCCCAAGCAAGGAAATAAGCTTCTTCCTTTCTCTTCCAAAGACTTCCTGGATCTTGTTCTTGGGTCACAAGAACTCCATGCAGCACTCCAAGCTCGGGGCAGAGTGTCTGGAAAGATGCCAGTGGAAAATGACCTGGAGGTGCTGGTCAATAGTCAACTGAACATGAGCCAGCACCATGCTGGGACAGCCAAGAAGGCCAATGGCATCCTGGCTTGTAACAGGAATAGTGTGACCAGCAGGACCAGGTCAGTGATTGTCCCTCTGTACTCATTCCTGGTGAGGTCAGACCTTGAATCCTGTGTTCAGTGTTGGGCCTCTCACTACAAGAAAGACATTGAGGTGCTGGAGTGAGTCCAGGGAAGGGCAGTGGAACTGGTGAAGGGTCTGGAGCACAAGAATTATTGTGAGGGGCTCAGGGAGCTGAGGGTGCTTAGCCTGGAGAAAAGGCAGCTCAAGGGAGACTTTATCATCTACTGCCTGAAAGGAAGTTGTAGTGAGGTGGGAATCAGTCTCTTCTTCCAGGCAACAAGGGGCAGGACAAGAGGAAACGGCCTCAAGTTGTGCCAGGGAAGGTTTTGATTTAATATTATGAAAAATTTCTTCACAGATAGGGTTATCAAGCATCACAACAGGCTGCCACAGGAAGTGGTAGAGTCACCATCCATGGAGGTATTCAGAAGACACATAGACGTGGCACTTAGGGACATGTTTTAGTGGTGAACGTGGCAGTGTTGGGTTAATCCTTGGACTTGATGATCTTAGAGGTATTTTTCTCCTTTTCTTTTTTCTAAATGATTCTATGGCTTTTTAATAATGTGCAGCTATATGCAGGAAAGGCTAGCAACCAGCCAGCCTTAGACACAGCATTCAGGCAGCTAAAGCAGGCAAATGTATCTCTACCTTAGGACAGGCAACTGTGCTCTTCTCGAACCAATGGGTAAAATACACTATTTTATTTCTTTTGCTTGTCTTGATGATCAAAAAATTTAGTGTTTTATATTCCAACATACCTCAGGTTTTTGAATTTTTTTTTACTTGGTGAGTGTACACTTTATCTGTAAAAAGTGAAAGAGGAGTAAGATGTGTTTCTGGACCTCCCTTTTCAAGTCATTTTTTAAATAAAGACCACAGTGAGAGATTGAAAGGAAAATCCCCACAATTATTGCCAAGAATATAGTCCATTAAATGTTTATAGAGTACCACAGACTGTGGTGCCTGAACACTGCCCAAAGGGCTGTGACCCTGAGACCATTTCCTGTTTTTTCTCTCCAAGAGAATTACCCTGGTAGGCAGTTTCTAAAATGCATTTTATTAGGGTTTCTTTGGTAATATTTTATCAGTATTCAGTGCTGAAGTCAAAATGAGAAGCAGAGTACCTGCACTGGGATGGAGATGGCATTCCAAGCATTGCTGATATCCAGGGCAAAGTGGATCAATCCAAGGGCCTTTGTGCAGTCTGTAGGAGTAGTTCTCCAGGGTTGAAGTTCACTTGCACCGTGCAAGTCTCACAGTGTTCTACCTCCTCTCAGAACAGGTCATGATCCTTGCCTTAGTACTTCAGCTGCCCAACACTTGAGGAGAAGCTTCACTGAAGTATTATGAAGTTAAGAACAGGCACTCTTGCTCTCAGCTGCTGTTGAGTGGGGAATCACTGTACGTGAGAGGTGGCACAGCCCAGCTGTTTTCATTAGTCCTCATTGCTGTATCCTAAAAGACAGATGAAAAGCTCAGCAATATCGCCCTTCAGCATACTAAATGAGTGTATAGCTACTGTATGGCATTTATAGAAGCATTACAGTCCTGTATAATAGTTCAATTTCAAGAAATACAAAAAAGAAAACCCTTGCATGATGTTTTATAATCACATATTTGATTAAAAATGTCTATAAAGGCCAATTTTCCTGTCCTACCAAACATCTGCTCACATTAAAGAAAAGCGTAAGTCTCCCACATCTTTTGTTTGCTTGACAGGCATATGGCTGTGCAATGAGTTGGTAATCAAAGGTTTTACATCAGAACAACCTCAATTTTTCTGATCCCTTCATAAAACACGAAATTTTTACAACACAATTACAGAAATAATTCAAGTCTGAGCCTAGTACCTTCAAAGAAGGGTTGTAGGCGTGTTTTTGTGTTTGGTTTTCTTTTGTTTTAAGGATGACGACATTACCACCTAGTGGCAAGACTTCAGAACATAGCAAATTCGATGTCAAATCTTGGACTGAAAAATTAGTATCCCGACTTTCTACGCTTAACAAAACAAGAACAAAGTGAAAAATAATTATTAATTCAAAAAAACAGCAGAAAACTGGGTGCAGATATATGGGAGGCGGGTAGTAAATTTCTGAGATTCTTAATTCAAAGTCTCCCATGTTCCGGCTGCAACTGGTATATGCTGGTTTTAAATTTTCATCCCATCTGAACTGAACAAACATGACACGTTCTCCAATTAGTAAACAGATGTGAGACAAACCCTGCAATTAGGAAGCTGACCACATGTTGTAATTCTGCATATGGACTATTTAGACCAGGAAGATTTTGCTCAGGGTGATGTAAAGAAGAGCTGATTCTGATGAGAGGGGCTCCTAAAGTGAAGTAGCAGTCTCAGAAAGAAGAAGGGAGCCTGGAAAAATGAAAGCAAATATTTTACCTGAAGGAATAAGCCACCAGTGGGGAAAGATGGAGACCAGATAGCTTGCAGCCCATAATGCCTGAGAGTGTTAATGAAAAGCAGTAGCATAGCATGAACTAACCTGCTTGATCATCCTAGGTCGGCAGGAACCTCCCTGCTGAGATGGATAGTGAGACTTTGTGACCATTGTGCTGATGTCAGCAAGGGAGTAGGTGTCTCAGAAGGAAGAGCAAATCTCCAGTTTCTTAAATAAACCCCAGTTACCCAGAGCGACTGCAGGTTGTTGTTCACTAAATCTCACCCCTGAGAGCATTCTATTTCCAAATGATCCTTTTCAGCCAAATGCTATTCCCAAGTAATGTAAATAGTTGGATCCATGAGGTTTCCCTTCATGTTACCTAAACCCTTTAATTAGACTTACACACTTGCCAACATTTTTTTTTCCTGCTGATACACTACCTTCGTTTTGAATAACCTCCTGGATGGATGTGACTCACTGAAAGAAGGTGTACAGTGACTTCCTCTGGAGAAGTTCAAGAAATGCCAGGCTGACATATATCCCTGTCACTGTCTTCACTATGGTTATTAATAGCACTGCTGATTTGATAAATCTTAAATTTTTCAGAATCTTCTGTAAACAGTCATGTAATGCTTGACTGAGATCTCCATTGGGGTGGGTGTAGAGTGGGATTCAGACGGAAAGGAATCTGTGGCAGATGCGTATTAGTGAAATATCTTGGCTTAGGTATCTCTCTTACATGTGCCCCACTTGTGTAATTTTTCCATTCTTCCTTGCTCTTGAAATTGCATATCCACAGTAGACATTAATAATAAAGAAAATTGGTGTTTCTTTTTGTAAATACATTCTGGTCCTGTATGGTGAAACTCAAGTGATCTAGGTAGAACTGGAAATATTTATGTAGTTATTATATCAAAACAATGTGGGGTTTTTTGTTTGTTTGTTTGTTTGTTTGTTTGTTTGTTTGTTTGTTTGTTTGTGGCAGGAAAATTATTCTATGTGAAAAAGCTTTAAAGTGGTCGTTATTTGAGAGAGAAATTGCTTTTGATAGGAGACCACCATCCAGATCTCTAGAGGAAGTCAAAAACTACTGTGATTTCCACACATTGCTAACAAATAAAGTTTGCTGTGAGGTACAGTGAGAAATTGTCATCGCTGTGAAAGCAGCTAGTATTTCTTTTCAGGGAATCTGATTCTTAACTTACTAAGAAAAAAGACCAAATAACACAAGTTGCAATTTTGCAGGCATTTTACAACTTCCTGGGCACTGGTCTGATCTCCCAAGGGACTGGTCTCTCAGGGACTCTGAATATGTTATTAAAAAATGAGACGTATTTACATACTCAATTGTGCTATGAGTTTACCTGTAGCCTCTTGAAAGATCCAACTCTCTGTGCTTGGGGGATAACTATAATGAAGTGGTTGCACAGCTGCCAGAGAGGTGCTGAGCAGAAAGGAACACAGGTTTTGCCTGCATGGCTCAAACTGGCAGCCTTCCACTGCCAGACACTGTCACAGATATTAAAGTGAGTTTGGTTCATTCCTCCCTCATCAGACGGATGGACAAGAAATTCTCCTTCCCTCAATCTTCAAATTTACTATTAAGTTTATACCTATTAATGCATCAAAATGGCAAGTTTTTGGACGACGTGGGTAGTTCTGCATAATTTAGCAGGCTCCCAACACACATTTCAAAGACTGAGTTAAAATAAACAAACAAACAACCAAAAAAACCCCAACATGTACAAAAAAAGCCCTGCCAGAAATATACCTTTCTTTAGGGTCTAAGAACAAAGTTTAGGCACAGTATCTTGCCTAGGAAGAAGGCTCTGAAGATGCCTTACTGCAGACTTTCAATACTTAATGTGGGCTGATCAGAAATCTGGAAGGGGCTTTTTACAAGGGCATGCAGAGACAGGGCAAGGGAGAATGACTTTAAACTGAAGGAGGGTAGCCTAGATTAGATATGAGAAAGAAATCCTTTACTGTGAGGGTGGTGAGACACCAGAGCAGGCTGCCCAGAGAAGCTGTAGGTGCCTCGTCCTTGGAAGTGTTCAAGGCCAGGTTGGCTGGGGCTTTGAGCAACCTGGTCTAGGGAACAATGTCCTTGGCCACAGCAGCAAGGGGGTGGGAGGTAGAAATAGATCATCTCTAAAGGTGTTTTCTAACCCAAACCATTCTGTGATTCTTTAAAAGCTATGGTTTCCTATGTAGATATCTCTTCATATTTATCTGACAATAAACTTTTCCCTCAGTAGCAATTATGATCAGCAGTCACTCTTCCCTCACCCCTATACACACAAAGGATACAACATTTCAATAGAGAAACCAACAAGTTGCGCGACTCTCACGCCTGGAAACAACCAAGGTCAGGTTGGATCCGGCTTTAAGTAACCTGATCTAACTGAAGAAGGTATTGCAGGGGGATGACTTTTAAAGGTCCCTTTCCACCCAAACTGGTCCCTGAATCTATATGTTAGGCAAGAGTGACATCTACTGTCCGTCACCAGCAGCAGCCCAGAGCGCATCTGGTCAAAACCCTCGGGTTACAGGGGCATAAGGACACCGGTGGAAGGAGTCTCTGCACATTTCTACCCTCAGGTCTTTGGTCTGTACTGCCAGCTAAAATGAACGAGAGGCACTAGCAAATAATCTCTCAAACTTCTGGTTGATGAACAAAACCGAAATTTGGAGTTGTTAGTCCCAAAGCTAGGGCATGCATGACCAAAGCAATACAACTAGCAACTCAAAACAGTGGATCAAGAGGATGGAAGCCCTCAGTAAGTGGGGGCAGGCAACTAGAGAGCCAAATACTGTTTCATTTTGGAGAGGAGTCTGCAGGGAATGAGAATCCAGGCTGTGAATTCAAACTCAAATGAAACTCAAATCACCATTTAGTCACTGAAGCATTTTGATACTGAACATAGATTACAACCCAATCTGTGAACACAGATTTCAAGGCTTCCCCATCAGGGCATGTGTGTGCCCCTTGACTTGTTCTACTGTGAAATACCACAGTGCAGGCCTGAAAGAAAGTGTTCCTGTTAAATAGAGACTTGACAGTTTGCTTATCAGTAGTTAGATTCAACAAAAGAAATATCTTTCAGATCACAAGTCAGGTCAAATGAGTAATTTCAGGATGTGAGTGCTGAAGATAACCAAGCATGCACATATGCACACAGCCATACATACTCAAGTCCCAGATATGAATAAAGGATATAAAAGACTGCATAATCCTGAGGACTAATGAAATAGAAAAATTAAGCTATTTCAGCTAAAAATTTTAGTTTTGCAGCCTTCAAGACACATGAAAAACCGTGAATAAACAGACCTGGCTGGTAAACAGGGCTCTCTATCTGTAAAAAGAATTGGATGCACTCTAAGGTAGCTTTGTTATATATCATGGTCTGTCTCCCCTGAAGCAGTAGCACACTTAGATACTTCTCACTCTTGAAATGGTGGCTTGATCTTACCCTTGAATTTTACAGTTTGCAAATTTCAGAGGGTCCTGGAATCAAGCAGGTTGGCAGGGGCATCAGGAGGCCTTCATTGCAATTGCCTGCTCAAAGCAGAGTTAGCATTCATTTCAGACCAAGTTTCTCAGGACTGGGACCATGTGGGACTTGAAAATCTGCAGGGATGGCATCTGCACAGTCTCTCTAAGTGGTCTGTTCTACCACTCAGCTGTTTTGATGGAGAAAAAAAAAAATCTCTCCCAATTCTTCTGGCAAAATTTGACTGGATGACATTTTAAGTTTTTAACTACAAAAAGGCAGTGACAGAGGGAATAAAGGAAAACACAGGCATTTTCAAACACCCTCTGGCCTGTGGGCTATTTGAGCATGCAAGGAGAAGAATACGCAGACACCAGCAGAGTGGCTCAGGCACTGTTTAGGACTAAGAAATGTTTCACAAGAGGTAACCATCTGTGCCCTCATCTGCTCTTCCGGTGAACACGCCCAGTGTTCGGTAACTGGTGTATGTGCATGACAAGGATGTCATATGCACGACATCGTCTCTTCCAGTGAAAGGGCAAAGGTGATCCACCGCAATTTTAGCTTTTTGGCTGAGCTAGTATTCACATAGCATGAGATCTTAGGGGATTCCTGAGCCTCATCTTCTTCTCTTCACAATGAGCTCCAGGCTTTCAGGCTTTACTTCCCTGCCTCTCTGTTGGCTACCACCCTGTCCTTCTTGCCTTTCCACATTCATACTTGCCTTTTTTTTTTTTTTTCCTAAACAGGACCTTTGCAGCTACAGAAGAACAGCAAGTTGGTCCATAAGTACTGTGAAGTGGGCATGTAACTAATTCTCACTGCAAACCCAGTTAAGGGAAAGGGAATAAGGAAACAACTTCGAAGGACTCGTCTGACCTACAGAAAGATCAACTGATACCACCTACCCTCAGCAGAACACACACCCTGACAGCCTTCAGCAGAGTGTAGTATAAACAAGGCAGGAGGATTTTCTCAATGTCATGACAGAGATGGGAAAAAAAAAGTCAAACTGTTGAAAGTTGAAGTGAAAGCAGAGAATAAAACTAAGACGCATGAATTTCTACTTAAGACACAGGCTGTGGGCCCCAGGTGTGATGTATGATAACCCATCCCTGCAATATATGTTCTGCAGTAGTTGTTTAATTTGCCATAGCACCACAATCCCACAGAAATTAAAGAAAATGTGCTGCAACTAAAACATAATGAAGAGTAATGTTTGCTAGTATTTTTGTCATTCTTCAATTTTTATTTTTATTTTTTTGTTTCATTCCAATAAACTATTACAAAATATGGCAAAATAAACAGTGAACAAATATGTCTTTGGAATGTCCACATCCAAACTGCAGAGCTGCTGTCTATCCTAGTAGGTCCTGTAGTCACACTAGTAATCCCCTGGGGGCAAAGATGTTAAACTAAGAGAAAGGAATAGAGGTGTTGGCATCGCATTTTAGCAGTCTGAGTTCCCCACTGAGTGCAGGAAGTAAGTATTCAGTGCAGGAAGGGGAATGAATAGCCGGAAGAAAGCATGGTGTAGGTCCCTTAGTGGTGAAAATTGCTAAGCCGCCAACACTCACAGCACAGCTGCACCCTGGGAATTTTATGCAGAATCAAAGGAAAAGGAAAGCTTTTCCCAAAGGGAAAACTATGGGTGTGAATGAAAATACATGTATGTTATAAATCACGTTACTGACAAATGGTGAATACATTTCAATGGTAGGCCTTTAAAATGTTTCAACTTCAAGTATAAAAACTCTCTGTTGGAAAAAGAGGCAGAGGGGAGCAACATAGCAGGAAGGAAGCACATGCCCAGTGAAGTCAGAAGATATTTATTAGAGGAATCAAGGACAATTAGTATCCAGCCTCCACTGATGCCCTTAACACTTTTAAAAACTTCATAGTGATGTAAAATCTGGCAATCTGACAGATAATATCTTTCAAGTGTTCAGTTATAAGGGACCCAAAACATGACAGAGTAATTTCAAAGACATTCTTTGCTCAGCTTGAAAATTGTTCAGGACTGTTTATACGGAGATTACACAATGGATGATGTGGAATTTGTGCAAAAATACAGGCTAAGGAACATCTAGATTTGAACAAAGAGTTCAAAATAATTGAATTATTTAAGAAAATCCCTTTCCAAGGAGAAAAAAGCAACTAGATTTTGCTGGGAAAGACAGCAGGGGGATTCTATTTATTTTCTGACAGAAGAAGGCAATCTCTGACAACTTAATAATCCTCAAGTATTTATATTTTTAAAGCAAGCTGAAAGCTAATAGCACAACATAGTCACACCTGAAAAGCAGGAGTGACACTTTGACAAGGGCTATGCTATGGAGGCTTTCCTTGCTGACACTGGGATAGAAGTTGCTTTGCTTCATAACTTCACTGCTCTATATGATAAAACTGGGCAGAATAATACATTCCTTACTCTCTTGTTGCTAGTTCAGCATCAGCATGGTTTTTTTGTGATTCTTAGACTCTATTAATTGCAATTCTTTCTGCCTTTCCTACCTTGGGTGATTATTTCCTAGCTCAGTTCATCTCTTTATGTTTCTGTCTTTTCACCAGAAAAATACTGCACCCAGACACATGGCTGCAAGCACACTGCCTAGATACAGAAACCCAGGTTGGAGGTTGGAAGATCTAACATTCCATCTCACAAAGCCAATGGGAGGAAGAAGAATAGGTGGAGAAGACCAGATGCTATTGTAAGACGCCTAAGATACCAAACAATCAAAAAGAAGCGTGAAAGGGGTTTGGATTATTATATTTAAATACTTCCACAAACACATGCCCCTCAAACAAACAAAAACACAAACAAAAAAAAACCCAAACAAACAAAAAACCCACACAAAACAAAAAAAACACACCAAAAAACAAACAAAACAAAACAAAACAAACCACAAAACCCAAAACCAAACCAACCAACCAACCAAACAAACAAAAACCACAAAAAAACCCAAGCAAAACAGCTGTCACTAAATGGACTTCTCTCTCATTATAGCAGAGACACATATGAAGGAATTGGAAGTACAGACTAGATAGTCATATTACAGTCTAAATGTGATTTCAACTGTGGAATGATTCACCTTCAGAACAAACTGTCAAAGGACTAAGAGGAATCTCTCTCTTCAAATCAAGATTGTACTCCTATTAATAACTACTAACTCCCTCCCACCTCATGCTAAATACAAGACACTGGGAATACAGAGCTAAAGCCTATGGTCTTGAATGTACAAGGCCTTGGGGATATGACCCTTTATACTGTGTTTTTTTAAGGTCCTTCTAGCCTTTAAAACCTATGAATCTGTCCTGCAAAGTTGTCTGACTATCATCTCATGCTCCTCTGTGATTGTACCAAATATTTATGCAAAAGACATTCGATGTTTGTTTAAAATTTCCAAAGAATCTACCGTATTACTATGAGAAATTGTTTTAGTAGCAACCCACCCTCACTAAGGAATACTTGTATTTCACTGCCAGTCTGCACTGACATAGCTTCAGCTATTCTGATGCCATGAGTTTCTTCCCTTTAATGAGATCATGGCTATCTACCTGTTTCTGTTTAAATCTGCTCTCAAATAAACTAACCAGAGGGATTCTCTGAAGCCTCAAAACGTTGCGAGGCATGTCACATCTCCTGTACTCCATTTATTCCTAAAGCTCTTTTCCAGCTCCACATAAATTTTCAAAATCTCACTCCAAAATACCAGCCCAGACCTGTAATTTCTAAAACAGTAAATTAAAAATTAAAAAAGTACACCTTGATCTTCCTTGTACATTGACATATAAATAAAATGCAGGAAGTTCTTCATCTGTGTGTGTAGGGATAAACTGACAACGTACAGCTTCACACCTCTGGTGTCTCCATGACTCCCCATATACCCTTTGCAGTATGTTCAGTTTCCACAATGCAGTGTATTGAAATTATTACTGTCTGGTAGCCAGTCACATGAGAAAAAGTGGTTTCAACTCTTTCTGTAAACAATGGTGGCTCATATCAGCAGTTACTTGAGGGTATGTTGACAACTGATGGTTTATTTCAGAATATTTGCATTTAGGAGTCCAAAAGTAATGTTTGCATTCAAGGCTGATGTGACCAAATTTATACCAGAAAGAGGTAAAGCAAATTGTTTATGATAAATAAACAAAGTCATTCATGTGAAGATAGCAAGTACTGAAAGCATCAGGTAGAGAAACAGGACAGTTATGCAATCATTTAATAAGTTATATTTACTAAATACTTTGAATCTGATTCAGCATTACGTTATGCAGTACATAGTTGCTCATATACCCAGGTACACATCTCTTATCATCATGAGAAAGTAAATAATAGCTACAAATGACATCTGAAATGAAGTTCAGTGTTGGAAAACATTCAAGTTTTTTTCGACCTCGTGTAAACATTTCCCTCTCAAGATAATAAGTTTCCTACCTATTCACAAAAGTTTGCAAATATTTAAGTCAAAATCAAATCAGGAATGCTTGTGCTTTAGGAAGTGTTTTTCTTCTGAAAAAGAGAAGCCTGAAACCAGTGAAAGGGTCACTGCTCTGAAACAAAGTGGAAGTCAACACAGAACAGTTAGCACAAGAGTCAAAACCTGTGGAAGACAGAGGAAAGATCAAGCAAAACAGGTAAATACTGTCACTATAGGAGAGCTCTACAATAGTAAAATAATAGAATGATTTATGTTGGAAGGGAGTTTAAAATTACCTAGTCCAACCTCCCTGTCACGGTCAGAGACAGCTTCCACCAGGCCAGGTTGCTCAAAGCACCACCCAACCTGGTCTTGAACACTTCCAGGCATGGGGTATCCACAGCTTCTCTAGGCAACTTATTCCAGTGTCTCTCCACTCTCACAGTAAAGAATTTCTTCCTTAGATCTAATCTAAACCCTACATCTTTCAGTTTAAAGCCACTCTCCCTTGTCCTATCACTGCATGTCATAGTAGGGTCGCATTTCGGTCATTGCAGCTAGCACTGCACACTGGAAAGCTAAGTCACCCCATAAAATCTTCAGCTTCCACACCATGGTTACACTGGCACCTCTGAGTGGGCCATGCTCCCTTCAATTCGCTGTGAAGAGGCAGTAAAACCCCTCTTGTAAGACACACCAGAATGTGCCTTTCTTCCATGTCCAAAGGAAAAGGAGATTTCTGCTAGCCCATTCTTGAGGGTTGGCTATCACATTCAAGAAAGTGTTGGTCTTTTTTCTGCTTTATTGTGCCTTTATTTAGGAACTATAAAATGCTCCTGATCGCAGCAGACTGGGTGTTTTTATAAGCCATATACAAAAAGAGCACATAGTTTGACATAGCTTTCTTCATTCATAGAATCATAAAATCATTAAAGTTGGCAAAGAATTCCAAGATCATCTAGTCCAACCTTTGACCAAGCTCTACCACGTCAACTAAACCATAGAACAAAGTGCCATGGCCAGTTTCTTCTTGAACACTTCCAGGAATGGTGACTCCACCGCCTCCCTGGACAGTCCATTCCAGTGCTTAATCGCCCTTTTAGTGAAGAAGTTCAACCTGAACCTCCTCTGGAACATCTTGAGGCTATATTCTTTTGCTTTGTTGCTAGTTGACTGGAAGAAGAGGTTGACTCCCACATTTCTAGAGATAGTTGTGGAGTGCAAGTTGTAGAGGTCCTTCCAGGTAGTTGTAGAGAGTGGTAAGATTTCCCCTTCAGCCTCCTTTTCTGCAGACTAAATAACCCCAGCTCCCTCAGCCACTCCTCAAATTACTTACTCTCTAGACCTCTCTTAGTAAGCTCTGTTGCCCTTATTTGGATTCACTCCAGCCCCTCAATGTCTGTCTTGTAGTGAGGGGACCAGAATTGGACACAGCACTTGAGGTGCAGTCCCACTAGTGCAGAGTACAGGGGGTCAGTCACTGCCCCCATCCTGCTAGCCACACTAGTTTTGATACAAGTCAGGAGCTCATGTTCAGCTGCTGTCATCTAGTATCCCTAGGTCCTTTTCCACCTGGAAGCTTTCCAGCCACTCCTCCTTAAACCTGGAGTGCTGTATGGGGTTGTTGTGACCCAAAGGAAGGACCCAGCACTTGGCCTTATAGAACCTTACACAACTGACTCCAACTCATTGATTCAGCCTCTCCAGATCTCTCTGCAGAGCCTTTACGCTGACCTGTGGGCAAGTCATGTCAGCAGAAAAGAGTATTAGCCATGTAATAGGTTCAGGATAATTGTCATGTGATCCCTTTCTCCAGCAAAACCCTACACTAGCTGGGTTCCCCTCACAAGCACATGGTCGTAGGTACCTCTCACAGCCACAAGACCTGCTTGAGCCTCGGTTGCACAGTCCTTGCTCTTCTCAGAGCCAGGTCCCTCCAAGTGGAAAGGACAGCTGGTCCCACCAAGCTCCCAGTTTGGAGAGCGTGATTACCTTTATCCTCCTTGAGAGGCAAGGGTTTGATCTCAGCTCCCAGCATCTACCAAGCTTTCTGTAGACCAGTCCTTGCCAGTCCAAAACCCCGCTCTTCCCCCATCCTTCCCCTTGTTTCCCATCTCTCCTATACTGTTCTCTGGACTCAGAAGGCAGGTATTCCTTCAGACAGGGACTGAGGTGGTGCTTCTTCTCCCTGCCTGAGTGCTGCTGGGCTGCCCCCCTCAGTGAGGGCTGGAAGTAACAGTAACTATCCACTCGCTCCATCCAAACTGAGCAGGTTATAGGCAGTCCCAACTGATTTTGAGAGTGAGACAGGGTAGCTCCACATATCCCAAGCACATGTCAGAGACCAGACAGGAGGGCAACCAACACCAGGACAGCCCTGCCACTGGAAATGTGTCAGATAGCCTGCAGGTAGGTGAGAGGTGTCAGAGGTGCTCTCAATTAACACTGTGAAGGTCACACTGTCTTCGCCTGGCAGAAACCTGGGAATGGAGTCAGAGTGTAGTGATAACCTTCCTGATAACCCATGCAGGTTGCTACAACTTTCCCAGACAATCTCACTGCTCAAACCTGTGGAATTTAAAACCCTGCCAGCTGGAGTGAGGTATTTAGGAATCCAGACATGAAGAGAAGAGAATACCAAGGATTTACAGATAAAATCCGTATTTTGATTTAAAGGTATGAACTTAGAGGCAGGGCAAAGTGGAGCAAGATGAGCAAAGGGTTACAAAATAATGGAAGTGTGGAACAAAATAGACTTATCTGGCATGCATCCAGTACCAGAGTTAAATCCACATACTCTTTCTGCATGAAAATACCTCCCGAATTATAAAGGGTAAGAGAAGGAGGGCTCACATCTCGATCGCGCTATATATATAATTTGCATCTCTTAAATCTGAGTCAGTTGAAGAGTTCAACACTGTGAGCCAGATCCTATTTAATTTATTCAGCAACATATCTGTGTGAAATGTAGTCCAATTACAGGCATTAGGTTACTTTGCCATGGCTGCAGCCATTTGGCTTTTATTTCCAGCAGGCTCTAATTAAATTATCACAATACAGGAGTAGATAAGTTTCCCTTATACGTGACTGCAATTAAAGACATGCAATCACAACATTTTTTTAAAGTGACTCCAATCCATTGGTTTGGATTCCAAGGTTTGGATCCAGGTTTCATCATTGGTCATGATAAAGTATATCATGAAATGAAGCAATGACTCTACTGGTAAGACTGAAAGGGGGTTTCTATTTCAATAATCTAGTTCCCTTCTATTACAAGTTCTGCTCTTGGATAATTTATTTAAAGATCATTATGTGTCTACAACATACATCATTTGCCCTCAGCTTGGGCTGCAGAAGTGCCATTATGGCCAATTACTTAGTGTGATAAAATCTGCCACAGTACAAACTGTTCCGTAATTTGATTTTTGTCTAAATTCTATTTGTAATTCAGGCACCAAAATAATAAGGCCAACAGCAATGACTTGCTGTCTCCTTGCTTTGGTCCCTGTTGTAATTTCAGGGCAGTTAGAACTGGTGCCCCACACCCAGGTGCTTTTCTTGCAATACTTGCCTCCATTATGTGTTTCCATAACCAGTGCAGGGCTTGGAGTGTGGTCTGGCATGTGGATATTTAAAATACTTTGTTTAAGGATCATCCATCAGATACATCTTTCAGTAGCAGTGCCACAGGCCTTTTGACATGCTTGCTATTTTAATTTCTCCTCTTCTGTACTGTTGTCAAAGTCCAAATTTTACAGGTTGCCACCAGATGATGAACAATCATGGTCAAGCAACTGGTTTCACATATGTGTTGTTGATTCAAAACCACAAGTTACAAAAAATACACAAGGCTATTCACATGAAATAAATATTTTCTGACACAGTTTCATAAAATCCAAACTCTCCAACATGGGCAAAAAGTACAAACATGCTGCACAAATTCTCTTCCTCTTCCACATCAGTGAAAGCACCTGATGTGTCTACCACTTACACATATACATCTGAAGAAGTGGATTAAAAATTATCTGTTTTCTTCTTTCAGACCATTTTTAATTCTTGTTCTCAGAGGCTCTTCCTTTTCAAGTCCATGTTGAGCTTATCACACACGAGCAGAAGCTGTTCAATATAACTACCATACACTATAAAATGAAGCAGCTAAATGTAAAAAGTATGAGATTGAAGTGTTCAAGGCTCTCCGTGCAAGAGTGGCAGTCTCATAGTTTCAGTGACTTGGAGACAGGCTACCTTTTGCCTCCTCCTCCTCTCTTTTTTCAACATAGCTATTGTTCGGTTGTCTTCTTCATATCTCAGCTGCTCATCTACCACCTCTCTTCATTTAGTTTGCAATAAGGTATCTGATTTTAAAGTGCCAGAGTAGAGTAGGAAATGTTCCTGGGAGCTGCAGTTCACTGGTGGGGAAAGAATCTTCCTGAGGGCAGTCAGATCTTCTAGTAGCATGGCTGGGTCTGAAAAAGGAGAAAAGCTCAGCCTCAGCCACAGACACTTTTAAAGTATTTAAGGACTGTTCAGGTGCTTTGCAGGACTGAGAGATCATTATCTCGTGCAACTCATTCCTTTTGCTTACTGTGAAGCTTAATAGCTTCTATTTTTAGCCTGTTAAGTTTACTGCAGAAACAAGGATAAGTGCTTCAATTGCAGTAAACAAGACACACTTTCCAAACTCTGTACAGAGTGTGACAACATAGCTACATAAATTACTAAACTATTGCAGGCTGATTCACAGCATGGTTATGCTCCAGTAACCAAGTTTCCATCAAAAGTCTCTAGCAGGTTTGTCTGTAAGGACAGTCCTGTCAACTCCAGCGCCTACCAGCGGGCTGCTCTCTGCATGGTACCACAGAAGGACCAAGACAATTACTGCAAGGTAAAACTCTCAAGCGGGTGTCAACTCTGGTGGTACTAAAGATGAAATTTTGGAATTGCCAACTGTTCTTGTAGATATGTCGAACCTTATTCTTTACAGTGACTCATGTGCTGCCACAGATTGCAGCAGAGCTATTTTCTACCCTTGCTTGTTCAGGAACAAGCGATTACTGAAAGCGATCAGCAAATTTTTTTCCCTTTTCTCCCTGGTTCATGTCCTCCCATAAGGAATGAAAGTGAAAAGGCCCTCCTCATACTCAAACCACCCAGAGAGCAAAAATACTGACTGCAATGTTTCGCATAAAAAGAGAATTCACAAAATGTATCCTAATCTGGCTTCTCTGCAAGCAATTCTGTCATCCTGAATTCCTGAAAAGAGAGTGTGTGGCAGACTGCACATAGCATCAAAATGAACAGCTTGGTAAACAGTTAGTAGAGAGAAAGTCTAAAATAGCTTGAGAATTGTCTACTCTTACAGGGTCTGTGTTGGATATTGATGTGACAATAGGCTGCAATTTCACCCCGGTGTAATGGTATGTGCAGTTGGGCTGCTGCTGCATTAGCTGTACAGTGTAACTGTATGATAGTGATCCGCTGCCTGAAGTGGAGGGTGGTACCATATTTACCACGGAATCATTTAGATGCTGTCATTTTACTGGTAAGGCTAAGTGAGCAAAATAAACTTTGAATGACTGCTTCCATCTCTCAGTATTTTCTGCTCTGAAAATACAGGTTGAGTGAACCTAAACTTTAAAGAAGCAAACAATAAATGAACACATCACTGTTTAACTACTACTAGGTGCAAGCTCAATTTGCTTTTCCCTGCCAGCAGAAAAGGAGAAGAGATGTAAATGAAAATATTTTTGTGTTCCCCTAAAGCTCCTGTGACAGTAGAGGCAATCAACAGCACCTGCTGATGACTTTCAATGTAAATGTCACACAATTGAGTCCAGGTGGAGGAAGAAAGTTTATGGTAAAGAAAATGTATTTCAAGGCCTGTTTTCTAAAGAGTGGAAAACAGCAGTACTTCTGATTAAGGTGTCTTTCTGACTTGATACCCTAGCCTACAGAGTGCTGTGCTGGAGAGCAGAGTGAGTTAGATGCCTGCTAAAGCAGGAAAAATAAATACCTTCCTGCTTTTAGTCAGAACTATACTTTGGAGCAAAGTAGAAGGAGAAAATTTAAGTTGGTAAAGCAAGACACATATCTTTCCAAAATCAAATTTAAAGGTGAAATGCTGATTTTTAAAAATACATGTTTGATTTTTCAGTGCTGCTGCAGGCAAGCATAACGCACAGTGTGTTTGATACATGATTGCTAGAGCCTTAAAAGGTATTTGAACTATAAGGCGTGTTGCCTTCTGTGATCACTCCTTGGTTTCTTTACTCTCCCAAATGGTTAATATAATTAATGTCTTAACCAAAACAGAGGTTGTTGCCTGGAAGCTATAGTACAAATGGTGCTTTCCACTTGTAAAAGGAAAAAAAAAAAGGCTCAGAGCTTCTGTGTTGGATTTTTATAAAGGAAAAGTGTGTTTTCCAAATGACTTTATTCATTTCTGTTTTGTAAAATAGTGCAAGATCATAATTTGAAGAAGAAAGAAACACAACTTTGGGCACAGACAGACAATGTCATACTAATGCTAATAAAGAAAGGTAGAATGTTTAGTTCCTGGAGAAATCTTCCTTCATGTGTTTTTATTAAATACAGTTGTACTTCCAGCATGCTTTCTGCTACCCAATCTAGCAAACCTGATAGCAGGTTACTCTGTCGTTCTGTCTCTCTTCACTGCATTCAGCCTGATGTTGAAGACCCATCATCTTTTTGGAAAAGTGATTTTGCCCCTTCTAGCAGTTCTGCTAAAATATTTGTGGTTCCCATTTGCCCGTGATTGGCACAATCTAATTGGCTGCATCCCAGGGCCCTTTCAAGACATCTCCTGTGTCTCTGGCAGAATTGGTATTTTGTTGGTGGACCTGTGACAAGGTATTTTGGTATGACCACAAGAACTCCCTGTGACATTTTCACATATCTCCTCTAGTTTTCAAGGACTTCCATTGTGGCACCCTTTGTGCAAAGCTATGCTCTGGACCTGCAGCTGACAGGGTTAGAAAACACCTTCTTCTGCGGGTGCCTCAAAGGGTATCCAAGGTAAAAACTTGTGCTTTTCTCTCGTTACAGTTCTGTTAGGTTGGGCAAAAAGGAGGTAATCACACAAAGTGGGAAAGCATTATGGGTGGATTTATTTCCAACCCCAAATGATTCCAAAGGGGCAATTTTCCACTGAGTGAGCCAGGCTGGCCCAATCACTTATGGCCTTGACAATAATGAAGAAAACCTAGCAGACAATGGCACACAACTGCACTGTGCAACAATTTCATGCAATAAATCTCTTTGAAAATTCTCTTTTCCCTTCACTTCATGATGTTTTTTATCAACGGGAAGTTATCTTAACAGACAAGGCAGCAGCACCTGCCTACAGGAATTTCCTCACATTACCTTTCTGCTAGTAAGCTGCTCTGAGATATTTATTTATTACCCCTATTTCATAGGTGATGAAACTGAGGCACAGGGGAATTAAGTGACTTGCCTCCAGTCACAAAGCAAATTAGCAGCCAAGCAGAGAAGAGATCAGTTCTCAGCCCAGAGCTTTTACAAAGTGCATTTTAGGCTTAGGGTAAGATTTTCAAGGGAGTCTTGATTGCTCTGTGGTGGCACTCCAGTAATAAGAGTTGAGTTAAAGCAGAGTCTACACTACTCAGGCCCTGGTTCACCCCCAGCATCATACTGTGGATGGAGCACTTGTGTTTTCCTTCAGAGAAGGTTTAGGGGTACCAGCTCTTTATCAGCAGTTAATTGGCTACCATTGCATATAATCTTAGCCAAGAGTCAGTAATTAGCTGCATTCATCCCCCTTTTGTCAGAGACTGAAAGAGTTAATAACTTAAACATTGTAAGATCACAAAAAAAAACGTTTACACACTGTAACAAACTGATCAGAAACAGCTACTCACCCAGAAAAGATGAGTATTCCCTGAATATGCCACTGCCAAATAACCTTCAGGTCAGATAAGTGGGTGCCATTGTCCAACTGTCCCAGGTGTAGAAGGATGTGCACAGCTGAATCTACAAACTGGATTTCCAGATAAAGGAAGAGGCTAATAACTGGCAAATCCTGTGAGTTGGGATAGTCCTTATCATGCCAATGCCCTCCCTTACATGATGACTCTGCTGTAAAAAGTCCATCTGAGGAACCTCAAATATATTTCGCTTCTGGCCTGGGCTATTCATCCCAAATGTCGAACCATGATGAGCCATGATTGATGCTGACATAATAGGCAGCTGTAACATCTTAGGACATGTCAGACACTCGTGGCATGTCCTGTGTGTATAATAATGCATGAAGTCTTTGAGTTTGGGAGGGAGGGGTGGTTTTTCCCAGCCCCAACAGATCAAGACCACCACTTCAACAGTACTGCAACCACAAGTTCAACCAACAGACGTGGATGCCGCAACTACCAAGTTTTATTGCTGGATCCACTGCGTGGTGACTGTATATCTTAGAACGCTTATTCTTTCTTTCCCTTTCTCTCCCTTATACATTTTCTTAACTATTACTTTCATGCTTTAGTATTGCTCTATTGCTGTAGATATAACACTCAAAACAGCAACATACCTGTTTACCTTTGAAACAAAAGTGTTCTAAAATAAACCCTATCTATACATGTTTACAAACACCGATTATTCAGTGTCATTTCACTCTAATCCACCCCAAGGGATTTATTAACAAGAACCTGGGTTACCCTCCCATTCTGGGGCAGGTTGTAACACATTTATGCATTTCTATCAAGTATTTGCTAATTTTCAGGCTAACGTGAAATATTAACTGTATATAGGGAAAGCTTTCAGACTGATAAGTGTGCATGGCACCATAGGTCAGGAACTTGTTCTCCATGTGGTGCCAAGGTCAGAAACTGGTACCATAACCAGCCAGCTTCCTTCACTCAGAGTGAAGAGTATCACTGATCACCATGTGTAAGGGTAGGTACCCTTCCAGAAGAATTTGCAACAGGGAGTTAGGACTTGATTTGCTTAGGAAGTCTTTCCTGTGTAAGAGTACCTTTCTCAAAAATAGTTGGATATTTTCGTTTTTCTTCTCCTTTTGCATTCCAGAGAAAGCTGCAGGCTCTCTTTCTCTGGTATGCAGAGAGAAAAGTGTTACAGGGAAGGCACACTGAAAAGGGCCTGGGGAGGGGAGGACAGAGGAGATAAGAGGCCCAGAAGAGAACAGGAGGTGCCTTTTCTCAGGCCCACTGCTTTGCAGTAGCAGTTTTTCCTTTGTAAACCTAGTGTTTTTGACTTTTTGGAATAAACTTTCCTGAACTTACACTGCCTGGAATGTTTGGAGGTATCTGCATATTATTTTACTTCATACCACATATGTTTCTTATTGCTGGCAGAGCACATGGATCCAGCTAACAACCCTTGGAGCTGGAGCCAGGGCACTACCCAGCAGACACTACTGCAGATCCAGCACCCATGTTCTACCTTCAGATACTGATATTAACACTTTTCTTCTACTGTCAGAAAGGCAAATGGAGTTAAGATGCAGTTTTATCATACATCTTTGAAAAATTCCATCCTCACTTTGACTCAACATGATTAATACAGCTCTACTTGCTTATCAGAGCTAGATTTGACCAACAAACACGAGTGAAAATCTAAATCTATCCCTCTACCATAACAAAATTCCAACAAACACAGTCTCCATTCGTTTTCCAAAATGCAAATCTGTATCTCACTGAGGAGGGAAAGGATGGGAATGGGGCATTGTCTCTGCTGGAAACACCATGAAGATCGGTCATGCCGTAATTCCAGGTTGTGCCCAAGGGACTCCAATCGTCTGTAGTGCTGGGCTCTGCAGGTGCTATAATTCAAATTTCCACTAGAGGGTAGACAAAACTCTTCCAGTAAAGGGATTGCCCTGGAAAAACAAGTGTGCGGGAATGAACGTCTGAGCTTAAGAAGCAGCAAAGAGTAGGAAAAGGAAGAATAAAATTATGTTGATACCGTTTGCAAGGACAAGGTGGGAGCACTGTTCTAACTTTCTCTAAAGAAATAAAATTTCTGCTTTATATTATTAAATCAAATACAGCCAGAGTGGCTACATGATATCAGATACAGCTGGTATTTCCCCTACAGATGTTATCTTACAAACAGTGATAGGAGTCAATTAAGAATTTCAAACAGTTAGATAGAATAAATACAGGGAATTAGAGTTTATTAGGAGTGAATTCATACACTTCTGATAGCCTAGCCAGAAACATCAAATGGTGGATTTATATCTCTCTGTTATTATTGACCACTCTACTATTGCAAGAAATAATAGCTTGTGTTTTCTCCTCACGTGTTTCTCCACTGCTGAAATGGAGACAGGTTTCTCTGAACCTTGCTGCTTGAGGGGAAAGTGTGGCTTCAGGCATCAACACATCTTCCTCTTCTTGCTATTCCTGAAAGGGCAGATTCTTCTCCAGGTGAGATTGGCTGTCTCAGGGAGCTCCTGCATTGCAGATAAGGGCACCAGGGAAAGATTTGCTCACCACATATCCAACTGCTCCCAAGCAAACTTTCACATTGGTTCCACAAGCCCCATGCTAGGAAGCTAAAGCAGTTCAGATGTTTCAGATCAGTGAAGATGTCCTAAGACATCACCTATGTGAGCTAAATGCCATTTTTGAATGCTAAGAAAGGATTTGCTTCAATTGTCTTAAATATAACTTATTTATGCTGACAGAGGCATGAACCAAAGGCCCATCAAAGCTGCAGAGCTCTCAGAGGCATTCCTGCAGCTGGGACACCTCCCACAGCTAGGGTAATTAAAGGCTAAATTAGCTGTATTTTGGAAGACTGGTAGCAATGTTTGTCACCACAAGCACTGCATTATCTCATCTGTTCTGGATGGGTCTCATCTGCTGGCCCTACATAGTCTTGTGGATAGCAAGGGCTTTCTCTCCAGTCAAGTGATCTGATGAACTGGGTGAGAAGCGACACTACAGGCAGCAGTCTCAACACTTGTCACATCAAAGGCTGAATAAGAGATGTATCTGAAGAAGGACTACATTTGTGGCCCTAATTATCTGAAGAGAGGAGCCCTTCAGGCACCCACATGTGTTTTCACTGCAACAAGGCACGTGAATCCATTGCAGAGATTTTCACAGCACAGTACTGAGAGTGAAGGAAGAAGCATTAATGCTGAAATACAGCCATGCCAAATGAAGTCAAATTACATATTCTCTTTCTGACTTGTACGGCACAGTGTGAACAATGGGTCTGAGGGATGCTGGCATAGCATGGAATTTGATGCAGGACTGGATTTGTTGTCTGCTACACTGTTTCAGGTTTCTCTACCCCGTGGTTATCAATACCTTTACCACCTGTCTTTGGCATGATAATTGGGAGAACTACTTCAAATGATGCAGATCTCATGCAAAAATCTCCTGTCTTCATCACTTGGAAAAAAATATTTAATTGGAGAAAGAGTCACTGTTACACAAAAGTCTGTGACAGCAGGTGAAAAGTAGAAAATCTCTTAGGCAGTCAAGAAGATGGATTTGGTAAAGAACAGATGGACCTTGACAGTTGTGCTCTTTCTCCAAATAGTTGACTCAGAGGGGAAATTGATGTTAAATTTTGTACAAAATTTCATTTTCTTGCATGAATTAAAAATACTGAAATAGAGAGATGATCTTTTTTCTGGCACTCTCTTTTCCATTTGTTTTAGAGGATTTTGGAGAAATTGATGTCTCTTCCATTGGTTTAACAAAGCTTTGATGCAGCTGTATAGTAAATCCTCTTTGTTACAGTCTTTCTGGTGTTCATGAAATGCACTGTCTCATCAACACTAGTTTCCACACTAAAATTTTCTGCTCCCAAGCAGATGAGCTAAAGATGCTGAAGGGTGAAATGCTACACTAAGTAGTTTCTGAACTAGGTCTTCAAAGAAAGAGTAAACTAAACCACTGCTGAACCCTTCTTTCTATTACTTGCACAGCCCTCTCTGATAAAGAAATTTAATGACAGTGTTTGTGATTCTTGGAAAACTAAGAAAGGTGGTCAGTGGCTACCTTGCATTTCTAGAGGGTAGACTTTGGCCTGTTCAGGAGCCTGATTGAGAGAGTTGTTTGAGAGGCAGTCCGGAAGAGAATCCAGGAAGGCTGGACATTCTTCATTAAAGAAATCTTTAAGGCACAGGAGCAGGTTGTCCCCATGCACTGAAAGATGAAGCACCAGGATGAAGACTGGCCTTGCTGAACATAGAGCTTTGTCTGGACCTCAGGGGCAAGAGAAGAGTGTATCACCTTTGGAATAAGGGTCAGGCAACTCAAGAGGACTGCCAGGATGCTGTGAGGTTATGTAGGGAGAAAATTAAAAGGTCCAAAGCCTAACTAATCTTTTTGGATTTCAATAGAGCTTTCAATACTGTCTCTCACAGGACTCTTCTGGACAAAATGTCCATCCCACAGCTGGATAAACACACCATGTGGTGGGTGAGCAATTGGCTCACGGGTGGAGCACAGAGGGTAATGGTGAATGGGGTGACATCAGACTGGTGACCTGTCACTAGTGGGTTCCACAGGGCTCCATCTAAGGCCCTGTGCTCTTCAACATCTTCATCAATGACTTGGACACAGGACTGGAAGGGGTACTAAGGCAGTTTGCAGATAACACAAAACAGGGAGGAGCTGTCGACTCCCTGGAAGGCAGGGGGACCCTGCAGAGAGACCTGGACAAATTAGAGGGCTGGACAATCACCAACCATATGGAGTTCAACAAGGGGAAGTGCCAGATTCTGCACCTGTGATGGGACAACCCTGGATGTTTGTATAGACTGGGAAATGAAGTGCTGGAAAGCAGTGCCATGGAAAGGGACCCTGTGGGTCCTGGCTGATGTCAAGTTGGATCTGAGTCAGCAGTGCCCTGGCAGCCAGGAGGGCCAACCCTGTCCTGGGGGGCATCAGGCACAGCATCGCCAGCCCGGTGAGGGAGGGGACTGTCCCGCTCTGCTCTGCATTGGGGCAGCCTCACTTTGGATATTGTGTGCAGTTTGGGGCACTGCAATATAGGAAAGATATTCTCTTAGAGAGTGATCAAAGGAGAGCAACAAAGATGGTGAAGGGTCTTGAGGGGAAGACATATGAGGAGCAGCCGAGGGCACTTGGTCTGTTCATCCTGGAGAAGAGGAGACTGAGGGAAGACCTCATTGCACATACAACTTCCTCATGAGGGGAATAGAAGGGGCAGGCACTGATCTCTTCTCTGTGGTGACCAGTGACAGTACCCAAGTTGTGTCAGTAGAGGTTTAGGTTGGATTTTAGAAATAAGTTCTTCACGAGATGGTGATTGGGCACTGGAAGAGGTTCCCCAGGAAAGTGGTCACAGGACCAAGCCTGACAGAATTCAAGAAGTGTTTGGATGATATTCTTGGGCATATGGTGTGACTCTTGGGGATGGTCCTGTGCAAGGCCAAGGGTTGGATTTGATGATCCTTGTGGGTCCCTTCCAACTTTGTGCATTCTGTAATTCTGTTATTCTGAACTTAACCTGGTTACTGACATAAAAGATAATTTAAAATGTTTCTATAAATAAAATAAGCAAGAAAAGAAGAGCTTTGTTACTTTCCTCCCTCACATCCAATAAATGAGGGCAAAGAATATAAATACAAAAATATGAAGGTGCAAAAGGATTTAGCAGCACTTAATGGTAGACTAATTTAATATTGATAAATTAAGTCCAGAGGTTTTGCTACAATAACATAATTGTATATTCTCAAGAGTCACAAAACTCATACCGTAATCAATTCACACACAGACATAGAGGCAAAGAGAGATGTATTTATTTACATCTAGGTGTGTTAAGGTACCTTTCTAAAGTTCCCTTTACATAAAGTGAAATACTCACTTCAAATCCCTTAGCATTTCTCAAATGACACGGGTTACACCTCGAGGAGAATGTGCATGTGTGGGGGATATCAGCCTAGTCTAGTAGGAGCAGCTGAGGGACCTGGTGTTGTTTGGCCTGGAGAAAAGGAGGCTCAGGGGAGACATTATCACTCACTACAATTACCTGAAAAGAGGTTGTGGCTAGGTGGGGGTCTGTCACTTCTCCCAGGTAACGAGTAATAAGTCAGGAAGAAATGACCTCAAGGTGTGCCATGGGAGGCTTAGGTTGGATATTAGGAAAAATTCCTTCTCTAAAAGGGTTGTCAAGCAGTGGAAGAGGCTGCCCAGGGAAGTGGAGGTATTTATATTTAAAAAGGTATTTAAAAGGTATTTAAAAGAGTGTCGATGCATCACTTAGGGACTGTGGTTTAGTGGTGGACTTGATGATCTTAAAGGTCTTTTCCAACTTAAATGATTCTCAGACTGCTCCCCACCCAGGCCTGCAGAGGCAATGTGATACTTTACTGCTATTTAATAAAGTGAACAGCAATTTATTCTTGCCATCCTGGAGACTTCATCTCAATCCAGTTTCTGCCATGTTAATGATGAGTATTATCTGTGTGTGTGAACCACTGAGGAAGAGTATTAGGGAAAAAATTGCCCTACCCGACATGAGAGATCCATTTGCTCCCTGAAATAGGATTGACTGTCTCTCTATCTAGTTTATTTGGGAAGAAGTCAGACGTGCTGATTTCAGCTAATCAAAGAATTTCTGACAGCATGTTTCTCCCCTGAAAACTGCTGAGATCAACAGAATCAAAACGTTTCATGTGAATGTCTTGAATCTCTCAAAGATGTTGACACTCAGGCTGGCTCCCCAGCTAACCAAGCAGTCACAGACAGAGAGCAGGGGAGCTGCTGGTGGTGGAATGGAGACGTCTGCTGCATCATTCATCAGGATAGTCCAGAATTGTCCATCTCCTTTCTTGGGATGGAGCAGGTTTCCATCTGAAATGCTCTGTAGGACACACCAAATTTGGGCTTTTTGAGAAGCAAAACTTTCTGCTTTTCTCAGATTTTGCACAGAAGCTGGTGGAGCGGGGGGCTGTGGCTAAGCTTCTAATCCAGGCACAGATAGTGCTGATGTGATTTTCTAGAAGAGAAGTGCAAGGCTCAGCTCTAGGATGTTTAGAATGACAAAATTTTCCATCCACGTCCAGATTATGCAGCGAGTTCACCCTTATTATATTCGCTAGTGATTTGGGCAATGGAGTAGAAAGTATAGCCTTTAAGCATGCAGATGACAAGTGAGGGGGCTGCTGGCTTGCTGGAGGACAGCATTAGATTCAAAGGAATTTACAGAAAATGAAGAAATGGTCTGAAAAAAACAGGATGCAATACAAGGAGGACAAATTCAAAATTTATGTTTGTAGGAAATTAATCAAAACCCCACAAATCCAGACTATCTGCTTAGGCAGCAGTACTGCAGTAAAGAATTGAAGAGCTATGCAGGTCACAGGCTGAACATCAGTCAGATATGTTGTGGTGCTATGAAAAGGGCAAACAGCAGAATGGGGTGTAGAAATCAGAGCACAGACTTCCAGAATGTATGATTAACCCTTTTGGTTTTGCAGTGTGTCTCCTGGGGTGGCATGTCTGGTCCGACACTGCATTTCAAGAAGGCGAGGGATCTGCTGGACAGGGAGGACAAAAAGGTTCAGAAAAACAAAACAGAAAATAAAAGTTTGTGAAATTGTGTTGTTCAATCTAGGAGAAGGATCACAGAAGGAAAAGTGATGGTGATCGCTACCCTGACTTGTATGCAGAAAGTAGAGTGCCCCCAGTGAGGACTAGATTGGGAAGATGTCAATCACGAGACAACACATCCTTTGGGCACATAGAAGCAGAATAGTTTGGTAGAGAGCAAAATTTAAGATGTTGGAAAAGCACCTGCTAGGACTGCCAAGAATATGACCCTGTCTGGGGCAGCAGATGCACTGCATGTCTTGAGTTTCCTGCTACTCCATCACCTGCAATGCCTTGGGCAAACCCCCTTTGAATCGGGACAGAGGATTTCAAGAGAGACCAGCATCTCACTGCATGGACCAACATAGTCCTTTAGAGAGGGCAGACGTCTGTGCTTGGTTCTTTGCAGTGACTGTGCCAGGAAAGCCAATGGATTAGATACTCTGCTGGAGTGGATTAAGTTCTAAAGCCAGTGGCAATGCCCCAGTTTACATTTCTTTAGAATATCATGTACAAAACCTGATGCTAAAGTCTGGTTAGAGATACCCTCCTCACATTCTAGCAGGCTATGAATCATGACAATATGCAGCAAGAGTAGTGTGTTGGCAAAAGGCAGCGTAGTGACCAAAACACCTGACCCCAAACAGCACTGTATTTTTTATAACCCTTAACACATTGTATCATTTCATTTTATCAGCAACTACTAAGCAGTTCCCTTTGAAAAATAAATATCCAGGGTCAAGCACATAGAGCTTTTTCTAACTGTCTTGCGTCATCATCTGTCTCATGGAGATGTTATTTCTTCCCGGTTTCTCCACTGTTGCAAACCTCAATAAATATAATAGAACGAGACTCACATTTAGCAAAGTTCTGGTGTTTTATCTGAAACTGGAGTCCTGAGGGAGACAAATGTGAAACATCAGGTTATAGCAGAGCTCCCCAGCTGACCCAGGGGTGGTGGGGAAGCCTGATGCTCTGTTCCATCCAGTCCTGCAAAGCTCAGAGAGATCTAACCAAAGCCCTCGAGTGCCCCTGCAGCATTTGGTGAAAGGTGCCATAGAAAGGCAAAGCAAGAGAAAGCCTCTGTGAAAAATAGCACCTCCCTTTCATATTTAGATGAGCACAAAATAGCCAGAGGAAAAAATATATTAAAAAAAAAAGAAAAGACAGAAGTATGAATTCCACAGGTTCCATTTGAATGAATTATCTCTTCAAAGGCTATTTCAGCAATCCCTGTGCCTCCACCCAATCTGAATTGTTGGAGAGCTGTTTAATTGCCTATGCATAATAATACTTAGCATTTAAGCATCATTTAAAGAGCACAAGACTCTTTCAAATGCAGGGAAACTACATGACTCAGGGAGAGGACAGCAGAACTGCCACTGCAATGTGGGAGCAGAGGGAGCTCCCTTCATACTCCAACAGTGTTAGAGGAGCTTCTACATCAGGAAGAATGCAATAGGAAGGATTTGGGATGAGGAGCCTGAACAGCTTCTGTGTTGTACAGCTCTCTGCCTGAAAGCAAGGGAAGTTGCTCCAAAAATGCAAGACCTTTGACTCTGTGGTCAAGCAGGGCATTTCATTGTGAATTTCTAGCTCTATCTCTTTTGTCAAGCAAGCTCCTATTTTCATTGTGAATGAGAATGACTTCTGCTTATTTCTTTATTATGCTAAAATTCTACCTGTTCATTACTTTACCTTATTAGAAATAAATGCAAAGAACTAATTTAACAGTTTATAATTTCAGTGATTGTGTGAAGTACAGAATTAAATGACCTTGGGAGAGAATTGATACTTTTGAAATATGAAGTGTGTCTTACATGTCTCCCCTCCTTGTCTTGTTCATGCTCGTCTTGGCACCAGTCCCACTGGAAAAGGCTCCTTTCCAAAGTAGAAGTGGGATTTGGGGAGGTGGGAGCTGGGCCTGAAGGGATTAGGAGTGCAGGTAGGAGCAGGCAGCAGGATTGGTGGTAGCAGGACCTCTCAGAGTCCTTCTGCCAAGAGCCAGGTGTTAGCTAAGGACTTGTGTTACGCTGAGGGGACAATATCTGGCTAATGGAAAGGCTTATCTTTGCCTGTATATATTAAATTCATGTACAGAGGGCTGTGACAGTACAAGTCACTTTCTGAAGACAAAGCTTTATTAGAGTGACCTAAGGCAAAGGGCAGACTTTCCTTCACGTCCCACAGCACCCTGCAAACAAATTACAGAAGCAACGGCACCACAACAGAATATATCTTCAGTGACTCAAAACTTGCTCATACACTGAAGGCCACATTAGCAGTATCCTTTTCTGAATCCTGTACTGACACATTGCTGAAAGCCAAGGAGGCTGCTTTGTCTAGGAATTGAAAAAAATACCCCAAAATAGCAAGGTAGCAAAATAGTTCTCTTTGTTTTCAGGCTGAAACTGGGTCATTTCCAGGAAATGCCCCATTACCTAAAACAATTACAACTGTTGTCACATCTCCAATGAGTTGAGTTTGGCTTTTAATGTCTACTGGGAAAATTTTAACTGGCCAGCTGCTGTGTTTAAGGCCACTTCATAGCTGGGTGCTCCTGCTGTGCTTTTTATTCACTGGTTTATATTCTTGATGGTGCAGTACCAGGGTACCTGAGCACGGTACTAGTTTTGAGCAAGTAAATTGTCCCATTATCTTAGTTTTCTCTTGGGGTAACTCACCTTCTGAAAGTTCAGCTTTAGTAGATTTCATTTTCTTATGCCCTGTAGTCAATGAACATCAATTAACTTCATGGACTAATATTAGCCATAAAATAGTGCCTCAGATCCATATGGACTATTTTTGGAACTGTATTGAACTATTTCTGCTTAGCCAATGTGGCAGCAGCACTGCTTACATTCCAGATTATCTATGCACCTTTCCTAAGGTAAAATATCCCTTTCCAGAAGTTTTCATTAACAGTCTCTATTACCTGCATAATTAGATGGCAGCATTTAACTGTGATTAATTTAGAGTTACAGCACATTCAGGGATTAAAAAAATGCCGCCCTTACCATTCTGTTGCAGGGAAGAGATCCAAAGGGAGAGCTGGGGTTGATTTCTCCATGTGATGAAGACACTCGATATCATTCTCGACAGAGCTGAGCATCTCCTGACGGTGGTTTGATAACAACTGTAATTAGGTATTCAATCACACAGAGTAAGATGAGCCAAACTAATGTATGTCTGCCAAGGGAAATAACCCATGGAAAGATTATATGTTTGCTGAACCAAAAGTAAAATGTATAATGAAAGCTCTTAACACTATGAAGCTTAACCTTTGCCCAACAAACTGCCTGTTTTCCTGTGTAATTATTAATTAGAATCATTTCTACTGCACTACACTGGGTGTTGTCATGTCTGAAAGTCTGTTTCTGAAAGGAGTCTTTCACTCAGGCCCATGGATTTTATATCAGGCTTTATGAGAAGAGGATGGGCTCTGTGCCAGTGGAGCAGTTCATGGACCCTCATGCCTGTGAAGCCTAACTACAATCAAGTTCAGCAGTGATGCTGAGACACTACAATAAGCCCTGCTTGACGTCTTCCACCCCACTGCCTGCTAAAGCTAACAGCCAGCCCATTTCGAGGAGTGAAATACTGTTTGTAACCAAACACAAAGCAAAATAAAAGTACTGGGCTTTGTTCTCCACTTCTGTATTTCAGACTGTAAATGTTTGAAGCAGATTGTGTGGTCCAGGTGGATAAATCCATCTGTCATTCTGTGCATCCTGTTCACCCTGCCATCACAGAAGGAAAAGTGCAGTATGAATATTGATCCTGTTTGCACCATGCACTTTGTGACAACTGACCTGGCCTATAGGATAAAGTTACAAGAGGAAATATTTAATTAATAATCCTGCCACCAAATCATTCCAGTTTCCTTTCTACATAGTGACTAAAAGCAACATTTATGTATGCACATGAACTCTATTTTTACAATGGTTGTTTCAAGAAAGGGGCAAAATAGCTGGCTTTTTGCTGTTGGATCACTGGTCTTTAAAATTTGTATCAATACTTGCCAAATCAGGGATAAATACAGCCCATGTGACCAATGCATCCAGTCTGCCTGGAAGACTGGAAAGAAGAGATGAGTGCTGTCTCTTGTGGGACCATTGCTGGAGACCAAGTTCAGCTGAGGGTGGCTGCTTGTTGGGAATGATGAGAGAAACACAACTTCATAGCAGGAACCCACATGCCAACCCCAACCATGGTACCTGTTCTTGCCCCTGGTCAGTCCCCACCACTGCTTACCGTAGACCCTGGAGACCACACACCCATGAAAGGAGCAATCAGCCCTCACTAAAGTGCCAGAAAGCCAACACAAGAATAAGAAAACTGACTTGGTTTCAGTCAGCTCATTTATCCAACACATCCCATGACTGCACAAGCACTGGGGCTATTGAAAACATGGTTTAGGATGAGAGGCTGGAGGTGGTGCTGCCAGCAATTTTGACTGCAGCCTGCAATAACAGTCACTTAAGCTGATTGTGAAACTACAGGGTATTTTGACTTCTTACCACTGCTTGTAGAGGGGAGCAGAGTGAGGATAGCCTTAAAGCACAAGAAGGGCCTTGCTCTTGTGAAGGATCTCATTGATCTACCAATGGGCAGACTTAAAAGGTCCATGGACATGAGGTGGAGAAATGGCTGATAAAGAGAAAAGGCTGAAGAGTTGAAAGTCACACTGCAGAATCAACCTATAAAGATCCTACATGATGCTACATAAGCTATTTAAATCATATAATTGTATGTGGCCCTAGTTAGTTTGTTCTCAATTTCCCAAGTGCCTGACGTGAGTCCCTGGGCCAGTTGCATTGCTGCAATTAAAGACAGTGTTTCCAAAGGTCTCTGTGCAACAAGAAGTTGCTGTAACCATGGTGAAGGGTACAGGGAGGACTGTGGGGAGGCAGAAGCCACATGGTCTTTCCAGCTGATGATGAGACAAGATTTGGATAAGCTAAGTAGCATTGTTCTATCTCCATGCAGAGCAGCTCTGCATGAGTGACCTTCTACTAGTCACCGTCTCTCAAGATTGATCTGAAAATGTGTGGTTTATTTTCTTTTCCTGTCTAGAGTAAGAAATTCAGAGGTGAACCCAGTGCCTGCTTGAGACCCCAGTGCACTAAATCCCTGGCAGTCCTGGGTCAAAGCACTAGGAAACCCATTTCTGCTTTACCTCAGGCACTGCCACTGCTAAGGGAGGATAAAAACCAGCCACTGCTGCACAGGTTCCCCATTGCTCATGAGTATAATGGATTAAGTAGTGAATGCATTAAATGATCCCTAACTATAATTAGCTCCCTCTGTGCTCATAACACTGCAGCGTCATACAAATGGTTTCTAATGACACATGCAGTGTCCAGGAACAGGGTAATAGCTGTTTAAACAGTTGCTGGTACATGACAATGTATTTTACGATTGTTGAGAAACTATGGACATTTTTTAAAAGCTTTCTGGGCACTGACCTAGAGAAAAGCTTGGTTAGATGAGAGAGAGATAGTGCCCTTTCCCTAATGGTAACAGATAGATAATGTTCCAGCTGTCAGGCATTACTGCTGCCCCAGTCTTGATTGTCCCTGTTACCACTCTTTCTCTGCAGTATGATTAGCCAGATAGCCTGCTCCCAAATTGTGCCCCAAGTACTGGCACTCAAGGAGAGTCAAGACAGTCTTCTGAAAAATATTCTTATAAGAGTGGTTCTCAGAAACTATGCCAACATACATTATGTTCAGAAATAAAAGTTTGCTTATTTAATACTGGATCATAAGCTCATCCGTGAATAAGAAATATCAAATGTACCAAGGTGACAAGGCTGCCAGACACACTGGGCAGCTGGGGCCCTTTTGCATGGACCAACTTGTAAGTTCAGAGTTGAAGTCTACAGTTTCAAACTTTAAGATGCAATGATTTTTTTTAAAAAATAATCTCTATTGATCTTATTCCTTGAGCTAAGCATAATAATGGATTTATATTCCAGAACAGTCTTTTGGTTCAAGAAGCAGAGAAGATTTCAGCTCTTGTGAATTACGAAGCCCAAAATCAAAAGCTCAAATGAAAACAAGTTTGCAACTTCAGCTACTCCAGTAATAATGAGCCAATATATTGTAGATGTTTTATTCACCAAAAATAAGCAGAAAGTATACCAGAGTTCCTGAAAAGCACATTGTGCCACTTCTTATCTGAGATGAAAATTGTACTCCATTAGAAATTTGTTTTTAATGAAGACAGTGTGTCATAACACCTTTCTACTGACCTTGAAATGACAACGTACCTTATTCATTTTGGTGATCAGCTTTCACTTCACAGGAAATGGAGAACAAATTTAATTTTCCCTTTTATAAACACTTGCATGCACACATATGCAGTAATTTAAATGTGATTTGCTGCTATTTGAATACTGCAGGTCTATCTCAGCACTCAAAACTGCTGCCAGCAAAGCCTGGTCTGCCCACCAAAGGTAAGACAGCATGAATGACAGGGCAAAAGAGGTCTCCTCCAGCCACCCAGGTCTAAGAGCTGATATCTGAGCCAGTAACTGAGGTTTTCTACCAGTATCCTATTTTATGGCCACATGGAGTCTGAGTCAGACAGGGAGTGAATGTATATGGCTGCAAACTCATGCTAAAACCTGCTTCACTGTAAGGAAGACATAAATACTTTTCTTTTTAGTGCTCTTTGCTCAAAGCAATATCAGACGGAGAAGCAGAATTGCAAGTTTTCAGGTAAGCAGTATTTCTCCATTTTCAGTTTGAAGGGTTCAAGACTGTGATGAAGAACTGATCAGCAGTGCAAGAGAGCTAAACGGAGGGGTGAATCAAATATTCTAGTAAATTTTGCCTAACTTTATTTGAAATATACCAGTGAGACATATAACTGTGGTATCACTGAGCAGTAGAAAGTAGAGAACATGCATACTCCTAGTTTTTTTTATTGCAAGTCTGGATTTGTTTAAAGCAAACTTCATGGCCTTTACCTAATGCATCTTTGACTGCAAAGCTGCTCTACCAGAGCTAACATTCATGTTAAAAAGTACTAGCATTTGAACTAAATTATAGGGAGACTTCAAATTTCTCTCTGAAGTGCTCCTAAGGAACAGTGATACTCAGTTTTGTGACTATGATCAAGTAATTGCTGTTGTGTCCCAGCTTTGGTGACTGGCTCTGTCAGAGCAAATTGGTCATGTTCCACCAGTCACTGGGTTAAAGAAGAAAGTCATACAGGTAACACACCAAATGCTGTTGACTGAGTCTCATCAAAAACTATACACAGGCTTTCCAGAACAGAATAAAGTGCAATTCTGTCTTCCCCCCNTTTTTTTTTTTAATGTATTGATTTTACCCTAGATGTTCAATGTAGCACTGGTTTAGTTTAAAGATGCTGTTCTGGTAAAAAAGAGAGCATCTAGGCTTGACAGTACCCCATCTAGTTCTTCATGAAGTCATGAAACCAGAACAGCATCACTGGTTCATAAACATGAAACACTGATTAGCTCAAACTAATGAAGATAATATATGGGTATGGGTCTACATTCCAAAAAGTTCAGACTAGTTCATAGTTTCAAAAATCTAAGCCCAAACTCCCTCTGTCTCTCTAAATGTGTGCTTCCTACTCCCCAAGGTTTACAGGTAAGCAGTAATTGTCTTCTTCAATGTAGGAGATTAAATAAAGCAAGAGTAAAATCAATAATTATCAAAATTAAATGTAAAGGAGAGAAAAGGGTGAAATTAAACATTCAAATAGGGTTATCTATGTCAGACTGGGTATGTTAGGAAATTCCCATTTCCTCTCACTACTATGCCTTCTCAAATATACAGCATTTTCTACAGCAACAAAAGGTTTAACTGAAAGCATTTGTCCCAGCAAATCAACTAAAACTAAACATCTGATTTTTGTAAGGCTTAAGAAGATTTCTGCAAGCATGGCATCTGAACACACCAGTAATTTTACTGCTCAGACAGGCAACCCGTTGACAAGCTGTGAAGATGAAGATTTCTTACAGGTGAAATTCTATCTCTCCGTGTTTTACAGCCTGATATTCCTGGTGTGCTTCCCAGGAAACATTGTGACAATTTTTGTTTACTTTGTTAAGATGAGGCCCTGGAAAAGCAGCACCATCATTATGTTAAACCTGGCTATCACTGACCTATTGTATGTAGTCACGCTTCCTTTCTTTATACACTACTTTGCTAATGGAAATAACTGGATTTTTGGAAACTTCATGTGCAAGTTTATTCACTTTTGTTTCTACTTCAACATGTACAGTGGTATTATCTTCCTTAGCTGCTTCAGCATTTTTCGCTTTTTGGTAGTTGTCCACCCAACTAAATGCCTTTTTCTTCAAAAGCGGAGATGGGTAGTTGGTACTTGTGTAGTCGTTTGGATGATTTCCTTGGTGGCCCTCAGCCCCTTGGCCATCTTGATTGACCCAAGACATAAGCAGAACAGGACGATCTGCCCCCACCTGACTGCTGCTGCGGACCTGGACACTAGTCGGTGGTATAACTGGGTGTTGACCGTGTTTGCCTTCTTCGTGCCTTTGCTGACGGTGACTCTGTGCTATGTACTCATTATTTACACCTTGGCTACTGGGCCCCACACATGGGCTTCCTACAAACAAAAGGCTCGCAGACTTGCTGTTGTCCTCCTAGTGGTCTTCTACGTGTGCTTTCTCCCATTCCACGTCTTTCGAGGGATTCGTATGGAGCTCCGAGTACGACCATTTGGCTGCCACATGAAGAAAACAATCCTTTTAATGTTTATTCTAAGCAAACCTTTAGCAGCATTAAATACTTTTGGAAATTTACTGCTCTATGTAGTGTCAGGAGACAACTTCCAGCAGGCGATCCTCTCACTCCTCAAGTTCAAAACAAAGAAGAACCTGAAGAGATTGATGCCATAAATAAGTTATGGAGGAAGAGCCCAAATGTGCCCTCAACCAGCCAGGCACAACCTCCCTGCCATAAGAGTACACAGGTTAACTCTGCCAGTGCTAAAGGAGAGTTAATCTGTTCTGAGTTACAAATTGATCATCAAAGGAGAAAACTTGTAATTTAAAATAAAAAGCTTTCAAAAAACGCTAAAAGAATAAACTTGAAACTTCTCAGAAATTTTTCTGTGTTTGCTTCTTGAATCCTTGGTAGCTCTTTTGGGGAATAGCCAATTCCAGAAAAAAAACCAGTAGCTCGTTAGTGGCATATACAGATTTAGGGTGGGAGAAATTTTAAATTAGTTTTATTAACTTAGAACTTAAGTGCCTAGTCTAAGCTAGGGACTTGCCTTTGACTTCTTTCCCAAGAAGTGGAGAGGGGAAGAAGCTCCAGAGATCAACACTTGTCTTAGGCCTGTAGGAGGTTCATCTCATCAGCCTGGAACACCCACAGGTGATGCACATGTATGTAAGATAATCACCTTGTCCTCATTTTAAAATTTCCTATTATAGTGGAGAGAAATGAGAAGCTTTAGAGTGTGAATCACCAAATTATTCTTAATGTCTGCATTTGGACAAGATGAATCATGACCTAGAAGTGCCTGTGTCTCTCCACTGACCATAAGAGGTAAGTAGATGAGACACAGACTCAAATGTTCCTGCCTGTTTTTAAACAGCTGAGACACAGCTCTAGTACAGATTGGGATGGATCCAGAAGTGGCTAAAAGCAGGGCTTACACAATAAGATCCTGTCCAGTGCCTTTAGTTATCACCTGAAGATAAACGGTACAAGATCATTCCTATAAGGGTTTTCCACGCTACTAATGTAGAAGCCATAGAATCATGCAACAGTTTTTCTTGAAAGGGAGCTTTAGAGGTCATCTAGTCCAACCCCCCTGCAATGATCAGGGACATCTTCAACTAGACAGGGTTGCTCAGAGCCACATCCAGCCTGACCCTGAATGCTTCCAGGGATGGGGCAACTGCCACTTCTCTAGGCAATCTGTGACAGTGTTACTTTCCCCCGTAGTAAAAAATTTCTTCTTTATATCTAGTCTGAATCTACTCTCTTTTAAATTTAAACCATTATCCCTTGTCCTATCTCCACAGGCCCTATCAAAAAGTATCTCTCTGTTTCTCCTATGAGCCCCCTTTAAGTATTGAAAGGCTATGATCAGGCCTCCCTGGACTCCTCTCCAGACTGAACAATCACAACTCTGTCTGCCTGTCTTCTTCAGTTCTCCAGCCTTCTAATCATCTTCCTGAACCTCCTCTGGACTTGCTCCAACAGGTCCACAACTTTCTTATGCTTGGAGTCCCAGAACTGGACACAACACTCCAGGTGGGGGTCCCATGAGAGTGGAATGCTGGGGAAGGATCACCTCCCTTGACCTGCTGGCTATGCTTCTTTTTATGCAGCCCAGGATATGGTAAGTGTATACTGCTAGCTTGTTTTTCATTCACCGGTACTGCCAAGTCCACAATCCACAGACAATACAACATAATTTTTGCCCATTTCATTATCCAGTGAAGTCCTGCTTTATCACACCAAGTAAGAAATAGTTATATAGTAATATATCTGAGAGGCAATATAGGCTGCCTCACCAGGAAAAAACCAGACTTGTAGGAAAGTATGAGTCCATTACTTGAAGATACATCTAGAGAAATCCCAGGACCAGCTGAGGTACCCCAGCTAACAGCAATATAAAGCTATTAGTAACATAATATTCAGAGCCCAAAAATATGATCACAGAGTGAATCCTCCAATACATTTTTATAACAGCCTTATTTCATGTTTCATTACTTTTGCTCTCTACTCCAAAATGTCCATTAATCAATAGCAACACATGCTGACAGAAGGCTCTCATGTGACCCTTCTCCTTATCCAATCCCCCTGCGTATGGCCCAGTCTTCAAGTGACCACCAGACCAAGACCACTAGACCACCATCACCATTAGGCACATGCCTGAGCGACTGGTGGACAGCCTGTGACTCCTCTGTGGCATGGGGAGCCCGTTCTCTGCCTGTCTCATGGCTGACTTAGGAAAACCAAGTGGAAACAGAAAGCAACAGGCTTGTTGAGGGAATAAGAGGAGGCAAGACATCATTCTCGACATAGGAAGGGGCAAGATGGGGAAAGTAAGAACAGCATTTGTTTGGTATAGAGTAGAAGGCCTGCAAAGGAAAAGTTCTGTCAGAAAGCAGAAGAGGAAGTAATTTTGTTCCTGGAATAGCCCATTGGATTTTCATCCATCCCTAGGCATTCTTCAAGGTAACTTTTTAAACTTCTGCACAGTGCAACATGATCCCCCGTGACCACTATCTGGTGTCGAGTTGTGGATGAGGTCTTAAGGTGAAAAAGGAATTTAACCTAATGCTGGCCTGGAGAGATATTGCATGATGCAAACCTCCAACAGAAGTGAAGAAAATTACTCCCACAACACATACTTCATTATTTTTACCAGTCTTTAAGGGGCAGCTCCTCCTTCTCCACTGCACTTATAGTGCTGCTCTCAACTGCTTGCTCCCGAGACACCAGTGACAGCTGATGCACCATGAGAAGATACTGCTCTTAGGTGTTTTCTTAGTTTAGGTTATTCTATCAACAAACCACCAAGGTCTTTTTAAAGCGAAGTCAGGTTTATACAGTATCTTTTAAGCCTCTACTTTGTTTCAACACAGAAGTTTTATTAACTCCAATTGAGTCCTACTTTACTGTCTACAGTGTGGAGTCCAGTATGCTTGCCTTCAGGAGACAGGAACAAAAGATGTCCAAGGAATAAAGGACAGGCCTGTATTCTCCATCTGCTATGGATAGGGCACCAATCCTTGAATAAGTATCACACTGTGATCATTTACTGCTTATGTTTGCAATGTTCTCTTAAGACCAGAGCATTATCACATCCCCAAACAAACCACAGAGACATAAAGCAAAAATATACATTTTAGTGTTCTCAAGAGAGGCCTAGATCCCTACCTCTAGCCCCAGCACCCATCTACACAGATACACAGGAGGAAAAAATGTACCAGAAGAGGACGAGAAGGACTTTTCACTGACAAATACAGAACTACTCTGGTGTCTGATTCCCAGAAATAATTAAAACAAAAGTGTCAGTTTATAGAGTAATTTCTTCCATAAGGCAGCTAACAACAGTCTCTCTTACAAAGTAAACAGGAACTCTATCTTGGATCACTGTGTGTACCATCTTACATGTATTCTGCTTTCATCTTCAGACTGATTTTGGGATTTTTGCAGCAGTGTGAAAGCAAGGGCTCTGACTGGTCTGTTTGAGGCCATCTCTGGAAGTGTGGAAGGTAACACTTTTACCCTTTGGGCAGATCCACCACCTTCATCTCCACAAAAAGCTCAGCTATCAGAAAGCAGGACTAGAGGGAGAAGGGTGCAGGCTCAAGAAAATGTCGGAGACCAAAACATTGTTCTCCACCTTCCTATCCCAAGTCTCCTTCCAATGACCAAGAAAAAAAGCAGTAAGAATCACAGAATGGTTTGGGCTGAAAGGGACCTTAAAGATCATCTACTTCCAACTCCCCTGCCATAGGCACCTTCCACTGGACCAAGTTACTTAAAGCCCCATCCAACCTGGCACTGAACACTTCCAGTGACAGGGTGTCCACAACTTTTCAAAGCTGTTTACACAAAAATGGGAGAAACTCTTTCAAGGAGAAACTCTTTCAAGAAGAAACCCAGGTGGAGCCACCAGCATGACAATAGCAGATTGTCAGACATACCCTGATAGCAACATGGGACTTTAGGACCTCACAACTGTGCCAGTGGAACAAGGCTAGTTTTACCAGTTGTGTAAACATAATTTGGTGCCTACCTCTAAGGAGACAGAAATACCAATTTTAAGAATAGTTAAAGAGCCCAGTCAATAGTCCACATCTACCTGATCAAATACCCTGTATTTCCTATAGACCTGTATGTGTATCATGTGCCAGAGTGCATAACGAACAATGAAATGGGGAGAGGGAGAAAACCCATATCAACTTTGATGAGACTCTCACCTTCTCTGGATGAGTATGACACACATACACACATCCTTTCCTTTTGCTTCTTTATTATTTTAATTCTTATCTGGCAGCCCATGCTCTGGGGTACTTCTACAGACACCACAAGCAGTAGGAAATATGGCAATATGGCCCAGCACAGCTGTGGGGAGAGAAAGCATTGTGCATGAAGACTTTGTAGAACAACACACAAAACCAAGTCAGCTAGTTACATTTGGTTTAGAAGTGTAACCACACAAAGATAGACATTCAAAACACTCTTTGGTCTTGCACCAGTGGTGGAGGACAAGAAGCTTATGCCAATTTATCCACTGTGTCTATTCCCAAGGAGTAAATCTGAACCTCAATTAAACACACCATTGTTTAATCAGTGTATCGAAAAACTGACTGCCAGTACCCTTTCTTTTTCTGTATGTACAAATCCAATGCAAATAGCCATCTAGAACATCCCCACAGAGCCATCAGCAGATTTCCACTTTATAAATCCAGCTACCCAAACATTAACCTCAATGGCTGCTCATGGGTTTGCATATGCAAAGTCTGAGGGATGGAGACATGGATGACTTACCTTGCAAGAAAGCACATGCACTAGGTTGAGAGCATTAGCCACAGGCATTCAGCCATTAGCCACAAATTATGTTGAAATTTTGAATCTATTGTCTAAAGTCTTCCCAAACTCCTGTGATATGTTAGGCCAGGATGATAGGGTTGGTGATGACAACCCAACAGGGTTGAAAGGGACCTTTAAAAGCTACCTAGTCCAAACCCTCTGCCATGAGCAGGGACACTTTCCACTGGACCAGGTGTAAAAAACTTCTTTTAATTGTAAAAAACTTCTTTTTTATATCTGATTTAAATCGACCCCCTTTTAGTTTAAGATCATTACACCTTGTTCTATTGCAACACGCCTTGCTAAAAAGTTAGTCTCCATCTTTCTTACAGGCACCCTGTAGATATTGGAAGGCTGCCAGAAGGTCTCTTCTGCAGGCTGAACAGCCCCAACTCTCTTTTTTCAACTCTCTTCTCTCTGCTTTTCTCATAGCAGAGGTGTTTTAGCCCTCTGATCATCTTTGTGGTGCACTTCTGGACTCATTCCAACTTTCTTATGTTGGGGCCCCAGAGCTGGACACAGTACTCCTGGTGAGGTCTCACAAGGGCAGAGAAGAGGGCCAGAATTGCCTCCCTCAAACTGCTGGCTATGCTTCTTTTGATGCAGCCCAGGTCACAGCTGGCTTTCAGGAACACAGGCAGACATTGCTGGCTCATGTCCAGCTTCTCAACCACCAGTACCCTCAAGTCCTTCTCAGCAGGGGTGTTCTCAATCACTTCATCCCCCAACCTGTATTGATACAGGGAGTTGCCCTGACCTAGGTGCAGCACCTCGCACCTAGCCTTGTTGAACCTCATGAGGTTCCCATGGGCCCAAATCTGAGACTGTAAATAAATCATGGGTTCATATAGAAGAAGAAAATAAGACTGTTAGGTATTTCTGGATTTTATGTAATTCTAAGAGTGGAGTTACAGTGGACAATCACACTAGTTTACAGCATTTATTCTTACTGCTATATACCACAACCACAACAAAATGTTTAGTTCCTACTGCTAGTGATGTGAGCAGGCTTAAGAAAGCCATTTTCTCACCATCCTGATCACTTGGACGATTTATCTGCAGAGATACAGAAATACAGGAGCAACAGAAAGGCTAAGTGGCTGCATTTGTCTCGTGCTTCTCCTCCACTGCCCACAGTGAGTGTGAATTAAGAACATCAGCAGTGGTGGTCTGGCTCATTCCCTAAGCCAGCAGGGCTGATAATCAGTGCAAACACAGAGGAACAAAACTTCAAGAGTCACCAGTGCAAACCAGGCCTCCTCATCCTGAGCAAATGCAGATGTCTGTTTCCAGGATGGCACTGGCACCTTGGCTCCGGAGAGGGGCAGAGGTTCAGGGATGTCCCTGTACCTCGCTTTTAATGTCGCTTTGATCCAGTGTTAAAGGTGACAACCCTCCTTCTCTGCCTGGTTATAAAGCATGTTGGAGATGAGGGCCTGGACTTTAGGCACAGAGATGCTGGTGTTTTGGGAGAGCATTATGGAAGGTGGACATGCAGAGCCGGGAGGGATGGCATGGAGGGATGTGCCAGAACTCACCAGCTCCAGGGCTCCTGGCTGAGAGTGATGACCCCTTGGGAAGAGATGTAGAGGTTTGAGATATTCCTCTCACCTGCCCTCCCTTTTGTGTGTGATGGAGAAACATTTTCTTTCTCACTCCTATCTCAAAAAGAAGTCCAAGACAGCAAAATCTTTTGCTTACATGAATTGAATGTGGAAAAACGGGGCAGATTCACACCATGAGGGGTCTTCTCTGGGAAGGGGTGATATTCCTCTGCAGGTCAGCCAAGGTCAGGGACATCCTGATGTCCTGGTTTCAGCACAAGAAGGAGGGGCAATCTGGCTGTGAGCCCAGTGAATTAGTGCCAGACAAACACGAATGCTTGTTCTGGTCTTGGAGGTGACTGATCATCCCATCTAACAAGAGTCACTGCACCTGCCTCTAATAATTTCCTCTGCTACATTTTAATCTCTTAGAGTTACAAGCTCTTTGGGTAGATGCCCTAGTATTTGCACAGTAGGACCTGAATCCCAAATGCGCCCTCCTGGTATTATGAAAATTAAATCAAGGACTTCAGCCATAAAAACGTAAATGATGTAGCTACTTACCATTTGTGTGTACGGAGACACATAAACACACATATGCAGATACACATGCATGGAGACACAGTATCTAATACAAAAATATAACTCTTTTAACATAACAGTACTATGTTGTGCTCAGGCCTCTTCCTCTGCATATGAATATACATTTTACTTGTTCCTTTTCTCTCTTGTAGAATAAAAGTAGTGTGACATTGGGGACAGAAGTCAGCTAAACAGAAATCCTTTTTCAGGACAAAATTAATAGCTACAAAAGTAATTGCAGCAATGCACAAAATCTTCTGAAACAGTTTGCAAAAGTTTTATATTTTTTCAGGTATAATTTTCATAATTTTCTGCTATATACGCAATACTACTGATTTGAAGACCAGTCTCTAAGTATGCTTTTTACTTATATTTAATATCAATAGCACCTGACTATTTAGCTTTTCTTTTTTTTTCTTTTTTTCTTTTTTTTTTTTTTTTTTTTTTTTTGTGCTATGGAAAGAAGCTGTGTTTTTCTGTGTGATAAATGATAATGTTCAGTACTAAAATGGATTTGGATGTGTATTCAAGGATAAGTCATTCAAGTCTGGGGTATTTGCTTGTGTAAATTTTGATGTAAATTTTGCTGCTAGGATACTGCTATTTCAAGAGGATTGTGTGGCTCGTTCCTGCATCTCACCATCCAAGCAGTTTAGGCTTATTCACATATTTAGAATACAAAAAACATTCTCATCTCACCTGTTTTAAATATAGATCTTACATTACATTGAGCTGCATCGCCCTCTTAAGGTGATTGTCTTTGCCTCATGTACTATAAAGGAACTATTTCTTTCTCCTCTGGGGGGAAAAAAAAAAAAAAAGGTGTCTCTTCATTATCCCTTTTTGTTTTATTTTAAATTTCCTTTTTTTCTTAGTAGTCATTCTGGATAAAATTTTCTCAACTAACTCCGGATAACATATAGGCCTAGCTCTGAGATGGATGTCCAGGATGTTTTCATAATCAGCAGGCAGAAATGGGAGCTTGGAGAGTTCAATTATCCCCCACAAGGCTGGTCAGAAGAACTGTGCCTCAGAAGTGCTGTCCACACTTCTGATTTTGGCTCTATGAACATGCTCCACTGTGTTTCATCTGCAAGTTGATTGATACTTCTATATGAAAATTTTGGTAAAAGGAAGAGGTGTAGGTTCTGATATTATGACAATTTTTGAAAGTATATCTGCAGGGCACTGCAGTGAATTTTCACAATGCCCTCCAGGCCAGCATCTTCAGGTAACCCCGTTTAAAATGTCTGGATTATATTCATGGGTCTTGCTAAGTGAGAGGCTATGGTTATACAGAAAAGAAGAATATAGAGTTTCCTATATATATCCTCTCTATATACTCTATATATTGAGAGAATACATAATGGAACATATGGAACTGTGAAGAAATAAAAATAAATGTAAAAACTTTTAAGGACAAGACTCCTCTCAAATATGTGGTACATGAAACTTAGGATGCCCCTCACCCAAGTCCTCAGGGAGCGTCCCACCACCCCCCTGAACACATCCACAGGGGAGTACACCCCCTTTAAAGGGTTAATTCACCTGTGTAAACCACGTGCTGATGGCACCCTGCTACACTGGGGGAGTAAGGTCAAGCCAAGGGAGGGGACTGGTTTGGACACCAGATAATAGTAAGAACAAAATTGCAAAGGATGGCTAGAGCCCTTCCTAGAACTAAAAAGAAAGTGCCTGCTGAGTTACAAGGGGGAAAAAAAAAAAAAAAGGCGAAAAAAAAAAAAAAAAAAAAAAGCAAAAAGAGTTTCCAGGATTTGAAAAAGGTACAAAAAGATACAAACAATAAAGTAAACAGTCAGGGAGACATCACAAGGAAAGAATAGAAAGACTCCTATGTATCTCCATAGGTGCAGGTATGCACACACAAACAGACATATGGAGTTAAGAGACAGAGAAGCTGCTCAGAGGAATTGCTTATGCCCAAGTCCTGTTTGTGCACATTTGAAGGGTCACTGCTCTCTACCTCTTCAAACTTTTTGAATCCACTGAAGAACTTTTTTGAATGGCCCTTAAAGTAGCTTGTCCAAGAAGGATTTCTCATTAGACACCTTTAATTTGCCATAGCTCTGAGATGGTACACACTGTGACTGACACCCTAAATGGGTTATTAAAAAAATATTAAGGAAATTCAGAAGTACAATTCATGGGAGATTCCTCCCTGTAATGTAACCAAACTATTAAATTTCTTCATGAAAGTTCTGAAGCACATAACCTTCAGTAACGAAATTGAGGAACTGCCGAGTGCTGGAGAAATATAGGAGACAGGGAGATTAAAGTGAGTGACAGCCCATAGGATGACAGCTGCTGGAGAGATATCTTCACCACCTGTGGAACCTGCTCCTGAGCTGACAAGTATTAATGCTCAGTCCTAATATTCAGTAATCTCCAAGCTACATGTGTAGTTAAAAACTGACACAGCTGAAAATTTGTCTCAGTTGCACCCAAACAATGCCCACATCAAAGGCTATGACACAAAAATACCCTTCATTTACACAAGGATAATGCAACAGAATAGCTTAAACAAATATTGCAAGAACGTGAAGGAGTGAGCTATAGAAGGATATGTGACTTATTCCTCATGTCACAAAGCTTCCGCTCTGTCTTGTTGATCCAGCTGTTTTTACAATGTCTGTTCAATATTACCTTTGTCCTTTAAAATTTACAGAGACATACCTACCAACCACAGCAACAAATCAGGAGAAGATTAGAGTCCCTTATCTACTCACAGGATCCATTTTCAAATAAACTGCCCTAGCTTTTCATAATCCGAGTTTATTGAGACACCCAAAAGGGCTCATAAATAAAGGTCATTCTAATAATTTTCACCATCTTGTTTATAGTGTTTTTTCCTTAAGAGAATTGTGCTTTTCTTCCACCCTGGAGACTCTTGTGAGATCTCAAGATGGGTAGAACTCTCTGTAATCCAGCCCAGCATATGGTGGGATTCCTTGTACCACGCAAGGAAATTCATCTACTCCGGATGAGACCTAACATGCACCTACAGCTCAGAGAATGGAAAATCAGTGGCCAAAATGTTACATCTCTCCATCAACAAGAGTGGAAAGGCAGGTACTCTTGAAGGTTGAGGGAAGAAGGGCCCTGTCTGCAGCTCTGCCCCATGGTCTGAGCTCATCCTCTTGGTCACGCCACCAATTAATGGAAGGAGGCAGGCATGCTCAAAGGGACTTGTTTCTTCCTAAGTCGACTGGCATGAAGCACTCATGGAGTCTCTTATCTAGGTAACTGGATGCCCACTGTTTACACATCTGTGCATGGACAACACCAGGGAATCACAGAATGATTGGGTTGGAAGGGACCTTCAAACATCATCACGTTTCACTAGACTAGATTGCTCAAAGCCCCATACAACTTGGCTTTGAATACTTCTGGGGATGGGACATCCACAGCTTCTCTAGATAACCTGCTCCAGTGTATTTTACATACAGGTGACTCCATCACTCTCAAAACATACTGAAAAGCCCAGACCTTGATTTCACTTTGGTGAGGCCAAGGGCATTTCAGCCTGATTATCTCTTGCAAACAGCCATAGCTCATAGATAGTCCATGCAAGGGGACAGGGTCTGCAGGGTCATCCTCTCATTCCTACGGTGCTGTGACAGCCACCAGTCAGCTCCCTATCAGTTTCTTCATCTCTCCTTTTCCCCCAAAATGCATGCACTCTGAACCTTATCTTCTTCCCTGGAGCCTCTTATTTTCAGGTTTACCTTCATCATTTGCTTGCCTTCTATTTTTATTTTAATATGAAGACTTACTTATTAGTCAGCTTTCATTTCTGAGGCACTAGTCATTTGTCTCAAAGTATGTATATCTATAAATATTATCATGTGTTTGTCACCCCCACTTGTCTGGTAAAGGGTTTTCTGACACAAACTAATGACACTGGAGCTGACTAGGGCCACCAGTGCCAGCTCTTGCCTCATCAGTGAGACAACATATTGGAGTATAACTACTGACTCAATGGCAAGGTCAAAGAAGGTTCAAAAGGACCAGAGCAGTGATGAATACCAATATAGGATAGCTCCCAGCTAGTGCCAGCATCTTCATTCACCCTTTAAAGAGCTTCACCAGGACTTGTTACTTACACATGCTTTGCAAACACAGCAGCACTGGTTATCAGATGTGCTTCTGAAATGTGTGGAAAGTACCGTGCCAAAAGCATCCCTTGGAGCAAGAGAGTTTATTTACCTTATTTTAGGCAGATAAATGTTTTGCTAAATCTGGCTGTAGCTGTCATAGGATACTTAATATACATATCTTCTAGCCATGACTTATTTGAATAAGTACCTGTGTCTGCCCCCAAAATTGCACATCAGTTACATAGATTTGTCACTAAGAGATAAATGAACCCTATCGTCAAATTTGTGATTCATGTGCTACCCAGAAAACCAAATGCTAAGTTTAATAAATTCTTGGACTAATTATTTAATTTTATTAGAAAAGAAAAAATCCTTTAAAGCATTCCTAGCCAAGCATCTGGGAGACTACTGCTTGTCTGAAAGATACTAATAAGTCACCAGCAGAAGATAAAGTCAACAGGAGATCTGGTGCCTGACACGCAGCCTCTCTCCAGCACAACACTGGAGTACCATGGCTGGTGTGTTTCTCAAATTGATAAACCAAGAAATTACTGCCATAACTAAGACACAAACAACAAAATATCCCTGGCTCCTGCCCCTTCTGCCAGGTTGCTCCTCGCTGTCATTTCCATCCTCTCCTTATGGCCTTTCCTCTCATGTCACAGATATTTTTAACTTTTATTTTGCCCAAATACAGAAGAATCGGAGCATAGCAACATGAGAAGCAACACCACTGTTTTTCTGCTCAGTAATTCAGTTCCTTGGATCATCAGGATAAATTACGTGGCCTTGAAGAGTGTTCATCCACTTGATAATTGGATTATAGTCTCATAAAACAGCACAGTGTTCCTATTATCACCAAAGTAAAGCTGCCATAATTTTGGAACAAACAGGTGGAAGTAGTCAGCCACCAAGTATCCAGACATGAAGAGAAGAATAATAAACTGTCATACAGTTCTTAAGAAATTCCTCACAAGGAATTTCACAAGGAGGCAGATTTAATGCCCTGAAAAGCTAGGCTTTTATATGCCCACAAAAACATACACTCATCTTTTATATCACTGTCTTATCTAAGGCACTGAGAGCTTAAAGACAGGATCCAGGTGCAATATTTTCTGAATAGCTGATGATGACAAAGCATCCACTACATTATCTTCTCTAACAAGGGGAAACTCAACAAGTTTCTCAGTATTTATAAGCTAGAAAAGGAGCTGGTTTTGTTGCAGCTGACCAAGATTGTACCTGGCTCAATACAAAATCCTGAATGATTAAAAACATCTCACTTCAGGTTTCTCTAGCTTATGGTTGAAAAATGAGCTGGTTCTTCCACAGTGTCAGGTGGACCCTACTCTGACTCCACAGCTGAGCCACTAAACAAGTCAGTTTAACTTCTTCCTGTACCTATAAAAGGGGACAGGCTCATTTTTTGCAAAAATCTTTTCACAAGTCCCTGTAGAGAGTGGTTTGTAAGCGTGATGTGCTGTCACTATTTTTTGCCCTCTAGGTATGGGGATGGAATTGTTCAGCCCGAAGTCACCACAGAGGACCACACACTTGCAAAATAAAGATGGACAACCCATTTAAAGGGGCTCTTAACCAAAAAAATGAGGCCAATCTCTTTTCTGGAAGTGGTCATGCAGCTATTTCACAAGAATCATGAGGAAAGAGTTACCTTCAGGACTAGGACACCATGGTAAAATAGTATCATTTAAGACCTAATCATCACTATTCACAAGCTCTTACCTCCAGCATCTAAGATCTTGGGAAGGGGCAAGCTTCCCTCGCAAGGAGCACCTTGGCCAGTACACAAGCACAAAGAGGGCACATCTCAACTCCTGCCTCTGCTCTGCCCTTTCCCCTCTCCCAGTCCTTTGCTCCTGCTACATGCCTTGTGCTAGTGACTGACAGATTCTCTGTGAGCCACTTTTTCTCACGTAATTGCAGAAAACTACCTCAGAAAAAACTTCACCCTGTGTAGTTTCCTGCTATTGGAGTCAATTGAAGCAGTTCACTCAGGAGTTTGAATAAAAGCAAAGTCTGTACAAGTTGGTAGGGAATAAAGGGAGAGGAACAGGCACACAGGGGAGCGGCGAAGGGACTAAAGTTTCCCTGTTCATCTTCAAAAAAAAAAAACAAGGAGAACCATGAAATTGGTCCACCTGCCTGCAGAGAAGAGTGTGAGTCAGCTAATACAGACCCCCAAGGAAAGAATGAGGCTTTCTGCCATGCACAAGAAGTCAGTGTCACTCCTGCAAGCAGCATCGCTGGGATCAGTACCAGCTAGGGGCGTCCACGTAGGTGCTCACACTTCAAATAGATGTTAAATGCAGGTTTCAAAACAGAGTTAGAGGAGCAAATTACTGATAAACCCCAGATGTTCAATCTGTTTGTCTTAACAAAGAAGGAGCTGTGTTGGGCTAATCTGATGTGAGGTGCATCTTCATGATGAAATCAGTGCTAATAGAAAATTCTTTAATCCAATGAATAAATGCATAGGAAGCACAGCCTCTGGGCAGGGAACAGAATGTACATTAATTGAGATTCAAAATGAGGTGCGCAGACACAGTCGATTCTCCAGTACTCAAGGTGTTAAATCAAGGCTGGATGCCTTTTTAAAGGCCATGTCATTGCTTAAAAAGAAGTTATAGGATCGATGCAGCAATCTCTTGCTACTGTTTTATGATGTGTAATACATAGCCCCTTCTTTGCCTTTAAAATTTTCAAAGGACCAAAATCAACAAGACAAGAGGGGTCCTATTGTTGCACTGATGTGTTCCCTGCAGGGCACTCGCCTCCTACAAACCAAGCTGCACTTGCTCCAGTGTGCACCCAACTCTTCTCCTAGCAGGGTGAGGGAATTACTTACAGAAGTATGCAATATGCTGGTAAATTTAAGGAGCTGCCTGGACATCCATGCACGATGGTGCCACTGATGAGATGGGAAACACAAGCACATCTGGGGCCAGACCTGTCTGCCCCAGTCTCAGCAGGCATCTCCTGCCCCTGTGGCAGCGCCATGCTCTTCCACCTTCCTGACATTCTCAGCTCTGGTTGTTTTTGCTGCTCTCACTTCAGGCCTTTTTGGTTTTCAGCTATGGAAGAAATCCCTGCTCAGAGCCTGAACTGCTTAGGTTTGCCCTGTGAGGCACATACCACCAGTCCATATGCAGCATGAAGCTGGCACTCTGTGTGTATGTAAGACATGGGGGCTGGAAAACACTGACTATGGAAAAGGCCGGTTCTGCCAAAGAATGAACAGTAGGAGATGGAAACCATGCCACAGATCTCACCAGATGCACACCACGCACATCACCATCAGGAACAAGCCTCTCTCTTTCCCAGCATGTACAAACACTTCCTGTACTCCAGCCAGGATGGTGACTGTCCTTCAGTTCTTTGCAGTCCTCTCAGGTCTCTCCAGTTGGCATATGTGAGGTTTGATTCTACTTTCAGTGTTAAGGCAGTATTTGAGGTGCTGGGAGCAAGGAAAAATATGGTTGGCAGGTTGAGATCTTCTCTAAGGTGTGATGTCCTCGTACAAGTTACTGGCCAGCAGTCTGTGGCTGCCAAAGGGGATATGGTGCAGATGGAGCAGCCTTGGAAGGCAGGTTTGGGACCCTAACAGTAAGCCCCATTCCACAATTGCTTTCTCCTCCCTGCTGAAAAGTGGGGGACAGCAGAAGGCACTCCCCAGTCTAGAGGCCACCATGCCCTCCGCATTCATCCCAACAAAGCCCAAGTGATAGGGGATTTTTTCCCAGCCCCTAGTCATACTTCTCATACTTCTCCCCATCCTGTTTTAGTACCTGAAGTGCTCCACTTACCCTTGCCATTTTTCCCAGGGCCATTAGAAGCTCCAGCAGCAAGATACTTTTTCTAAATCATGTTTGCATCTGTTGCTTCAGAGAGGAGGTTGTGGAAACAGTGTGGGGTGTTATGACATCCAGTGATCACTCAGGTAAACCGCTACTTCTTTTCAAGATCCCTCTCCCCAAATTAAGGCCCTGAAAAGGTGCAGGGGTGAACACATCTTCCTTTGTGCTAGAGCAAAATGAGTGAACAGTCAGCTTCCAGTGATAATGCCATACTCCAAACAAACAAACCACAGCTCATACTAAAGCCTGTTTGTTCATAAGCATATTTAGCCAGCAAGGCAATAACTTGTTAAAGCAAACAGCTACCTTTAAATCAAAGATCAGGAGACAAAGGTACTGAGAGCACCAGCAAAAGTAGACTGATGTTCTCTGTGAGCATACAGGCTTGGAAAGTTTCCCTCTTTTTTTCTCTTCATCCAGCTCCATCAGGAATGGACAGACAAAAGTAGCAGGGTACTAACAGGGCTTAGGAGCATCAGCAAGCAGGACTCAGTGCAACTGCTTGCTGGAGTGAATGGAGTGACTGGTCTCCTTGATTTCCATGGCTAATTCTGGGGAAGGCGTTGGTACTTTACAGAGCATAAATGCAAGAAGAGCAATTAAAAAGCAAAGTTAGGAACAATGATATCAGGATCAGGTTATACTTAGTTTTCCCCAAGGAGAAATAGTGATATAACCAGAATTATTATTCACTGTTTTGCAGAGGAACTGTTCTTTAAGAGCCTGTGAGGTGGTGGTTGCTTTCTCAAGTGCTGAATTCACTCCACTCCCACTCATGTCAGCAGCCTGGCTCACAGATGATTCAAGTCTTTTAACCCAAATTACATTTTTCTCCCCTCAGGAGTGTTCTTGCCAGGGAACCTTCCTGAAAAACACAGCAAGAACTAGATTGCTCAAGTTTACAACACGTTGAGAAAGCCTGAAGTAGGAGCAAGGAGGCAGCTGCTTCCCATCAAACACTGCAGAAAGGACCTGCCTGCTGAGAAGATCTGACTTTCTCAGTATTTTTGGGGATCATGGGGACTTCAAAAGCCTCTTTCTGGAACTGAAATTATAAGTCTTCAGTCACTAGTCTTACTGTACAGTCTTTGTATGTGTTTTGTTAAAAGAAGATACTGAAGAACAGTGTTATTTTACAAAGAACTGGAAAAATATCAAAAAGATAAAGTTTTGTTTAAAGACAAGTCCTGAATTTTAGCACAAATCTACTATACCTCTATGCTAGCAGGACAGTACTATGAATTTATTGCTTCTGTATGATCATATGGCATGTGTCTATATTGCACACCACTGAGCCCAAACTCTTACTTTTCCTTAATCTCACTTCTGTCTGGAATTAACCCTGCATTTTCAGGCTGTGCCAATGCTTAGCATATGGTTTGAAATCTTCATGTTCTTTATGTTCAGAGGATATTTTCAGACAAGAAAAACACACCTTCCATCCACACATGAAAAGCAATGGATGATATGGAGCAATGACAAAACAGGTAGAGAGGTTGGGTGACTGTTGGAAATGTAACTCAGCGTTGGAGCTAGCATACCATGCACACAGGCCTGGAGACAAAGATGTGATGCCCTAGGCATCTCCATTTCCATTGGAAGAAGGATTGGGCTGCCACAAAGATATCCAGAGGTTGACCCAGTCCAAGCAAAGGAAATACTTGGCACCTCTCTCCTCTTACGATAGGGTTAGCCTATGCATTTTTAAGCAGAGGCACCTATTGCTGCAAAGCCACTTTCTTTAGATGAGGAAAAGGAGGGACAGTTAGATAGTTATAACTTTCCCAAGAGGAAGGGAGGGGAAGCTGGGCTCTCTTAGTGTTAAAAATGCCAATGGCCAGAAGGTGTCCTGTCCCCTTGGCTCCAGGGTGTTCTGGGGAGTGAGACACTCTCTACACATCCCACTGAAGCTGGACACGGCTCATCCTAAGAGTCTAAAGCAACCTGCTCCTCCAGTAGGAGTGGCTGCTGGAACATGCATTTGGGATACCCATTGAATTGGAGATGATCCTGGTAGGAGGGACTGCTGGACCCCAGTGAAGAGCACAGCACCTGGTCTAAGCACTGACTGCCCTCTGTGTCTGTTCTTTTTGTTTGAGTTTCCTGTCAGTGTGGTGCACCAGGCTGCAGGTGACCATGCTGCTTTGTGAGTGGCTCAGGTGCCTTTGTCTCAGCAGCCAGAGGATAAGGCAAATGGCCGGGGACAGAGTGGTGAGAAGAAGTTTATGCTGTCAGTTTTAATCTGTAACCGCAAGGCTGTCAGACTCTAATCCCAGTTTAGGCAGACTGATTCCCACCTTTAATAAGAGGAGGTGAGGATGAGCTTCTTAAACTGTCTCTCATCTATGTCTGGCTGTGAGCATTTTTGGCCCATTGCACTGCAAAGTCAGATGTTAAGGGTGATTTATGCTAGTGTCTTGGGTATTGCCCTGAGAAAGCCTGGAATCAATGGATGAATGGCTACCACAGAAAGCTGAAGGGTTTAAGAAGCTATCCCCATTAAGGTGTGAAGTTCCTCCTTCTGCCTGTCGGTGTAAATACCTTCTCTTTCAGCACAACAACAGCAACGTGTTCATTTAAACTCTATGAGTGTAGCCAGGAAAGAAGCCTTTGCACAATTAGGCACAGCTCAGAGACAGTTTAAGTGCTTTAGTGCCTTTTTGTCATCAGTAGCTGCTTCACAGCCAAGACACAAGGTCTGCCTATCTGTTAATATGGGTATAGAAATTATATCCTGCTCTGCCAGGTCCCTGCCTTCATGTGCAATGTAGGTATAGATCTAGCTATGTTTCTGGCATTTGCAGTGAAAACACCAGGTTAAATTTTATATACCTTATTTCCATCAAGGCTCTCTTGGTAATGGATAACATTTGCTCAGGTGAGAGTACCTGATATTCCTCCAAATCTGAGAAAACTATTGAACATTGGTGACCTGGGTCACTTTTGGGTTGGGTCACTTTTGAAATAATAAGTTTTTAAAAATATCTCCGTCAGGTGAACTGCTAGAAGAACTTGTAAGGAAAAGGTTGTGGTATAAAAAGTACATAATAATACTTACCTCAGCCACATGAAACAAGGAAATTTTCTAGGGTTTGGTCTCTCAGCATTAAGCTGGCTGCACATCAATGGGGTGCAGGCACAGGCCTGACTGCCAGGAGGGGGATTGAGAAGGAGGAAGGCCTGCAATGCCATTTCACTGGGGGAAAATCCGTGGGTGAAACCCCACGATCATGGCAGGAGCCAGCAGCCGAATGTGGATGGGTAAGGCAGGGGATGGGGGAGCAGGGACCTGCGGTCACCTCACTGCAGGCAACAGCATTGCCTCCGCAAACATTCCATGTGTGTCCTTAGAAGATACTTCATAAGCTAATTTTCTTCTGGCATATTCTCGTCCTCTGTGATTGGCATGTCTGTATATCAAAAGCCTAGACTGTTTGCTAAATTCTTCCTGGCTCACTGCAAACAGCTTCGCCTGATGTCTCAGGCCTTTACCCACTGACTGCATGTGATTTTTCTCTTTCCAGCTTCTACTCTACCCCCCCCCCCTCCAGGATGTAAGAGCTTGTTGTCATTTTTGCATTTAAGCGAGCTTTTGCTAAGAAGAGGTATCTGAGGCATGCATATACTGTTCTTTAATCCTTTACCTCCCACACATCCCTCTTTTCTTAAACCAAGCTGTTAATAAGAATACAGATTACTGTAGCCAGAATTTATAGCAAGAAATTGCAGTGGCCAAATATAAATTTAAAAATGTGGGAGCAGCTCTGCTCATAAACATTTCTACAGTATATATTTTCCACAGTTTACCTATCACAGCTTATAGCCATAGATACAGTTTTAAATGAGTAGGGCTATTTTTAAGAATTTCCTGTATTACAACCATCAGAGACAACATTTCATTTCTCAGTGTCATTAAGTCTGCAGTAACTGTGAGGTCCCAATGTGATTATCATATGTAAATGGCAAAAAAAGAAAAAAAAAAAAGGCAAATTGCCCCATGAGTCCTTTTCTTCTTTGTCAAGGAGACAAGTTTGAACTGGGTTTGAGAGACGCAGTTTGGTTGTCCTTGACTGCTTGGGTAGTGGGGTGCACAGCCCCCCCAGGCTGCTCGCTGGGGGCACGAGGTGGGATGTCAGGGAGCAGTGAGCTGCCTGTGAAGAAGACAGGCACGTATAGAAATGGTAACAGCCTTGTGTTGACACACAGGTGTAGACAATGAGCACTGCAGGAAGCGTGACCCTGTGTCAGGTTTATGGAATGGAGTTTGGTAGTAGGGCAAGCTGAACTGGTGCTCAATTGCTTTACAAACTCACAGTCACCTCTTTGCCCTTTCAGCTCTTCTTCAGGTGTCTTTTACTCCTCTTTTTCCTCACCTTTTTCCTTCTCAGACTCATAGACACACAAGTCCATCAATGGTGGTCAAACTGGTGCCCAGGATGGTCCCAGGGGGCTGTGGACCTCAATCACCTTGCTGGGAGGGACATCCAGGGGTGGCTGCAAAGGCTCAAGGTTTATTCAGAGGGAGAGCACTGCTTGTCTGTCAGAAGGTGCCATTATGTCCCTCACAGTCCTCTTGGTAAACAAGGCTGCAGCACGGTGGGAAACCTGTCACTGCAGCCAGTGGCAGCCTCAGGACATGAAGGGGTTTCTGCACAGCACAGCGATTGCTCTGCACACCCGGTTGTCCTCTTGTGCCAAAATCTCATCCAAGATCACTTCAGCTCAGACTTTTCTCCTGACCCCAGTGGTAAGTGGGAGCCATAGGTCGATATTCAGTGTTCCCAGGAGCTACTGCACAGCTCGGCTGGGTGGGGCCACACTGCAGTTTCCTTTTATTTTAATGTAAAATAGCACTGAAAGTATGTTTCAATAATATTTTACCAGAGTTATATTTCCAAAGGATAATTTTTGAGTCAGTAGCTTACATATGTGTTACGTAAGTACAAACCTCACATTGGATGCTGGTTTTGCACTGCTCTTGGATCCCTGCACTGCTCAGCCTAAGGGGCATGTCCCTGCCTTCCTCTTGTAGGAAGTTTTACCAATACTTTGCAGTAATTTTTCTTTGTGATTTTTTTACTGTTAGTACCCAGCATAAAAACTTTAAATTGGGCCCATTTTAAAGGTGTAGTTTAGCCTAAGTATATTAGTCTCAGCTGAATGCAATACCATTTTTTCAAAAAGCAGTAACCCATCACCAAAGAGGTTTCTCCATCAGTAGCACTTATGCTACTCATCCAAATTTAATACAAAATTGCCCATGAGTAAAATGGCCATTACATCCCTCAATTGACATGCACAGGTTATACAGATCTCACATCACCTTTGTGCCCTCACTCACTGCTTGCTACAAACATCCGTAACAGAGAGCCCACGGTTTTCCCTGCAAGGGACAAGTGGGAAGGACACTCCAACACCTCCTGACTTCTACACCATGTGGTATTCAGCACATGTGCTCCTATTCAGATTGGGAAAGCCATGACCAACGCAAGTGATAGCAAATGAAAGTAAAAACTTATTAGTCATGTTTCTTAGAGATGATGAGTTTTATATTGCTGCAGTCTCACACATCACAGCTTTAAAAAGCATGAGATGTGACAGCACATTCATTTTTTAAAGATCCATTTCAGTCAGCATACTACAATGCTTGTAAAGGCAGGAAGGATAAAGCATGTTATGATCTTCAGTTCACTGCTAGGAGCACAGATCACAATGTTTAGACAGTCCACAACACTAAAAATAGACAACCTGCCAATGTCTCTCAGCCACACCTCCAGTCTCTCTAATCAGAGGGCAGGGTGATGGGTCTCAGCAAGGGAGGTCCTGTGTCTCAGACAGGGCAGAGACAGCAGAGTGAGACCTGGGGAGCAGAGGAGCAAATGGAGAACATGCCTGACAAGAGAACAGCTAGGCTGAGGGATTTGCGACCACAGACACTTAAGCTTTTCTGCTTTATCAGCTGTTCTAAGGAAATCTGAACTGAAATGCAGAAGCCCTGCTATGCTCTAGTCAAACTCATTTCTTGCTGGTCAGAGAGATGCCTGGCAGCTGAAGGAAGCTGACTTTGCTCTCTCTTTCCTTATCAAATTCCTTCATGGGGTTGTGATCCAGACTCCTTGATCACTGCTGATCTTTGTAATCTGTGCTAAACTGTAGCTGCAGGAACTCCAGTGAAGAATAGAAATCTTTGCCTTCAAATGCTGTCCTTGGCAGAACAGGTACCTGTTCGGTCTAATGAATATATATTTGGGGTTTTTTTCCCCAAGTTATTCACTGCTCCCACTAAGCTATTCAAGGTCTCAGGTAAACATCTCTGCTGTTTTTCAGCTTACTGCTGCCAGACCCTGCCACCTCAGACAGGGCAAATCTATGAGCTATTTTCCATCAAGAATGCAGCTGGCTACACCTACACAAGTGGTCTAAAGCGGGCCAGGTCCAAGTTGAGGTGGTGTTGACTTGTTGATGTGCTCCATACAATTGCTTTGACCTGGCTTTCTGTCAGAAACTACCCAGGGGCAGTTTAGGAGCTGGCACAGTACAGAGATGGCTGCTAACAAGTTGTGCAGGCAAACATAGCCTGGTTTTGGAGGAGGAAACAGTGTCAAGCCATGTGGCCTGTCTCCCACAGGCCTGAAGTGCAAACCATGGCACAGGCACTAGTTGTTGAACCTCAGCCCACTCATCCTTCTCTTGTGCCACCATCTCACATCCTGCTGCAATGGTGCTTCAGCCCACTGAGCTGGGACCTTCCCTTACAAAACTATACATGCCAATGGTCCAATGATTGTGGCAACTCCTGCTCACAATATAAATTCAGACATCTGCCAGGATTTTGCAGGATCATTTCAATGTGCTCCCACAAAACAGCTGCTGTTGACCCATAAACTGAATCATCACCATGATGGCACTTCAGTGTAGTGTGCTGGAGAGTCTGCAATGCCATTCATGTGAGACACTTTCAAGATCTGGCCACAGAGGAAGATCTGTGAGCTGCAACAAGTAGATAACTGCTTTACAGATGAAAACAGTAAGTCCATTTCTGTATCTTGAACATAATAAACTACCACTTAGACAAAATGCTTTAATCAGACGAACTGTATACATCAAGTTCTCAGCCCTGAGTGTGAAGCTCAAATACATAGGGAAGGCAGAGCAAGTTCTCCCTCACCTTGTCAGAAATCATAAACAGAAAATGCAATCGTTCACTCACTATTATTTAAGCAGTGGGCTAAAAAACCGAACAGCTAGACCAGACATCACCATAGGCAGGGTGCTGGCACGAGGGAAGGCCTTTTTAGCTCACAGCTGATGTATATTCAACAATAGCACAGCTTCTGTGTGTTTGTGTTGACCGCCAATGACATGAATGGCAGGACATCCTAGGTTTTAACTTGCTATTCTACTGCTGTTCCTCACACTTCTCCTTCGAAGGGCTTTTCTGTCTTCAGACTTCTTATTCCTAAAAACACGATACTTATTATTCCTTAAGACAGGCCATATCAATTACAGTAGCTAAAGAACTCTACTTGTTATAGTTTTCCCAGAAACCTCCTTGATATTCATTGCCTCCTTGGCAGATAGCATGAATTTGAATGCTGATTTACAGGACAGAGCTTAAAACCAGTGTGATATACCAAGCCAGTTGGAGAACAGGACACAAGGTCTCATTTCCAGTTTTATTGAAAGGAAAAATTAAATGCTCTGTTTTATTATAGCACTTCTGATGAGAGCTGTGTTACGCTAAATAATAACAGCTTCTGTATTAACCCAGTATAGGTTTGGGAGGTCCTAAACTTAATGTGACTTCCACTTCTAACAAAACAGAAACTGATGTAAGTGATGTAGATTAAAAAAAACAAACAAACAAACCACATCTTACCATTCTGTCCTCACCTCCACACCCTTTCTAATTCCCACAAATTCCTCCAAATCCCACAACTTTCTCCCCACACAGTCCTCCTCCCAGGCACCCTGTCAGCAGAGTCATTAGATGACGGACCTCTCCAAGCAGGAGATGTGGTGCCATTGCACTGGACCTGCCTGGCCAAGGCCAGCTCCTGACCTTTCTCAGTACCAGTGATAGATTTGTGACTTCATTCAAAACCATTATTTAGTGAGTGGCTCAGGTTTAGCCAGCAGTGGGTTACAGAGCTATAGGTGTGTTTTCTGTGCCTCAGTGGGGACCCAAAGATAGTGACTGCAACAGATGGCTCTATATAGTAAATCTGCATCTAAGCTAAAGTATGCAAACATAAGACAAAATTATTCAGACCTTAATGTTTGGTAGGGGAGGAGGAATCAGGCCTCTTCATGTTCAAGACAACCTTCATGGAAAAGAATGTTAATGTATTCCCCACCATTTTTGAGATCTGTCTCACATTAGATTGATCCATCTGCAAGCCTGGATCTTGTGCTTGGTAGTGCTTAAGGCACATCATTGGAAGTGGAGTGAGATCTCCAAAACAATGTTGAAGTGCAAGAACTGCATACCAAACACTGACCTTGAAACAGCAGCTCAAGAGTAAGAAAACATGTCTCTCTGTGCTAGATAATTGTTTTTAACTTTAAAACAAACCAAGAATTAAACCAAGATCTGCATGGCAAAATGAAAATGAGATCAAAACCAAAAATACACTCCACATGGTGATGAATTGAAGAATAAATCCAAACAAATCCACAGACCTCAGCCAACTACTCTCCCTAGGAAACATTTGTACCCAATCTTCATATTTGTTGAGATGCGCATCTCCTTCACCATCTCTCAGCTCGGCTGAAATTGGAGCAGAGAAGGCTGCTTAGCTGCTATTCATCTTCCTCCCCCACCTCTGCCCTCAGCTGGACAGCTGGACATGCCAGGCTCTTAGGAAGAAAGACCAGTAGGCTCAAACCAACTTAAGCCAGGAGTATTTACAAGGTGCATTTGTATATTTTAATCTCACTTCCATCTCCTGTCATGTATGCAAAGAAGAGAGGTGCAGGACATCCAGACCCACATGCACAAGGTTGCACAAGGTTGGCTGAGGAGCACAGGGAGCGAGCACCCTGGTTTGGCAGAGATGCCCCATTGTGGCTAGGTAGGTGCTAGATGCCAAAGCAGAGGGAAGACAGAGGATTTGGGCATTGCCCTCCCTTCAGTATTTTGGATCAGCTGTTTCAGGACTCAATGTGATGGGTCCTCCTGGAGCACTCTCTGCTCCCAATCAGCCCCTAACTCAGCAATGTAAGTGCCATTCCAGGAGCTTAGGGTCAACTTTAAGTTATTTCTGTATGAGTAACACAAAACCTGTTTTTTTAGTGGTTGGTAGTTATGGAAATATTCTGGATTTGATCTGATGTACTGCCTTGGCCCTTGACCTTTCCACAAGGTGTGCTACTCTATGTTTAGAATACAAAAGTCTACAAGGGCACATATTTCACATATGATACATATTTCAGTCACACAACCACAGCCATTAAAAATCCTACAACTGAAATAATGATTTTCATTTCCCTTACATGTAAGAAATATTAAAAAAAAGAAAAAAAAAGTTAAAAGAAACTCTACCATGGCATCTGTCTAAAGAAAGCCTGTAAAGTTCATTTCAACTGAAGGCATTTTGAAATTCTTCACCTTGTTTCACTTGTCTCAGACAATCCACCAGTGACAGGACATGTTGCCCCTGAGAGGGTTGTATCCACCTCAAAGGCAGGAGAAGGAAAAACCAGGATGGTTTCTCTCAACCCTCCCATCAGTAGGAAGCCTGAATGGCTTAAAAAAAGCAAGCAGTGAGTGTCTTCCCCTGTCTGTGGCTGCTCACAGCTGCTGTCACTTGCACAGTTGGAACCCAATTGGCAGCAGCTGCAATAGGAGGGATCTGCCCAGGTTTGCAGCAGATTTCCTGACCCTCCCCCTGCTCTTCCTTTCCACAAAAGCAAGATGCACTTCCCCAGCTGTCCTCAGAATTGGTCAGCGACCATGGTTGACCTTTTCTTCTGCTTGCAACAGGGCTGAAACACAACATGAGGAAGTGAAAGGCAGTAGTCATGTCTGAAATGCTTTTTAAGGTAGTCCCTGGCTTGTGCTACACCTCAGCCTGTGCCCAGACATCGTATATGAGGGTGCTGAATGGCACAGGCATAGGAGGCAGGATGTCAGCAAAGGTGTGCCATGGGTTGAACCACAGCGCTGATCTCAGCAGCAGAGGTACACTGCTCACAGCCCAGCGGAGAGAGAGCCCACATTGCTCTTTATACAGCCTCTGCCAGATCCTCAAGGGTAAAAACACTAACCCAGACCTTAGTGTTTGTCTGCAAGGGATTGTTTCAGGTTTGAGCTTTCCAATAACCTTTTGTTGCTGTCACTGTGATGACACTCAGATGGCTTTCTCTGAGCCAGATTAGTTTGTCTGGCATGAGATACTGTGGCTGTGAGCCACCCAAACTGCTGTAACTCTTCCTGAGGAATGACAACCCACCTGCAATGCCCCACGACATGCAATGTCCCATCTCCCACCAGCCCACTGTGTGGCAAAGGGAGTGTTAATGGCTGAGTATCCCCTCTGTCTACACAACTGCAAAACATTGGTGTTACCCAAACAGAAAAGACAGACCCTGAGAGTTTGCCTAATACTTAAACAATTAACAAGCTGAATTTCTTTCACTTCTCACTGAGATCCCAGTGTTGTCAGAAGTGCACTAAGGATTTCTCATTGTTTACTGGAATTAATTTACTTCTTCCCCCAAATGACAGCTGCAGCTTGGTTAAAGCAGTCAGTCTTACACTAATTTATCTGTTCTGTGAGTATTTTTCAGCTACCCATAGAAGTTACCAAATTAAAAATTATCAGTTTCTGTAATGGTCTAACCTTTTCAGTCTGATAAAGTTCAAAGTGTGGCCCACTGGATCCAAAAGGAAAGCTGCCAAGAACAGCTGCCCACACTGAAACATCAATGTAAGTGTTCCAACAGGTAAATAGTTACTGACAGAGCTTGGGAAAATATCTTGCAAGTTGAGTGAGAAGAAAAGGTGTCATGTGTAGAGTGACTCAAGAAAGGAAATAGCACTTTAGTGATATATCCTAGGGAAAAGACAGAGCTCAGGTTTATATAATCAAACCCCAATGCTGAAAATTAATTATTTTCATACTTTGAATTAAAAAAAGGGGAATAACCAAAAATCCAAGCTTGCTTGAACAGAAGCTATTAGCCCTCTCTTGCCTGTTTTTTCTATTTAGTAGATTTCCTTATTCATCAGTTATTTTTAGCAACCTTAGACTTCATTAGCACTCAGAGCCATTGCGGCACGGTCAATACAAATGTACCTTTGGAGACGAGACCTTTGGAGGGAGAAAGCAATGGTGTTTCTCTTGCCTTTTCAAAGTCCCTGATAAATTTCCCAGGGACTAAAGATTTTCTTCTGGCCTCCTGGCATGACAATTACCACAGAGTTTAAAAAGTAATTGCTCCACGGGATGGTCTCTGCATCAACAGAGAGCAGCTTTGACCCCTTGGGTTTTATTTTTTTAATCTGAGTTTAAACCACGTTACTATTGAAAGCTCCATGACCATGCCCTCTAATTACACTATTTCTTATAACAGTGGGGGTCTTCACAGGTTTAAGTATTTGAACAAAGATTTTTGGGAGTTTTAACAATTTTTGCTAGAAAGGGGAGAGCACTGAGAAGAGAGAATCAGTAGACAGCTTACTGGTTAATTACAGCCTAGCAAATACCATTCCTGGTCCCTGAGATTACTCTGTTTTTATTATTGCACTTCAAGACAGTATTACTGACTCTACAAAACTCTCTGAAAACATTCTTCCAGTGGCGTTAGGAAGCCAGTAATTGGTGCAGCCAAGTCTCCAGCTATTCCTGCTGTGTACCTGGCTTTTTTTCTTCAATACGAGTACAGTTATCTTTTGCTTACTGCAAACACTTTCTTCACAAAGAGTCTGATTTTGCCTGCCTTCTACGTGTCTGACCTGGCACAGTGCAAGTCCTCTTGGCTTCCCTCCTCTCTGTCACTGGAAGTTCCTCCCCAAAAACGGGTGCAGACCCCTTTCATTTCCTCTACTGGACCTGTTTTACTGTGATGAACTGTAAAGTCAAACCAGAGAGTGTGTGGCTTGCAAGGAAGGTCCATGGTAATTTTATGCATGTGAATGATACATAGCCCAAATAAGTTTTTAGCATGCAGGCAACAATAATGGAAAATATCCCTGGAACACACTTTTCTTTCCAGTAAGAAGCTGCATGGAGATAGATATTGTCTGATGTGGTCTGGGTTTGGGAGATTTTACTTTACTTTTAGGTTTTGTTTTCTTTCTGAGACTTTTGTGACATACTGTGGTGTACTTCAAAAAAGCTCTGAGAGATTCCCTTGATGGATGGTGCACAGGCAAAAGCAGTATGGGGTTTTTTTTGCATGGATCATTCTTCACCCATGTCCTCATCGAGACCTCCCCACTGGGGTTTCAGGCAGGTTGCCTTGCTCTCTGAAAATCAGTAGTTTTGAGTTAAGTCTCCACTGAGGAGGAAAGCCTGATATATTGTTGCAGACCTTGAAGCATCTGTCAGTTTGAAGTCCCTTACCTGGGTTTTTGGTAAGAGCCAAAGCAGTGCACTAGATGCAGGAAGCAACCGGAACTCAAAATTCCTGTTGGGCATAAGGAACCCCCTTGACCCTTCAACCCAACTCCAGAGTCACCTCATACCAGTGGGCAGGGAGCTTTTAAGAGAGAAAAACTTACTTTAAGAGAGAGTGTATCAATATTCACCACATATTTTACAGCCTTGGCATGGGAGTGCATCTTCTCATAGCACTGTATTATTTATAGACTAGGTCAAACACTGGGATATTGAAGTAAGGCTACAAGATACTTTCAGTTTCAGAAGCAGCTCATAAATAAGAAGTTAAGACCTACATTTTAAGAAGAAACACTGAAGTTCTTGTCCTTGAGGCTTACAGGAAAAAGTTGAAGAATATACACTCCACAATATTGCCAAAATCTATTAACTTGACTCTTCCCCAGCTCACCTCAATTGCAAACCAACTTCATCATGTGACTGTACTGCTGGAAGAGGGGAACCAGATGTCTGCCTCCTCTGCAGCAGAAAGGGTAAAGCAAGAGGGAAGGTTTCATTCACAAAGTCACCTAACTCCCTGTGCAACAGCTCCTTCTTCCAGCCATCTTCTGCTCAGCTCTGTTTCCTGCCATTCTCCAGTAACTGACTCTAAGGAGAAAGATGTTCATCTAACTTTCATCTGCTATTTTCCTTCTCCTAATGTGTGACCTCTGGAGGACAGGATTATAAAACCAGCTTTTGCTCATGATGAAGGCTGGCTTCCTTCCAACAAATGAGGAACTGGAGTTAACTACAAAATGGTTTTCGTGTAGTTGAGCACCAACCCTGGGTCATTTGCATGCTCCTAAAGAAAACAGAGACAAAGACCAGGCTGCAGCAAGGTATCTTGGCTGATCCCATTTTTCATAGCTTTTAGAGTGGGTACCTTCTCACTTATGTCTCCCTACTGCAGACATCCAGAGAACTAAACAAGCCTGAATTCTTGCATTGCTATTGAAATATAAATCATTCTAATTATACCTTCTGGCCCCTCTTAAGATGGTAAGTTTGATTTTTGAACTTCCAAACTAAAACACAATTAATGAGAGTTTTGCAGTAGTAAAAGTGCCTTCCCTTTCTTGACAATCTCTGCATGTAGCTCAGCCTTGCTTCCTACTGCGCGTAAATAATAACATGGCTATCAATGCATTTTTGCTGCAATTTCTAAGTGCAGTTTGAGCAAATGAAATCAAGAAAGGAAGTTTATAGCACTTCACATTTTTTCATACAGGGTTTCATGCTGTGTTATACACAGTGTTCATCACATTCTCCATACCTTATTTGCTGTGAGATAGCTGAAATTCTTTGTCTTATCTGATCTATGATTTAAGATTCTGACCTTTTCAGCTTTCTATAATTTCACTGCAGCTTACTCAATATGCCTTTGTTTATAGCCATACAGCAGGGAGACTAAGAGAAGATGGGAGTTGCTTATGCACTGGAAAGACGGAAAAGTCTCTTTGCCAAAATTTGCTTGTAAAAGAGAGAAACACAAGTATAAATTCAGAAGTTTCTAAAGAACCTGAGAATGCAAATGAGAAAGGGGATTAATCACCCTTCAAAAAGGACTTTCTGATAAAAGAATGAACAAAAAAGCAATACTTTTCTGTTAAGGGCAACCCATGTGAGTAGCGATTTCAACACTAATAAAAACTGATTTTTGAGCTCCATGGCGACAGCAGCAGAATGGCAGCACACATCTCAGCACTTTCATCAGAATGGTTGGGAAGGCAAATGAAGCCTTTATGTCTGCTGCTGGGATGTTATATCAGCTTGCCTCAAGTTCTGCTCCCCTGCTGCCTGGGTGGGTTGTGGAAGGAGCTCTAGGGATGCTAATCTGGGCTGGAGAATAGCTGCTAAATTATAAAGACAAGGGCTGAGTGTGAATAGCCAAAGACCTTGATGACATGGAGTGATGGCAATAAAATGACAGATGAAATTCAGTGTAGATAAATTTGAAGTGTGGCACCTGGGAGGAAAATACCTAGTCTTGACTTGCCATACACTGTGCTGAGTTCTGAGTTGACTACTGCTACATGGAATTGAGATCTTGCTATTAGAATAGATAATTTTATGGACAGGTCATATTTGTGCTCAGAACTAGCCAGAAAAATCCAAAACTGAATTCTAGGAAATATTATGAAAAAAAGAGTAAACAACATGAAAAACACCAATTGTGTTCACCATGCGAGTCCTTGGTGTGCTTATGTATTGAGAACTATGGGCAGCCCTGGTCATCCCATCTCCAAAAAATATGTAACACAGTCAGAAATGCTGCAGGGAAGCTCAGCCAGGGTAATCAGAAACATGGATGCCTACTGAACAGTCTTGCACTCCTGTGTCTGCTACGGACACAGAGGAGAGTGGTCCAAATTACAGAAAACCACAAAATCAGGGGTTGCATGAAGATGAGCAGGGACTTGTTCAGTATCTCTTCAAATGTAATAGCTAGGTGTGCTTCAATGAACCCGGCAGGTGATGCTGATTTTGCCCCAAAAGGCATTGAAGAACTGCTCAGAGACAAAGTTTTTCCATCTATAAGCAGGAGGCATTTATTTGCAATGCTGGGGAGGCTCCTGGCTCTTGCTGGACAAAAGGGCTCCGAAGTAGCAGTGAACAGTTGAACTTTTTATACAGTTTTTGCTTAGCAATTGCATAACTTTACCTACAAATTCATAATATTGCAACATCTAATTTTAATATTCATAACAGGTGGAGTTCAGGTGGAGTCAGGGGCATGGTCTTCAATTTGGGGAGAATTTTGAGGGTACGTCTTGTTCTTCGGCCTTGTGGAGGGTTCTTTTCCTCCTCATCTTCATGAACTTTCGAACTTTCTTTAATTTGGATAGTTTCCCTTTGCATTTGGCAGGAGTTCTTGATATTTGGCAAGGGTACCTGGCCCTTGGCTCATCTTCCTTTTTCTTATCTCCTTCTGTCTTCCCTCATGTCTATTTTATGTGTATGTTAGCATTTTCAGCCCTCTCTGTTTTCCGGTATACTTACATTATGTTCTCTTATGTCAGTGTGTCCTGCATTCATTTTTTAATGAGTTATTATCCCCATTGTTCCTGAGACTCAATTCTCTATGCTTTGCTCAGAGCATGCATTCTGAATTAACTCTCTAATTCTTGTTCTGCTATGCTATGTTAGCCTTTTTAGGTCTAGCTCTGCTTTAATGGTGTCCAACTTGAAACAATCAAAAAAAGGTATTTTCTTGTTGTATTCATGAAACTTCCATTGTAGTTAAGCTAAAAGGTACTAGAAGTTAATATTCAAGTTCAATTGAGGAACAATTGAGTAGATTTGAGGAAAAAAAGAGTCTATGAAAAGCCCAGTTAAAGTCTGAGATGCTAAATTTTCTAGGAGACAACTAGTCACACACACACATACACAGACACATATATATACATGTGTGTGTTTGTGTGTCTGTGTATGTCTGTGTTCATCTGTGTGCATGTCTGTGTGTATATGCTTTCCTGCATATATTCAAATATATACATATATTTACAAAAACCACTTGGACTGCTACCAGAGAGAGGATACAGGTCTCTTTGGTCCTACTTGAATTCTTCCAAAACCTGTTTTTAATGTAAATCTCTATAGTTTTGTTCATAGGATGATGTTGGCAGAGGGAGATGAGCCAGGGAGATTTCTCATTTACAGAGATCACTGTAAGCATTGGTTTATCCAGTGGGCATGGTATCAAAGAAAATACATTAGAGCCTACAGATACAATTAATCTGCTTTAGATTTCTATAGTTTACCTTCCTTTGTAGTACCCAGAAATACAGGCAGATTAGTATGTTTATGTTTAGGTAGGTGTTTCAAGAAATGCCTCAGTCTATACTAGTGCCTACATTACCCAAGCCTGGGACAATTATGACTCAACAAGAGCGCATATTTTGCCCAGAAGTATCAGAAATATATATTTCCTACATATTAATTCCTTCAGATACTTATTCTATTTTGTGATTTATTTAAATAGGTTTAGATATAGCGTAAACAATGTTGAATAGTAAATCCCACTTGGCTTTTATAAATAAAGAAGCTTGTTGAAAGCAAAATCTGGCAAAGACAAGACTCTCTCAGACCCAGGAGAAGTTTAAATTCAGCTCATGTTCTGCTGAGCTAGCTGCCCAGGGATCCAAATAGAAGATGAACCATCATATGATTGTTTATCTAAACCTTGCATAAACTGCGATTCATTTATTTGCCGTTTAATTCTCATAAACATTAAGCTGAGTAAACTTAGGGTTGTGCAATTTAGATGGTCAGCGTGGAGTTCACAACCCAAAGTCTCGATCACCACATGACTCACTACAACCAGGATGGCTGCAGCTCCTGTTTAGCCCATCTGCTAGTGTCTTCTTTGCATGGAGAGCAGGGTGCTTGGAGGGGGTGAGGGTATCCCTATGTCCCCATAGTACTGAGCTGGGATCCAGAAGCTGAGAGAAGCTTCCAGGTCATGAATAGCCATAGGCACTAAGTGCTTGTGTGAGCATATCAGAAGTCAAAGAAGTAGTTACATAAAAATAACCCCCAAAACAAAGGCAGATGCATAGCTGGGCTCTCTCTGACTGGGAATCCAAAGCATGTGGGCCTTGCATGTAGGAATCAATACAAACCACTCACAAGTGGCCTGCAGTGGCATTTTGACAGACATCATGTGTTAGCACATGTGGGCATGCAGCCCATAAGCATACACACATTAACCCCACCACTCCCTGGGACCATACCTGGAGCTGTGCAGAATTAAAGTCTAACAAAACATTCATGCTGTCTTGGCAGACTTTATTTTGCTGATGTTCAATAAGACCAAGTGCAGGGTTCTACACCTGGACTGGGGCAATGTCAAGTACAGATAGAGGCAAAGAAGGGATGACAGCAGCACTCAGGAGAAGGACTTGGGGGTGCAGGTGGATGAGAAACTCAACATGGGCCAGCAGTGTGCAAAGAAAGCCAACCATATGCTCAGCTGCATCAAAAGCAGTGTGGCCAACAGGTCAAGAGAGGTGATTCTGTCCCTCTGCTCTGCTCTGGTGAGATCCCACCTGGTGTGCTGCATCCAGCTCTGGGGTCCCCAACATAAGAAGGATGTGGACCTGCTGGGGAGGGTCCAGAGGAGGGCACAGCGAAGCAGATTTTTCAGAGGATGTGCACACCCATGCTTGCCTTTTGCCATGGGTGCCTGTTTGGGTCTCTGATTCTCACATGCCTCCTCGCCTACTTTCTAATTTTTGCTGCCTCACTCATTACAGTGACTTTGATCATCACCTTCATATGGAGGGTGCCCAGATCTGCTCTCTGTCCTTAATTCTCCCCATCTGGTCTTTGTTGTATCTTCAGAGGTAACTAAACCTATCCACTTGGAAGCCTGCCTTCCATTTCAAGCATAATCTTTTTGAAAGTGACATGCTGCCCCCTCATTCTTTGGAACAGCTGAGGCTCTACTTTTCTTGAAAGTATATTTGGGGATTGTTTCCCTCAGTTTATTAAGAGAGGGGAAAGACACATTTCTGGGGTAAGATTCTTCTTACACCATTGTAAACGAATAAAGCAGGCCAGATGCTTGTGCCCTGAAAATTTATTTGCTTCCATCACCCATAAGGAGGTTCCCACGGGTTGCCTGAGGACATTGGCTGCAAGCTGACCTCTACTTATGTGAAAGAAGTCTTATTCAATATATGTCACAGTGAAATGGTGAACTGCCTACCCAGGGGATGAAATCCCACAGTAGTTTCCTTGTCTGAGTAGGGTAGGCCTTATTTATTCTCACCATTATATATTTTCATCACTCTGGGCTTTAACAGGATAGTAAGATTTATAAGTCATATTATCTAATCTCACTCATATTCAGAATTTCAGGGGCATGCCCACAAATTTCTTAGAAAATGCTGAAAAGTGTCACACCTTGGATAGCTTTTGAAATAGAAGGTGAAAAAGAATGTGAATGAAATCTTAAAATCAAAGCCTTTCTCCAGCTGTATGTAATAGAGTCCAGCAATTCTGAGTCTTGCTCATGCTTTAAACTGAGGCATGAACTGTACACAACAATAAATATTCTGATGTATTTCTTGAAATGCAACCATGTATGTGGGAAAAAATTATCTGTCTTTTAGAGTCAAAATCAATCTCTCCTTTGGCTGTATAGTAATATCTATCAGCAATATAGGTATTTATTTAATTTAGCATCTTGCCACTCCTGCTTGATAACTGGTTTCAACAGAGTGCAAGACCCAGAAATGCAGCAACATTCATCTTCTGTATTCATAATTCACACTGCCCTGCAGCACATTTAATTTTGGTCTCAGAACTGGCAAAGATGATAGACTCTCAGCTTGCAGGTTGTCTCAAGTGATGCCCCCAAATGCTACAAACACTGTGAGATCTCTCTGGGTCCCTAACCATAAGTCTTGAGGAGGGACACTGTTGTTTGGAGGTCTGCAGGTAGCCGAGACATCTGTACAGGGTTTACATACATGGCAAAGCATCTATCCTGAGATCTGTATCCTTCTGGAGCAGCAGCTGAAGGTCAGATGGGCAACTTCTGGGCACCATAAACAGCACTAGAAGATTCTGTTTAGCTCCCCAGTAGTATGAGCTCCCCATGCCATCTTGCCTTCACCATCAGGATACAGCCTTCAGGCCTGCTCAGCCATCAGCTTCTGGGGGTTTGGTTTGAAACAACAGCTCTCAGGAGCTAAGCCAGTTTTGCAGCAGGACCCAAGCAAGCAAAGAGATACAACCACCACAATTTAGACAAATGTGGAGATTACAAAGTCATCCAACCCTTTTGTTCCCCAAAATGATACACCCTAACGTAGATACAGGTGGCATGAAAATAGATACTTGCAGTGGCTACTTCATTAATGGCACTAAAAGGTGTTATAAAACATTATCTAACACAGTCCTATTGAAAGGCATATGCATAATTGTATATAATTGTTCCTAATGATTAATATATGGATTTCCAGTATATTAAGAGTCAAAATCCATACACATATATAGAATCATAAATTCACTGTAATTCTTAGGTTGGAAAAGACCTTTGAGATTCTTGAGTCCAATCATTAACCTGACACTGCCAAGTCCAGCACTAAATCATGTTCCCACTACATGACTTTTAAACACCTCCAGGAATAGTGACACAACCACTTCCCTGTGCAGCCTGTTGCAGTGCTTGACTACCATTTCTGTGAAGAACTTTGTCCTCATATCCAATCTAACCCTCCCCTAGTTCAAGTTAATGCCATGTCCTTTCATTCTGTCACATGTTACCTGGGAGAAGGGACCAACTCCACCCTGGCTACAACCTCCTGTCAGGTAGTTGCAGTGAGTGATAAAAGTCTCCCCTCAGTTTCCTTCTCTCCACACTAAAGAATCCCGTTCCTTACACAAGTCTGTCTGTTCTCCTCCATGCTCTCATTCCTGTTCTAGCTGACTGTATTCAAGCACTTACATGAAAAGTATGACTGAATAGAAATCAGTTCCTCCAAGGTCCACATACCCTCAGAGGATATAAGGACACATGTAGGAGACTAAGAATGCAGCAAGACTGCAGCTTCTCATCCTTCCCCACAGGACCCCATGAGATTTTCCTGACGGTTTGAACTAGTCCTCAGTGCTGTTGGAGCAGAAATGAAGTCCAATTATTTCACTACCACTATTTGCATCCTCCAGTCTTAATTTGATTCAAGCACAGAAACTCTGACACTGAGGTCACTGGAATTAGGGCTGGTGACTATTCAAGTCTTGACTTTCCTGTTTTAATTCAGTCTGAGATAAAGCCCGGCAAAGTCAATTGGAAGGAGAAGATTTGGTATTGGGCCCCAACAGAATTAAATACTAAGTTATATCAATATGACTTTCCTCCATGTACATTCTGTTAAAAAAACCGTGGTGGATTTTTACTAAACAGTAGCCTTTTCGGTAATTTTATGGCTATGTAGATAAGATGCAATCTTTAGTGGCTCAAAAACACGAACAATGTTTATTTGTTGCTCATAAGTAATTCATGTACCCAACAATATTCAACAAAACTTCTTCATTTTTAACAGTTCTCTTAATGAGCATCATTTTACAGAAAACCACCAACAAATAAATAAATAAAAACAATTGGTTTTGGCATCACAATGGTTAAACACATTAAATAATTCAGTGAATTGTGCTTTACATCAATGAAAATCCCTAGGTCTACAAACTATTTCATAAATAGGAATGAAAGTAGATATGGTTACTCACAATACAATCTCTTAGTAGCAGAGTTCACGAACATTATTGCACATAAACAGAAGGAAAATTCCTAGAGAATAAAGTAATTTACAGTCTATTAATTTACTCTTTCATCTTAAATATGGCAACTGATGGGAACTCTTTATTTTTTCCTTCACTTCTGACATTTTTTTGAAATCACAGAGATAGTGATATGGCGAAGAAGAGGGACAAGGACATTGTAGACTATGAAACCCCTTTTCCTTCATAAAATATAGACAAAGAAACTGTGACAAGAACAAAACTGAAAGACATTTGCAAATTTGGTACCATTTCTAAGTGTGCTTTTGCCACATGTAAGGAGGATACAGCAATCTGCTCTAGTGGAATGATTTTATTGTCATTGTTCATCTTGTATATCTTAGTCCCCACCAATCTTGAAAGAAGAAAGTCCTTATCCAGGACAAACCCCCAATAATCCCATATGTATCAGGGGAACAGCAACAGAGGGCAAAAAAATTGTTAAATATCAGTACTGATAACTGATACAAGAATACAGGTGGCAAACAAGAACCCTCTAGGGCAGGAGGACGCATGTACTAATTAGAAGACCAACTTTAAAAACCTCTTAGTTTAGTAGCAGATGCTAAATCTGAAACATCTCCAGATGCAAAGGAGATGTGATTCACCATTTGGTTGAATGGATATGGTACAGTTATAAAGCCTGGCTTTGGATCTGATTTACATGACTTTTTTGTTCTGTACTTCTCTTTTTAGTGAACAAGTAACAGTGTATTGGGTAGAATCCCCAGAAAGACTATCCCAGCCTTGCTATTAACAGAACTGCAGTGAAAAATATCCAGCATCAGAAATGGTGTTTTTTTGTTTCTCCAGGGTTGTATTGGGTCTAGCTGAGATGGAGCTCATTTTCCCACAACAGCTCTCACAGTGCTGTGTTTTCTATTAGTAGCTGGAAAGGTGTTGAAAACACACCAGTGTTCTGGTTACTGCTGAGCAGTGTTGACAAAGCATCAACATTGTTTCTCAAGGTTCTCTCCCCGATCAGTAGGCTGGGGTGGGCAAGACCTTGGGAGGGGTCAAAACTAGGCCATCTGACCAAGATTAACAAAAGGGATATTCCATACCATGTGACATCAGGTCAGATATAAAAGCTAAGAACAGTAAGAGGATGCGGGGGCATTTATTATTTACAGTGTTTGCCTCTGGAGCAACTGTTATGAGTGCTGAAGCTCTGCTTCCCAGGAAGTGGCTGAACATCTCTTGCTGATGGAAAGTAGAAAACTTTTTTTTTTTTCTCTTTGCTTGTGAGTGTGCAAACTTTTGCTTTTGTAAACTGCCTTACCTCAACCTAGGCATTGTTTCCCATCTTATTCTTGCTCCCCTGTCCAGCTGGGAAGGGGAGAGTGATAGAGTGGCTTGGTGGGCACCTGGCATCTGGCCAAGGTCAACCCACCACAATAGTGAGAAAGGTTTTTATTGGACAAGTTTTCATTCCTTAATAATGTGTGGCCCATAAGGCCACAAGCTGAGTTCTTGGACTAGACATTGAACTATCAGAAATAAGTTCTAATGACACAGCATGTTTCTCTGTCCACTCTAAGTTTACAGTGAATTATAACTGGAAAAGGCAGCCAGTACTGGGAACATGATGGGAGAGATTAGCAAGTACATCTCCATTACAAAAGAATGAGATTTGTTTCAGCCCCACAGGAGTAGAAGCCAAATTGCCTTGTTTAAGCAACAAAATAGTACCAGGAAGATGGACAGAAATCCTATAGCCTTGTTGCTCATGAAGGTTTAGAAAGAAATACGCTGCACTCTGATCTTATGCAAGTCAGTGCAATTACAGTGAAGTCTGTGCTGTCAGGGCAATGAAAACCTGAAATAACAGAGATATGAAGCAGGGCCTTTATTTTGCTTTTGCATTACATTATTTCAAGCACAGCACCCAAGAGGAAAAAAGCTGCAAGCATATGTATTAGAAGTCAGCCTGAAAGTATTTCCATACTGCTTTATTTGTCATGACCCAGTAAATTTAGCTAAGAGAAACAGGATTGTTGGTATAGCAAGTTTCCTGGAACTGCTGCTGGAGTTGGGGAAGGAAGTGCCAGGTCCTTCAGTGCCAGGGGCTCTGGGCAACATCTTAGCTGGTGGCTGTCTGCTCCTCCCCAAAAAAACCCAAAACCAACAAAAGCAACAAACCTATTCCTGAACGACCAGAGCTATATGCTACACAGGCTCCAGAGGAAAAAAAATCCAACAAACCAACTTCAATTTTAACTAAATCCCAAGTATTAAGGTAGATGCCACAACACATTCACAGTTATTCAGGACCCTAATCTTGCCTCCTGGGAAATGACTGATGAAAATGTTAGGCATGGCATGAAGATATTGCCAAACTATTACAGCTAATGTGACCTACCTAAAGATTTGAGAACAGTTGGTGTGCCTAGACAGCTGAAACTGATACTTAGAGTCACTGGTGAGGCTCCAGGGAAGCATTTCTGAGCGCTATCTCCTCTCTCTTGAAAAAATAACACTGCATTTTCTAGATGAAAATTGAGGCTCCCATTGCTGCACAGAGAGGTGGTGTGCAGGGGAAAGAATCAGGCACGTGAGGAAGGGGCCACTTTTTTTTTTTTTTTTCTTTTGCACTTGGAAGAAAAAGGGATGCCTTACAGAAGGAAAAAAAAAAAGACTGGAACTGATTTTACTTCCTCACTTACCTTCCTACTTAATGTACATTTGGCCTTGCATCTCTCTTCCCATATGGCTGGCTTCTCTACTGCCCTTTAGAGTCTCCGCAGCACCCTTATCTCCCTGTCCTCATGGAAACAAGCAGTGCACCTGCAAATCCTGGAAAGAGAGTATCAGGTGCCAAAAGCATCCTTCCCCTTTCCTACTATGTGGTTTGCAGCAAGATGCAGCAATGAGTGTGGGAAGAGGGAGATGCAACAGTTCCTGTCATCCCTGTGTCACCACCCAGAAAGCTCCTTTTCTCTGCAGATCCAGGACCAGCTCAGCCTAAAGCCCTGGTGCCAGCAGGTAAGATGTCAGACCACTGCAAATTACCTGCACTGAGCTAAAGGTGTAATAATACTGGTCAGACTTAGCTCTTCATGGCCTTGCTGTCCTGCAGCCAGACACCCAGAGTGAGCTTCAGTCCTTGACTGTAAAGATTTCAACTTAAACCTCTGAAAGTGGTTTAAATTGTGCGCACCTCTTCCAGGTGAGTGGGTTCCAAGCAGTATTGTTCAGAAGTCCAGAGAGGTCCTCACTCTTCTCCAAGGCAGACATCTCATGCTCAAACGGGAGAATAATAATCTGCAGCCCTGCATTTTCCCTTCTGAATGCAAAGACTGGAAAAGGTGCATATGGTCCACAAGTGGAACGGGTGTTAGGGACCAAAACCCATCAAAAGTAGCCTACTGACAATCAGATGTCAAGCAGTGTATTGCTAATGAACTACACTGATAATGAGGCATCATCCCTGTTGCCCTCTTCACTTCTCCAGGCTATTATGATATTTCATGTTTAATGGATTATTGTATGGATTAACTCTCAATGGGATCATTAGATTGCATTTTTGATATCCTGCATAGATAAGCAGCAAGAGCATTTACAGAAGAAAAGAAGATAACGGCATGCACAAAGAAAAACTTAACTTGGAGAAAGGGACAAATTTTTTAAATTCAAGTTCTTCTTTTTTCTGTAACACATTATTTTTGTAACCAACTGGATAGAAACCTTAAATTTTGAAAACAAACATTGAGAAATGTGCATCCACATCAGGTACTCCAGTACTTCTAATTAGCAAATCTGTAAGGTTAAAGCCATTCATGCATGCAATAATATACTTTCAGCATCTTGATTTAGCAGCCACATTGAGGCACTTAGAGAAATTTCCTCCTAATGCTTTACAGTTATGCTAGAAGAAGAAGGAAAAAAACTTTCCCAGAAGATCTATGCTACACAGGACCCTCTTTTTAAAATTTCACTATTACAAATGAAACAACATAAAATTTTGGAATAAACAGATGCAGTTTAGCCACAAGAATGTAATATGTGGAGGAAGAACCCATTGAATATTTTTCTAGACAAGGAAGAAAAACAGATACAGATCTCTCATCATGAAAACAGTAAATTTACAAAGAATCTTCATACAGAGTAATAAATAGCAAGATCTTCCACATATCCATTATGTATCCTATAAAAATGAAAGCTGTTTTTTTTTAGCCATTACTGTAGTTAGAGAGAAAACCAATTTAAGTTGTATTCACTTGGCATCAATGTATTTTAACAAACAACATCATAAACCTGCCTACCTTCACAGACAATGTATCTTCAGGCTTTTACAGCAAATCTGGAAAATGTCACACTGATATTTAAGCCTTTCCTGCTCTCTCTTTCCTCTTCTCTGTAGTTTGCTTGACCCTTTTTGAGAATGTGAAAGCAGATTTCATTGCCTCCAGCCAGATAATCTTCACAATGTGTGCCCAGCTGCCACATGGACATCGTTTCTCAAGGCTTTGCCTTTGCCACACACACTGGGAAAGATGGCTGCTACCTGGCTGGGTTCAGTACTCTCAGCGTCCCCAGAGAAATAAACTAACCCCTCCACCACTCTACCAATAAATCATCTCTGATAGCTGGCTAACAGAACAAGCAATGCCCCAATCCCACACTCCCTAGGTCTTTTTTAATGACCTCAACAAATTCTTCCCTTAATCAAAACACATCATGTAGAACTTTGAAGAGCAATGTGTGCTCCTTCCTCCATTTCATTCCCTATAAAATTGTGCACTACAGTTGCAATGAACAGTACAAAATAAACCAGCTCTCATGTCACAAAGGAGCCAAGACAGGTATTTTTTCCCAGTTATTCATTAATGTTTGCACAAGTTTTAATAGCTCAGATTGTATAGAGTACATCTGTTAATGAAAACGATATAGCTCTCTCTCTTCAACCTGCCCTCATAGCTTAGAGCTTTGAAAAAAAGTCTTTTTGGACAGAGATATTATTCTACTGCCATTTAGTAACATTAATCAATACCTATTGAGAAAACAATACATTCTCACTGGCAGAAACCCAGAAAAACTGAGACAAGGAGGGATAGTCGTCAGATGAGGCCTCATTTACTTAAGTGGTAGGTCCTCTTGGCTAATTCCCAGGTAGCCAAGTTGCACAAACCCTCCGATCCCCTCTCTGGTTAGTCAAGAGGAAGAGGCATCACCACCTTGCAACGTGACTGTTATAATCTTCAGTAACGCCTGCTTCTGCTGCCTCTTCCCTTGGCCACTGGTGAGCTCTCTGCTCCCGCAGCAATCGCCGCTCCTCTCGCCTCTTTAGCCGGTTCTTCTGATGCTCCTCTTGCTTGGAGTACTGGAAGCGCTGCAGGAACAGGTCCTTCGCGTATTCGTACAGCTGCATGTCCAAGAAATTCAGCTCCTCTATCCGCTGCCGCACATCCTCGCCGATGTCTACGTTGGAGGCCCGCGTAACGTTGAACTGGGTGAACGGAGAAATGAATTTCAGGTTGAATGTCCTCTCAAAGAGATACTGTGTTTTCCTCTGAAATTCTGTCAGGCCAAAGAAGGCCATATTTTTCAGATTGTTCTTGGCGCTTTGGAGAAGAATCATATTTCTTTCACTCTCATTCATAAAAGTCAGGTTGTAGCATCCCACCAGGCTGAGGTCTGCCAGCATGCGCACCTGGCGGTTGTTGGCCAAGTTGTAGCTACAATCCATGAATTCCTGTAAACTGACTCCAGACCAGTCATCTCCTTCATAACAGGTAGGCAGCTCATCTGGTGTTGGGCTTCTTCCATCACACATATGAAGAGAAGTTTTCCACGTCGCACCCCTCTGGACATGCTTCCATTCACTCAAGTACCTTGACACTGGGTCCCTCAGCATTGTGATGTAATAGAAATTCCTGAAATATATAAGTAAACACAGTTTTGAGATTTCAGTAGATTTCACTATTTATTCTCCAGTAAAAACATTACCTGACACTGGCACCACCCCTTTCACTTTTTCCAGTGTAATGTAGCCACGGTAAGTGACTACTTCTGAGACAGCAAAAGCTTCATAAATTCCATGAATAAAACACAAGGTAAACTGGGAGAAAAAGAAAGGAAATAAGCAGTTATCAGAGAAACAGAATTATTTTGACCCATCAACTGCTTAGTGATAGTTACTTTATATAGAAACCAAATAACTGTAGTCCCCTCCACTTTGAAGTGTTAACCCTCAGTAACAGTGGGAAAAGAGATGGATATAATCTTGCTCCTTCTCTTCAGGACTGAGTCACATGTGACACAAAATGCACAAGACGACAATCCATGCAGCACTTGGTCACAAAGAAAAGTATGAGTAATTTCACGTGGATGGTGCAAGTGCTAAAAATAATACCATGTGGAAGACTGGCATGAGCCACCTACTTAAGAAAAACCATATTATTAAGTGGGTTGAAGAGGAGATAATAAGAGATCCAAAGTCCATTCATATGACTCGATTTTACATGAGTGCTTGATTGAAATTAGTTATAATCATGTAGTACAGAAGTAAAGATTATCATTATTCAATCTCACCTGTCAAGACTACAAAAGAGACACTAAGATATATTGATTTGAAACAGAGCAAATAACTACAGTACTCACGTTGTTAGTTCATCTTTTAGCTAAGAAATTCAGTTTGTATGTCTATTTATGGCAAGCTGAAAGGGACGGGCCACTTTTATGCATCAAGGAGGCTTTCATAGAGGGGTTTTTTACAGAGAAATATTTTACTCAATAATAACTCACCTGAATTATAAGGTGATATCATAAACACAAAGCAAACCAAAATACTTATGATTTCTGTCAACTAAAATAACCAGAAGAAGATTCATGACTAAAATTAGCACATGGTCTGGTACAAAAATAGGCTCGTGAGTTTGCATGACTCATCTGACTGCAAACAATACATTAATAAATGATGGGCCCTAAGATTTCCTAAGAAAAGTCTGATTTCAGTACTCTTTCTTGAACTTAGAGAAGGATGAAGGAAGTAAGCAGGAGGGAAACTTGCTGAAGACAAGATAGACTGTGAACAAATCAATTTGGGAGAGTAATGTCATACAAGACCTAACTCCAATTAGATGAAAATTCTCAAAATTTGTAACAACCTCCAATATGATTACTCTGCTTTTCCAGATAACACCCACTTCCTGCCACTAAAGATTCACCATCTCCATGAACCTTAGGCTTGTCATAAAAATACGTAATTCTTCACATATTCCTAAAAATGAAGATATATTTCCCAGTGTAGACAAAGCAAAAGGAAACAGGTCTGAATGTTTTGTCCTTATTCACTCTGAGTTCTCCATCTACAGGCTTTTCTGAAATAAGGTTATGAGGCCAAACTATGGACTATGCTCTGCTGCAGAGTAATTTCCTGAGATCCTATCTAATGGAAACAGCTGCTTCAATAATTATTTCACAGCAGAAGTATTACAGATGAAAGAATTTAAACCAGGGAATGTCATGGATGTATTTTCATTACCACTTGCATTGGAAATCATGATTTGTGTTAGCATCAGATGATACTCTGAAGGATCCAATTTCCAAAATAATTTGGAACTTGGGCTTTCTGACTGCTGATCACTCCTGACCAAACTACACTTCCGTTACTTACACAGCCCACATCAACAGGGCACCCAAAGATCACACAACCACTCCTAGGCAGATATTTCTAAAATTCCTCTTCTACTCCTGCAGAGCAGGAAGTACCATAAATTGTCCTGCATGCTCTCCAGGATAGTTCCACTATGAAAAGCACTGAACTTTGGCACTTCAGGCACAGCTTTCCCTTCTCAGATTAGATGCTCATCTCACTTTTGCTCTACATTGTATGTATGAGAGCACATTAAGAATTGCTTTCCAACTAACAAGGCATAAAGGGGACACATTTAACTAGTGTTGTGCAGATAAAATAACCCAACTTTCAAACACCTATCAATTCTGAGTATAAGACACTGTGGCTGCAACATCCAGCAGGCACTGATAGGGTTGTGACCAAAACTGATTGAAGCTCCAAGGGAACAGAAATAAAAAACAATGGACACAGACTCAGAGGCAGTTGCCAGCATCTACACCAACACAGACATGGCATTGGCTTAGTCCGTAAATTGTTGCCCCTCCTCTCTCCAGATAATTTTGGATGCTAATATGTGGTAACAGATAGGTTTAAAAGTTGCTCTTGACAGTTATTTATATCTCTAATAATAGTTCTGTTTTTCCTCACCTATCTTCTGCAGTCCCAGTCAGGCATGACTCAGAGCAACAACAATTAACAAAAATACCTCCTTTGCATCAATCATTTCCATTTCATTCCTGGATAAGAAAATATGTTTGATGTACAATAAACAGGTCTGTGAGGCAAATGCATGGAAATGAGAATGGTGCATCTTTGTATAACATCCGCAACTTCCCTTCTGCAGACTGGGAGAGAAACTTATGTCAGTCTGCTGCTGCTCCTCCTTGTGACTACCTGACCTCTGCGTCTGTTTTCACTGTTCTGATTAATCTGCCTCCGGTTTCTGCAGCTTTCACAGAGGTGCCTTCTCGTGGTACCCACTGCATGGCTTCTTCATCTGGCAGACAACTTTTAATAGCATCTTGAGACACATTTAGTTTCTGAAGGCCTAATAACTTATGCTGCATTCACAGTTTACAATCTTCTGCTTGTGGCTCTGTCACCCTTTTAACCAAACTGAGGTTGGAAGACCTTAAGATTTTTTCCACCTGATCCTGGTTCCTGTCAGGTGACACTATTACATGCTACACAGAGGACTGGGGGAATGCTGCACCGCAGTTATGCACAAGGTTTTCTTTCATGAAAAAGGGTATCATGTTTCTAGAATAATGATAAAGGAAAAATACATAGATCGTGCACATTTATTTCAGTTGGAAAACTGTAAAAATTATCTTAGGAAAATGTTTTCAAATGTTGACATTTATGGATTAAATATAGAAGTATTTTAGACATCTCAGTGCCTCATACACAAGTGTTCAATTGTACTAGGAATGGCCTAGGATTCAGTTTATAATAAAAACAAGAAGCAGTTTATAAAAATATGAAACTAGGTATGGTCCTCAGTCTGTCCTTTCTTCACTGTACAGTAACATAGCATAAAGTTAGCTAAATACTAAATATGCTTGAGCCACCCTGAGTACAGACATGCACTTGTTCTCTTCACTGCAAATGACTCCCTTGGGTCACATATGCTCATGCTTATGTGGCTATGTTAAACTCCATGGCTACCTGCTGTGGGAAATACTGAGTGAAACATTAAGTAGTCACTTCTATTACTCTGTTTGACAAATCAAACTCATCACAGACTTACTGGCTTCATTTCAATGGACTCCTCATCAATTACTCTTGATAATTATAAATAATGATATAAATAATAATAATAACTGTGGTCACAGACAGCCTCAGTGTTTAAAGGCTAGCCAAGAAGAACAGGCTGGCATGTCAGTGAGAAGATACTTTACACAAAATACTACAAAATAATTAAAAAGCATACAAATTATTTATATATGTCTATATCTCTCCAAATATATATTCAATACCTATGTCAGCATGTGCATGTGTATGTGTGTGTGCAAAAATTTCCATTGAAATCTGGCCATAAGTTACAGTTGTCAATTACAGAAAAATGATGTTAAATGCATGCGTGTTTGCCAATGTGTCTTGTGACTTATGAACAGTTCATATTACATTTCAAGCACCAGCCCAATACTCACCCGAAAGGAACTTCTGTAGTTTAAGCAATCTCCTTTTGAGCATGATGTACTGAAATTAATGGATTATTGAAGTCATCACAGTGGGATAGCAGATTTTTTTGGACAGATGCTAAGCACCGTGATGGTCAGGGCAAGGGCCTGATGATTCATGCAAGGGCTCAAGCAAGCATCAGTGCAAAGCGTGGGCTGCACACTATTGTTTACACTAGAATTACAAAGCACTTGGTAATTCCTAAGGCTTTAGTCCTACTTGCATGAAATCCAATCTCTTCATTAGCTTTAGGCAAAGAAAACCTCTAATTAATAGAACAGATAAAACAAGCTACTAGTTGTAGCCTAAGAACATGCATTTCTTCCACATTATAAGGTATTTTAATATAAATACTCAAATCTTACATTAATCCTTCAATAGTGTTGCTCTGGTTTAGAAATTAATTTCCAAGGAGTAGAGTCTGCAATTAGCAGAGGTGATCCTAAGCCAGGGCATTTTGCCTCTTCTATCACCATGGAACAGATGCCCCAGCTGAGGGAGATTTACTAAATAAGTGAAGGATCACTACACATTGAGAACAAAAACATTCTGTATGGCTTCCAGGGGAAGAAAGATGAATGGCATCTTCATAAAAGGAGAACAGTGTACTCATAGCAGCTGATGCAGACCGAGGAATATTTGAGGTGAAGGAAGAGTCACCAGAGAGTATTTTGGAACACACCAGCAGAAAGAAGGAAACAAAACCAAAACGACTGAAAAATCCAGATGCATCATAAAAGCACTCACATTCTGATTCTTACTGGTAGCAAGGAAAATAAAAACCTTGGTCAAGTTTATGACCCAAGTGGAGACAAGAAGTTAGAAGCTTTAATTGAGGAAGTGAGTGTGTTCCTGAGGAAACATCTGAAATATGCAGCAAAAGCCATGCTGTCAGCATGCTTCTGCTAACAACAAGAGGTTGTGGCAAGATGAAAGGTTAAGGAGGAACATGGTTATGTGAAGAAGAGCCTTATGTCTCCCAGCTTTATCCTAAAGCTCAACCTCTCAGAGGCAGTAATAGAGTTAACCAGCAATTAGGAACCTCTCTTTGTGTGAAGTATCACCAGTATGGCTAACGGTAAAATGAGAAGGGTAAACAAATGAAGTAAAAATAAGGATAACACAACACATGAACAATGAGGGAACAAGAACATGCAACAAGAATTACTGGAGAAGACAGAAAGCAAAGAAACATTGTTGGGCTGATCCGAACTGGTCAAAGTCATCCTAGTAAAGTGCACATGTATTACTTCCAGGCTAGGCAGCATTTTTGTGCAGAATGCTACTGCATCCATGTTGTGCTTAATTTACAGATAACCTGCCCAACATAACAAGAAGAGACGGTATACTTCTTATTCAGAACTAGATTGTACCATAACAAGAGAGTCATGAAACAGAGCACAAACTATGTGCATGTCCATCTGGCTGCAGGAAGCTCATACAGCTCACCCACCAAGCCAGACAGATAAACCCTAGCTGTCCCACAAACTTTTGCAAAGATGATGTAGCAACAGAACACAGGCTTCTTGAGCTTAGCATCTATCCCTGTGATGGAATGCTTTTCTGAGATCCTTTTTGTAAGTTTGTGACCTTAATACTATTCACTGTCCTTTTAGATTTTCATGGGTTTCTTTACAAGTCTTTTACTGAAAGAACAGCCATCACTGTTAAAATGTTAATGATTGTCTACTCTTACCACATGCATCAACTATTCAGCATATTGAAAAAAACACTTAACTGGTTGTTTTCTCAGGGGATTGGAGTAGCCACCACTTCTGCTGTTTTTATCTGGGATGATGAGCACAGTACTTACTTAAAACAGTGGCTGGAATGTCCTATAGACACATTAAAGGAGAACTTGACTTCAGCAGAGTTAAATAAAAGAAAAATTAAACAAAACCAAAACCAAACCAAAACCAAACTAAAACCAAAACCAAACCAAACAACCAAACAACCAAAAACAAACAAACAAACAAAACCAAAAACCAAACAACCAACCATAACCAAAGCAAACCAAACAAAAAACCAAACAACCAAACCCAAACCATACAACCAACCTTGAATTTTGAGGTACAAAACTATAAAATTTTAGATAAGTCTCATTATTCCTCTAAGATTTTGTCCCATGGCTCTGAATCTAACTAGAATAAAAACTGGCTACTGTTTCCAATTTCCAAGGCCATAAGTCTCTGCTGTTTAACTACACTTTTCATTACGCCAGTGACATAATGTGCAGCTAAATCTGTATGATATGCCTGCTCAGAGAGAGGACTGCATACTACTTTCAGGGTAACACATCTAAATGCAGTGGTCTACATATAAGCTACACATCCAGGCAAGCTCTGAAACCAACAGGGAGCTGGTCAATACAATGTGTGTTTGGAGTGATGCAGCTGGCCATGGCAGGTGCCATCTCTGGCATGAGCTGTGTGACTTTGGAGGCTTCCTATGCATTGTCCTGTGTACCTTGACCACAGTGGAAGCTTACTTAACTGCTACCCTGGAGATGTCTATGTTGTAGGCACCTATATACAGGTGTCTCTGTAAGGCAAACTGCAAGCTTGGAGACAAAGTCCTTGCCTGAAGGGAGGTATTCACAGAATGCACACTTCAGGCCAGCATCAAAAAATATCCACTAAGGTAACAGTCTGTATGAAGGAGAACTACAGAGAACCTGTATTTCTTGGTTTTTTGTAATACATCTACCAGTCATGTTATAGTATTGCTTTCTAAGTATGCTTTTAGAGTTGGAGCATTCTCCAAAGTAAACTGAAAATTTAAATTAAGTCTTGTAGGATTTCACCCAAATCTCCAAGTCAGCAGTCAGAAAAACAGTCTATTATAATTTTGTTGTCTTTGTTGATATATCAGTCTATCAGTGTGACAGGGGAAAGCTTGGAGTCAAACAGCTGGGATTATATTTCTGGTTCTGGTAAGCAAAGGCAGTTGTTTGGAAGTTATTTGTGATGACACAGTCTGCTACAGGCAAGAGAAATGTGGTGTTTGGGCACTGGGAAACACTTAAGAAATGTGAAACCTTATATTCCCTTGCATGTTAGGAAGAATACTCCCTGTCACCAACTGGAATTTCTTTTACAGTAATTTGCTGCATTCATTATAAAACTCCCAAATATTCTGTTTAGAAATTGCAAGCCTTTTTTTCTTCAAAAAGTATCCTCTGAAATATCAGATTAAGTTCTGTATCCATGCTATCAGAAAAACCTCAAGAAATCTTTATAGCACTTTTTTTTGTTTTTTGTGGATGTTGATCAGATTAGTTTCCCACACCTGATTAAAGAATGACAGCTGACAGGGAATGTCTTTAGAGATCACTCTCTCTCTGACATCAAACAACTTTCAACAGTAATGACTTAGGGTAATCTAGAAGGACAGAAGAAAGAGAGTGACCTTGTAGCAACGGAAATGCTGCATGTACAACAGTAGGAATATTTTAACCTAAAGAGCCTAATTTTCCTTGATTTGAAGCTAGAACAAATTTAATAATGGTGTAGAGCCATATGAAGATGTAAGAAGAGAGAAATACTAGGTAAGCTGTTGGAACACTGTTTTAGATTCATACTACATAGCCAAAAGGATGAGTTTCAAAATCCAGCACTAAATCTGCACTGAAAACAATGGTAAAAACCACATTTGTGGTGACTTCAATTTTTAGTTTTTAAAGTAATAAATAAACATGAAAATAATTATTACATTCTTGACATATCACATGAAAATAATAATCGTATTCCTGACATATCACATTGCCACATGCCCTTCAAAATTGTCAGTGAAAATGGATCTTGGGATCTACTGCTGCAAAAGGAATGTGGGAGTGCCAAGACTTTTTTCATGGCATAGAAGAATATAAACTCGTGAGGAAGCAGATTTTAATGAAGTATTTCAAAGATGTGTCTAAGAAATTAAGTGAAGACCAAACAGCAGCCTTTTAGTACCTAGGAGGATGTCATTGAAAAGATACAGCCAGGCTTTTCACTGATGTGCTTGTTGTCATAGCTAATGAGAGATAGTGGTCATAATTTGAAAAAGGGGAGGATACAAGGGAAGACAATTTTCATTATGAGACTAATTAAGCATTTGAAAGCTTTGTCAGAAGCAGCTCTGCATCCTCCACTCTTGGAGATTTTGAGGTTGCAACTGGACAGAGTCCTAGGCAACCCCATCTGTGCTCGATGGTGACCATGCTCTGAGCAGAGAGTTGGACTGGAGACCTTCCAAGGACCTTTCCCATCCCAAGGGTTCTATGATTCTGAATCACAGTGCATAGTCTGCTGTCACCAAATGTACAGTCCTGTCAGACAACACATCAAACCAGAACCAATTCTCCAACTAGATCTTCTCGATTTTCCCTTGTACTTTCCTGGCTACCCTAGGCTGAATACAGGGGATGTGCTTTGCCTTTTAATAGGTTGGAGCTTTTTTAATATGATTTTAAGCTGGGTTGTAACACTTTGAATCAGCACACCCTGAATTACTGAGCAACTTCATGAATATTTATTTCAATGACACGTTCTTCACTACAGTCTTTAGAAAGTGGGGAGGACAGTGCAGCTGCTACATGTCCCTGAAGAAATTAATTTGTTCACAGGTATTAAGTCTGGGTCTTGAACAGCCCCTAGACTAATAAAATGATATAGCTACCCATGGTTTAATCCCAGTATCTTAGGAAAACGCACATGAACAGTATATGGATATATGTGAGCTTTCTGAGATTATGTGGGTTTTCCCTGTGTGTTGCCTTTAGGATTTAGGTATAAATTTACAAACACAGAGCATAAAGTTGGGCACTTAACTCTATATTTAATATGTAGGTAAGCTCACTCTCATTGCCAGTGAAGAAAATCACAGAATAGTAAGAGCTAAGGATGCTCAGATATGAAGAAAACATTGTCTGTCAATTTATTTTGCAAAAGGAGGTTCTCAGAGCCATCACAGTGCCCTTCCCCGCCAGTACAGATAACAGCACTCAATTATTCCCTTCCTAAAGCATCCTAGCCCCTTTGGAAATATCCTTTTCATGCCATTGCTCCTACTGAAAAGAGCTTGTGAAGATTGCTTCTTACAGTTAGGAACATGAGTCTTATTCCCAGATTAAACCTGGTCTTAGTCTACTTAGATCCAATTATACTTGGGTTAACACTGCAATACATCAAGGGGATTTAAAAATATAACATCAGAGAAGGAGAAATAACATCTAAGTTGAAGATCAGAGAGTAATTGCACCTCTCAACTTCCATTTTATAAAGCTGAACTAGTTGCTGTTGTCTCCTGTGATAAGACAAGCCAGAAGTGACCACAGTGCAGTGCCCAAAACCCCTGGGTCATACCTAGGTCACTCCATTCAGAGATGCAACCTGAGTTTTTCAACATCTTAGCTTTTCATGCTAGCTTTTGATAGGGAGCTTACAAAAGCAAGAAGTTCCTGAGATTGGTTCTGGTTTTTTGTCATCCAAGAAGTCTTTCCTGGCATTTGAACTTGCATTACTTCAAATTTCATTATACATGGATAGAATTGAGCAAATTTCAAGTGAGGCCTTAGAGGTGTCTTGTACAATAAATATTTTCTATCTTCATTAGCAATGTGTTCTCTGATACACCCTCACGTTGCATTTGTTTTTTTATGGGACAACATAATTCTGGAAACTCATACTCATTGTCATACTCAGGCTAATATGGTTTAGTGGAAAATGTCCTTGCACATGGCAGGGTGTTGGAATTAGATAGCTTTTTAGGTCTCCTCCAGCCCAAACCAGTCTGTGATTATATGAAGATGTCCTTCCACGCTCCCTGTTTTGGCTGATAAGTACTCAGTTGACAGAGGAAATCTGTTCCTTCTGGCTTCAGATGCGCGACCACGCACTTTACACTACCAAACTTCATTCCACCTCTTTTTCTGAAATTCTCAAGGTCATTAAGCAAATTATATTAACATACTTACTACTTAAGATTTTATTGCCAGCATCATTATGAAACTGGATCAGAGTTAAGACCAGTCATGGAAATTCACTCATAACTTCCCTTTAAACCACAAAGTTCCTCTTTCAGCACATGCTGTTTTGTTACCAGCTTCTTGTTCACCAGAAAATTCTTATGCTTAGCCTTATGTTTTCTGCCTTGTATAATAACTTTGCAGATGCTGGTCTAACAAATACTTTACTGAAAGTCAATCTCCCTTCTCCCATCAGAGATAGGTGCTGGGTATTTACATGTCAAAGGCCAGAGCCTGAGAATGGTGACCCCAGTCTTGCAGCATGTGAGAGCACAAGAAGATAGTTAAGATGGGGAAATGACAATTTATTTCAGAGCAAAGCAGTCTGGAATAGAAATGTACAGATGAGGTGATATGATGGAAAAACAAATCTGCCTCTTTCCATCAAACAAGCTTGATACAAATTGTAAATCATTTCTTGATGAGACATAAATCTAACAAAGTTCCCTCCAGAGATTTTTGTTCTTTGCCTAATTTATATCAAGCTCGATTGTTCTACATAATCTTTAAATTGCTGAAAGGACTGAACTAGCAAGAGCCTTGATGAAAGAAATATAAATACAAAGTGCAATAACAGTTGAAACAATAAGAATGTCTTTGTTCTATCTAGTACATGCATAATAAAAAACTTGTACCTTGTAAGCAACAGTGTGTGACCACTATTCAAAAGCAATAGATATTCAGTGTCTTTTAAGATTCTTTAAAGATACGCAAGGTGTTTGTGCCAGGGAGAATAATAAATCCTTTGTGGCCGAGACTGGCAAAGGAAGAATCCATTGCTCACATCGCCCCCATTCTATCTCATCACTATTGTGCACAGATAATTGCTGTGTCTTGAAAGAATGGTGTAACAGTACATGTGACATCTTTACTCAAAAATGTTGTTTCCTTTGTCTCTGCCTTTGCCGTGCCACTGTACAGAAGTAAAAATGAAATAAGGGTGTATTTGTACTACTGTACTATCCGGCTCCTCCTGGAGCTGCCTCTAGCTCCAGCTTGGAGAGGAAGGACCAAACTTGTCTTTCTGAGAGCAATGTTACAAGTACAGGGGAAACAAGCCAAGGGAATGACCCACAGCATGAAATGGCAACAGAAACAAGGGCTGGTCAGAGAAAAGAAAGGTGATGACAGGCAAGGGACAAGAGAAGAGCAAACCTAGAGAAGGGCTGCACAAGTTCAAACTTATTTTGCCAATATAGCCTTCAAGGGCTACAAAAACCTGTTTGGGAAGGGACGCTCCAGAACAAAAGTCTGATGCCTGTAATCAAGGGTAATAAATCAGTATAACAGGGTTTATAATGTCCCTTATGCACACAGGACAAACCACAAAACCTTCATCATGATCAGGTGTCAGTCTCTGAGCATCTGCCAACAAAGTTAGAGAAAATCCCTGTTTCAGGAGGAGCCTCCACGGGGCAGGTCACTGCCTGTGTGACTGAGCATTCCCCCAGCTTCAATGCAAAAAGACCCATGGGATGCAGAACTGCCTATTCAGTAACTTACACAACATAAGGTCTTTTATAATGACTATAAAGAAAAAACCCCTACATACTTGCATGCAGAATTATGAGAGATCTGTCATCACAAGGGTCCTGGTTGCCTGCAGGAATACACCTGCTTGGTAAAATTCAGGTTCAAACTGGCCCTGAAAAAACAAACAAAGTGTGGCCAGATCCTTAAATCTTCTGACATTTACTTTTCTTCAGCCAGATTTTGCTAGGTCTAAAACAAAGCAAAAGTAGTTATTTTAAATTCAAATCGAACGTTTATTTTCACTCTGGTCCTGGTTTTTGAAGGAGCTGTTGCAATCCCATTTTATTCTCTAGCTAGATAAGACATGCAGCACCAGCATCACCAGTGATCCTCTATAGCTGGCTTCACTGGAAACTGGTTTGTCCCTTCCTAACTGAGCTTTCTCTGATTTCCAACTAATACCTCGATTGCAGGCACTCTTTTCCAAGTCTGGGATGCTCAGATAAAAGTTCAGTGGGATTTTTCACTGCAATGCATTTTGAATCAGTGCAGTAATCCTGCTCAATTAATAAAGTAATTAACAATAAAAAGGCCCAGTAATTGAAATCCCTTTGAAAGTACATCAATTTATTCTCTCCAAGCTTTGCCTCAAATCTTTATTAATTCTGACATCAAGCATAATGACTATAAATTATAAATGATCATCACAAAATTCAGGCATCACAGTCATTTTCTTGTCCTACATGCTGAGTTTTTAAAACAACTCGGTTTAGCATAACTTCTGATATTTGCTTCCTGTAAGGTAAACAACATGACAATATGGATATAAAAGAATTTCAGGTGCTTACTAATGAAAACATTGTAAAAGTAGTCTTTCCCATTCATGCATTGAAACAGTTCACAAAACTTAAGGGAATTTCCAGGTTGTAAAGAAAAAAAGGTAATTTTATTTTCTCCTAAAATTCTTCTTCCTGTGATGAAACTGAATGATTTTTCCTGTAAATATTAAGCAAGCAGAAGACAGGTATTTCAATTAAACACTTACATGACACACTGCTTACTTTCCATTTTCCACTGCACTTTGTGTTTTACTTAAAGACTCAATAGCAGCTAAGCAAACCCAGAAATGTTTGGTATGAATAATACAACTCAAAACTATAAGCGAAATTGCCATCTTCCTCCTCCATTGACCTAACAGGTATCTTTTAACACTGCTTTAGACTTTGTATATATACACATACAGGTGTATAGATGGATGCACAAACACACATCTAGACATAAAATCTCCACAAGGGGGCCCTCTAATCTTCCCCAAATCTCTGCAAAAGCTTAACTTTCTTTCAAAAACATGATGTTGTAATGCTTTTGTCTACAGATACCATGGTATCTTAGGAAAAAAAGCTTTTATCAACCAGAAATTACTTTATGATAGAATTTTATACAACAAAATCTGTAATTAAAAAGGGAATCAGTTTTTATATACAATTTCCACTACATATGTGGCATGCAAAGAACTTTCATAAAGCTTTTCTGAGTTCACTACTTGCAATAACCATCCAAAATAATACCTTCTGCACACACACAGAGACACAGAGACAGCTCACACTGCCACGGGGAGGCAGCCTCCAAGGTGCAGTCTGATTCTTTGTATGCTGTAATTTATAGGCTAAGAACAAAGTAAGCAGCTATGAGTGATTTCAGCTCTCTATGAATGCATCCCATAGGCATCAGAGTTAAGGTACAAATGGCATTAAAGTTATTTGCACTGTCCTCTCAACTCCCTGCAGATATGGAAAACAAATCTTGTTTGGGATACCTTGTTATGTGGTTTAATATTCCGAATGTCTTATGGAGACAGTGTTATAAGTCCTCATCTTCTTAACTCGATTGTAGTTCTGTGATGTTTTCATTATTTACCATGCCTTTGACCTCGGAATACCTAGTAGAAATTGGATCATCTCCTTTCTCTGACCTCAAATCTTAATTAATCATATTTAGACACACATGGCAGGCAGTGGACTGCACTGTACCACTATCAGTTGTGGATGCTATGCCCTAAGAAAGAAGTTAGTAAGACGAAATAAAGAAGTCTAGGCTTCTAAACAACTTTTATGAAGGATTCTTCACCTTCCAGGAAAACTAGGTGAATTCAGCCCTGTAGATCCAGCACAAAACCATCAATCTGCTAAATCATTCAAATAAATGTCTGCACCTTGATCTGCAGATCAAACTTTAAGCAAAGTTTCCATGATCGCTCAGTACTTCAGAGTCCAGAGTATTACCAAGTCCAGACTACAGAGTCCAGGCTGCTGCAAAACTTGGGCATTCACATAAAATAAAATAGCCAAGATGCTGACAGAACCCCAGAAGAATACTGGCTGAAGCAAGTCATCATGGATGCCTGTGGCTCTGCAACTCTCCTCTGAAACAGGCAAATCCTAATCAATGAAGCACATCTGTACAGTGGCAAAAAAAGCACTCCCCAGTCCCTTCAGGCCATGAACTGACTACTTGAAGCATGACATTTGATTAGTCTTATTATCTCAACTCATTTATATATCAATGTTTTTCAGGACCATGAAGCCATCCAGCCTCTATTAAAATCCAGTTACATTCTCTGAGCTGATGTTCCCTTCCTTCTTCCTTTTTGTCTGTAAAAACAAGGAGGAATTTTTTTTGTTTGTTTCTCTCTTTTTTTCTTTCTTTTTTTTTTTTAAGAGCAGGTTATCATCTTTGCAATTTTATTATAGTAAAATACCCTTCTCCTCATACATTAGTGCAGCAGACTGTTGCCATCATATATGCAAACTGGTTAGGCTTTCTAGTCTTTCCCCACAGAGATATTTGACATTGAGACTCAACATGATCCAGCATCGTTCTGAACTAAAAGCCAGGGGAATCATGTGTGGGACTTTATTTTCAAATGTATCTTTCATGGAAATCAGTGAACATCTGTGCAGATGCTGAACATGAATTCAGGTAGCAGAGACAAAACCTATCTGAAACTGAGACTAAGGTCTAGGAATATCTAATGGTTAAGAATGTTTCTCTTTGCAAGTGAAGGATTTCTTCCCTTCCCTTTGAAGAGTCAGAGTACTCTTCAGGTCACAAACTTGTCATGCTCTAAAGGGAGTGGCATGATGGAAGGGTTATGAAAAATATTTCTGCATTAACAAGGAGACAAGTTGCTGATGTGCATCCTGAGTAACACAAAGATTTGAATACAGAACACTCATTAGGATTTCTTTATAGAGTCTATGAATTGCTTTCTGTCTTATACAGATTATTACTGTAAATACAAGTACAGCAGGGATGCAAACAGGAAAGCCAAATTCAGGTTAAAATACAGTATCATGAACAGCTTTTTCTACAGTTTTCTGTCTTTTATCTGAGATTACTTGGTCTGTATCAATCTTATTTGTGATACACATATTGAATATTAAAAAATTTAATGTAAGTTAAAACCTCTGAATTTACGAAAGAAATCTCATTGGGGCACCCTGAGCCATTGCAGCTATGCTACCTGCCTAGTAAAATTAGTCAAAAAAGAGAAAAGGGTGCAAACTAACCCGGTTTGGGTTTTTTCCTTTGCAAAGTTCCTTTTCAATGGACTTTTTCTAAAGCAAGATTTTTGTTTATACCATAAATCCCAGTAGCCTTACCTGATGCTGTTTAGCACTTGTACCCCTGCTCTCCATCTTGAGATAGCACATGCTGCATGTCCAGGCTAAACTACAGCCCTGCAGGCTGAAAAGGAAGTTTGCATGCACATAGACCTGTATTTGTGACACTTTAATTTGCTCCGTGACCTCAATAAATACACCAGCATTAAGCATGCTCATGCAAACCACAGCTCTAAACGTAACTCACTTCAGACATTTTTCCATGTTGTTTTCCAGTAACACTGCTTTTACTGCTAGGAACAATGATTAACACAGGCAGGGATTTATCACTGAAAAATCTCACTCGGAAAAGCAGCAGGGATCCTCAGAGGTGTGTCGGAGCACTGGCTGAGGGGGATAAGCAGGCATGGGTAATCCTCCTCATCCAGCACAACTAGTGTCCAACAGCAGTCCAACAGTGAGGCCAGTGGCCACCAAGCTATGCCATTTCCCCATAGTGCCTAGGGAGAGATCTCAGAGTCAGAAATCTAACCCCTCCTATCTAGCACCCCTTCCCAGACCAAAGCATCCCCTTGCACACACATCAGCCTGTCTCCTTGGAAAGACAAGGTAGGAGTCAGTACAGGCTCCCATTCTCCTTAACTTTGTAAAGACCATTATAACTTTGTCCTGATTGAATTGCTTTTTCTTCTCAATAGAGCAGGAAGAAATATTTATGACAAATGTTGGCCAAACAGCAACAAACCAGGCAATGAGAGAAGAACACACATGCTTCTTGAAAGAGTTTTTCAGCCTTAAATGTTATTCTCTTATGTAATTCCTAAGCACACCTGCATTTATTGTATAAACTCCAGTAAACTGCATATATAGAACAAACCAACAGTCTACTAACATACATAACAGAGATTGAAACTAGAATTAAAAACTACACCTGATTTTAATGAAAAAATCCATCGTAAGGACCTTGGGGCATAAGATCTGCAGATAAAATTCTTACATTGGTGAACCCTGAGCACAGTCTCAGCACTCAAACCGGGAAGACAATGTTGGGAATCATCAGAGGTACAAACACTGCAGTGTTTCTCTCTTTCTATGTGTGCATTTTTCTGTTTCTTTTCCTTCTAACTTCTTTCTCATTATTTGGCACCACTTTATTTCTTTTTTTTTCCTCTACTTATTTTCTTCCTTTTTTCTCTCATTATTTGTGTCCTCACACAGCAGGGTCATAACTTTATGCCTGGAGGAGCTGCAGAGGAAACAGAGCGCTTCCATCTGCTGTTGGGCTGACACAGAAGAAAACCAGCTTTCCCCTAGCTAAGTTTAAACCCATTTGCTTCCGCACCAAGTTTCTCTGCACACTTAAGCTGCCTGCAGAGGAAAACTGAGTGGGAGTGGGATAGTGCCACTCAAAGTCCTTGTCAGTGACAGAGCTGTTCTGCTGCTAGTCAGGGTGGGTGCAGGGGCTGCACGTCTGACTCAGGAGGGCAGGCTGAGGGCTGCAGCATGGGGTCTAGTCTCATCCAAAGACGGATTGGTTTAGGTATGTTGCTGCTTCCCCACAGGCCATTTTCACAGCACTGCCCTCATTTGTGCCTCCCCCTCTACAGGCTGCTGGGATATAGGTTTTTGTTTAATTGGGGTTTTTTTGTTTGTGTTGTTGTTGTTGTTGTTGTTTTTTAATTTTACTTTACTGAAACTGGATCTGCCTCATTTTTGCATTCCAGATACACAGGCTCTCCAAAAGTTCAGTTTATATCCCCGTGCACTACTGTTGGTTCAGGCTTTCTTAACGAATCTGAGAGCCAGAAATTATTTGGAAAACCTTGCCATAACTTTCAGTTCTAGACATCCTATAGCAATTATAGTATTACAGGATTGCAATCAGACTTTGTTCTGTTAAATCTAACCTGGATTTCATTTTGTCTTCCTAGAAAGAGTTTTGAAAAATCATGTTCTGTAAAAACAGTTGAATGAAAAATGTCCTATTCAAAAGATGTTCAAGAAGCTACTTGACTAGTTCATGGAAGATAAACCCATCCAGAGCTATTAAATACAGAGACATCTCCAATAGGCAAGAAATTCTCAAGCCTTGAATTTTTCAGCCAGGGGTTTATATTCAGGGGTATTGTCATTACATGCTCGCCTTGTTCTCATTCTCCTTGGACTCTCCGTTGTTGGAAACAAGGCAGCATGTTAAATGGACCTTTGGTCTGACTCAGCTTAGCCATCCCTCTACTATTCCAAGCCACCCACATAGTCATATCTTTTTATTCATATGCATAAGGAAGATTCTGGATGTCATGCTTGTCTCAAAAAATGTTCTCTCACCTTCAATAGGAAATCTGTTTTCTGTTTTCTTAAAAATGGATGTGGGTGTTACAAATGGCAGCTTTTCACTGCTTGTAAAAATGAATACTTTCCATTCATTTACAAAGAGACTATCAGAAAATATACTGTTACCAGGGGTTGATAGGAGGCAACATCAAACAGCATGTCAGCTCTGAAAGAGAAATGAACCATGGAAACAGACTGAATGCAGGAACTGACCACCAATGTTCAGCACAGAGAAGAGCATCCCACTGAGGCCACAGCACAGAAGGAGCTGAGATCTTCAGGTAGGTTGAGAAACAGCTCAGCCCCTCCTGACAACTCCACTGCTGTTCAGTCCCAGGTCTGCACGTGGCTTCGTGGTCTGGAAATGCAAATATGTCCCATGGCAAACCTGGGCCACTTTCATTAGCTAAAGTACATACCTCTGCTTTTATGTGTTCACATGTGATAACTGATGGCCACAGGGTGACGCAGAGCAAAAACACCCAGTCTGGTACAAAAACAATGTACTGACAACTCCTGAACAGCTTAAACTGGCACAGTGAGTTTATGTCAGAGGAGCAATTTGCATCACTGTTCAACCCTGCCTTTGAACAAGTATTAGGATATCTGAAGCTAGCTCAACTGTATGGTCAAACTATGGCCTTGGTACCTAACCTGTTATACCTGTGCAGGAGTTACTCTGGATTTATGAGCGTGCAAACACACCAGGATGATCTGCTTAGTTCTGCTGCCCTGAGCACTTTTTCTGTGTCTGGACTAACTTACCTGACCTCTGCAATGCTTTCCATGTAATAATATACATTTCCTTGCTCCAATGTACTAAAACTGTATGAATGAGAAGAAAATAAATGACACAACTGAAATAGGAAATTTCTTAAATGTTGAATATCACAGATAAAATTTAAAGGAGTACAACATATTTAATAACACTAGTGTATCAATTCCATGAGAAAAGGACATATAAAAGCCTCCATTAAAGGGTGGAATATTGTCTGCAGAGCTGGAAAATGTCAGAAAGAATTCTATTTGTGCAGCTTTATTTTGTCAATATGATACCCTATTTATTTGCAGGAAAAATTATTTTTCCACAGGACCCCTTCTTTGTTCAGTACACAGAACAGGCAATGCTCAGTGAGATACCTGTTCAACATTGCTTTTTATCATCATCTGAAAGGCTGTAGTCCAATGTTTTATTTACAGCATGTTGCAAAGATTGCTCAGGCACAGAATGTTGCCTCTTCTCATTGCCTTTACTATCACAATCATCCTTGCTTAATTTCTCTTTGTTTAGTATTGTCTACAACCCCTATTACAGTCAGATTTTTGCCAAGTTTGCCCACTGAATGTTGATTTCTCTTGGGTCAAAAGGAACCAGCACCAAAGACTGGGGACAAATTCCTTCCTTGAAGAGACAGGAAGCACAGAGCTGCAGTGATCTCATGGCCAATGGGAGAGGCAAGCTTGTGTCTGTTAAGCAGTGGAGGAAAATGAAGAAATGTCTCACTTCCTACACACCACCACCAACTTTTGACACATGCAACCATGACTGCTATTTGGTGTGGCACTTGCTTACATCTGCAGGTGGTATGCATGCTGCACGGCTCCTGAAGAAAGCTGTTCCCCACTGGTGCTCCCCAAGAGGCACTCATGGGGCTTCTCAGATCTCCCAAAGCAGGCAGGTATGCTCTTCATGCATGAAAACAAAACTAGAGACTCTTAAGAAACCTTAGTAATCACAACTATGATTTCCAGTGATGGAATCAAGCAAGGTTTTGAGTATCAGATTCCCTGACTTGGTACTCAGGGCTTGGGGCCTCAGACGACTTCATTAAATACCAACAGCTTTGTAAATCACTCCTTTTCTATTCTATCCAGAATTCTGAACTGGAACAATAATATTTTAAAACATCAGCATCCTACAGATTTAGTAATACATCTACCTTACAGCTTTGCTGTGTGTACTGATTGCAAGTGTGCATGGGGTAGGACGATGAATCAGTTATTGGTGTGAAAATACCATTACTTTAGCTCACTTTTTATTTGAAAATGTCTGTCTCTTATTTTTCATTGCTTCTTTCAGACAGTACAAATCTTAATAAGGAAATGGCTGACAGTAATAAGGCAGTAATGTGTTTTTGAAGCCATCACTTAGTGGCAGATGCTCGGAATAATTAAGACACAGGTAATGGACAATTAAAAGAAAGATGTTCACATGGCATGACTTATTTTTGTCCATATATTTCTTACCAAGAAATATATTCTTGAGCACAAGAACTGTTTCCAAATCATTGATAGGGGAAAAAATGCATAATACAAAGGAATATTTGATGCATCCACAAATAATATAAACCTTTCTATTTTTAAATCCAGAGGACATATGGTTGAAATATGTATTGTCAGTCAGTCAATAAGTAACATTAATATCCTTTAAAAAAATACTTCTAGGCTACACAGAAAACACTAAATTCAGCCCACCACTTTATACTCACAACTTCACAAAGTTACTTGAAGACAAAAGTTAGCCGTTCCATGAGCTGGTATTAGGGACCAGTTGACTATCTTGTCACCATTATTACTGTGCACAAAGTTAAAGGCAGGTCTGTGCACTTTGCTGAAAAAAGACTGGCTTTAACTGTCTTGCTGAACCATGACTTCAATTATTTATGGACATTAAAAAAGTTATTATCTCATTCATTATGCAGCGTGACAGTTGTTAGCACAGTAAATTATCTGGATGATAGGTGGACTATACATGCTTGGAATTAAAGCAATCAAGTGTTATTTTCTCTGACAGGGGTTTATTCACTCCAAGTGCAAATAAATGATGTAAATATGAGTAAACAAATAATGCAAAACTATTTCAGTTCTGGAGATGTTTTGCCCTCCTTTGATGTTGAAACCTGACTGCTTCAGGCCTCAGAAGTCTGTGAGGAGACACCACCACTGACAGGAAAAGAGAAGCAAAGGTTATGGGAGCCCTGCTTCTGTCCAAACACCTGCAAGAGCCCAGGCAGAAAAGCAGAGGTGAATGGCTGGGTAACCCCAGTGAGACACTTCACTGACTCATCAAGCAGCACCATTGTGCAAGTGTAAACCAGAAGAGGGCAAACCAGTGTGCTTCAAAGAAGATAGACTCTCTCAGTTCAATTTTTCAGATAAAATGGATGGTTTTTATCTTTACAATACAGAAATAAGTCAAAAATATAATCATATGACTTTGAGGGATACAGTAGCAATTCTTAAGAACAAGTTTATATCTGATGTTTGAACTCTTCTTTTTCAGTGACTGGAGGTATCTTTTTTTTTCAGGCAGTCAAAGCTTTGGAGATTCTTTGGACTCAACAATTCCACAAAAATACTTGCCTTTTTCTCACTCTTCCCAGTCATGAGCTCAGACATACCAGGCTTGTGTATTGTTGTAAACCACTGAAATAACTGACTTCTGTAAATAGTTTTTGGTTTAAATGTCTGTGTTCTGGAAAGCTTGGAAGTGCACTCTGCCAGTGCACTACAGAATAGCACAGATCTCCATAGTTTATGAATGGCTGTGTCTGGTCTTCCTTACTCAAATTTTGACACTTTGATTTAATTACAAATTATTATAAATAAATTATAAAAACCTTCATCTAGAGGATTTGGCACTGGAGAGAGAAAACAGATAGCTTACAGGCATTCAAACAGATTTTCTTTGGAGCTATCTCTTACAAGTCAGCCTCCTCCATTTCCAATCCATATTACAGGATGAAAATGGTTAGTGCAGCCACTTGCAAAGTATCTTCAGTTTACTGTACTGCCTTTTCACTTCTGTTGATACCTACCTCCTGTCACAGGATTTTTAGGGTAAGACCTATTTCACCTGCTGTCAGCCAATGTTAAATATCTGGTCTCAGATATTTCAGTTCATCTGCAGTCAGCAGAGAATGGTGGGTACCTCCAGAGATGATTTATCCCCCCCTAAAACAGCTGTCTGTGAGACATGGAATGAGTTTATCTCTGAAGGTATGTTCAGAGCTCTACACAATTATATTCACTTTTGCTTGCAACCCCCTGCCACAATCACCATCACAATTCTTGAGTGATGCCTGCATTTAATAGATGCTTCTTTCCTTACAGCAACTGGTGAGCAATAGGACAACCAGTCACAGTCTTTGATGGCTAGCTGGCAAAGGTATTTTCCTCAGATAACATGTACTGCATTACTGAAAAAATTACTTAGTTGCATAATTTCTTGTACAAAATGCTGACATTTAAAAGATGTCTCTCACTTTGACGTCTAAAAAGCAGAGTGTTCCTTGTCCTGTTTCATTGTTGTGCTAAGTTCTACAGCTTCATAACCGTGGCTGCTCAGTAATCCATTGAATCATCGGTTTATTGCTGTATCATTCTAAGCAAATGATGGTTCAATTAATTTTTCAACCTTCTTTTGTGTCAGAGCTTTTGCCAAGACCTGCTCATTGCTGTCACTTGGCAAAGGACAGTACGATGGTGTTTGGCAGGTGCATGGTAGATGTGGAGTTATTTATCTCCTTCTGCTTTCAATAAGAACCAAAACCATTGAAGCATTCCACTGACAAATACAGTAGTGGGTTGACTGAGCTTACAGCTTGGTAAGTCAGAGCAATTTCGCTCATTCATGGTAAGCACAGACACCGTGAGTTTTAGTACCAGGATAGAAATACAGCTTTTAAATGGGTATTGAGATCCCAGAAGAGGGCAGCTAACTTCTTGCACAGCAGATAATTACAGGGATTTCAGTCACCATAGTCCAGGTATTAGAGGAGTGCAATCAATTACACAAACTTCTGTAAAATCTAATATTGTCCCATAAAATCATGGAAAAAAATTATAGTATTTCTCAGTTGTTGATGTGGTTATACAGACTGGTAATTAAATGATGGGAGAAAAGTAGAAATTAACATCAAGTCTGGAAATACTGCCAGGAAGAATTTATAACAGGCACTATTTTGATCAATGTTATTTGCATGGAATGTTATCCATTGTAGTATACAATGATTAAATGCTTTAAGAGAAAATACACCAAGTGGGTTAATTGTGACCATGACACTAAGTTGGAAAATACTAGTCAACTTTAAGAAAACAAAATAGATACTTAAGAGAATTTAATAAAAGGAAAAAAAAAAAAAGGAAAATTATATAGAAACACGTGAAAAAAATGAAAAATATATTCTGAAACACGTATTTTATGGGATGTAAACACTTTAGGCCTTAGAAATATCCAGGTTTTGTTGGAGTCCTTAGCAATCTGATCTAGCTGTTGGCATCCCTGACTATGGCAGTAGGATTGAAACTATACAATATTTAAAAGACCCTTGCAACACAAACCATTCCATGATGAGTCCATGCATATGAAATAATATGATAAGCTCTTTTTAGATATATTTGCCAGGGAAAAAGGGAAATTCGTCACTTCACACAGAAATATCCCATTGTATGGTATGCCTAGTTGTGGGATGGGGTCCTTTAAAAATGATGTCATTTAAAATGTAATCATTTAAAATGTAATCATTTAAAGCACACAAACAAAGCAGAAAAAGAAATCAATTAGGGGAAAATAAATGACTAAACGTTAGGAAAAATACAACAGAAATTTAAAACCCTTGTAAATTATATAGAAGATACCTGGATGGTGGCAGCAGTATTTGCTCTGAGAAATTATGGCAACTGCTCTAACTTAAGTTACTCGGAGTTGTATTAAGCATAACCAAATCTAAGTACTGGGAATAAACGCTGGCACTACCAGAGGGAAAAACAATGTTAGAAAATGCAATATGTCTCTTCCATTTTTAACTTCTAGGAACATGTGTTGCTTCCTTTCTGAATGCTAGCAGATGTCAGCACCCTGCAGACTGGTTTCTCAGTGGAGGAGAAATCAGAATGGATATACTCTAAACGCAAATTGAGTAATTTACATTTAGATACTCATCCTGGAGCGGAGATTGTCATAAATAACATGCAGGCGATCCCTTCTTTCAAGGCACTCAGCCAAACCCCGATGCCCTGTTCCCAGGGAGCAACTTCAATCAAAGATATCGGTCGAAAGCAAACTCTGTGGCCTCTCACACAGCAATGGCCTCATCAGAAAGGTGTATTAAAATGTCAGCAGGAAAGAGATGCCAATCTCTGCCTTTCCTAGTGCACAATGACATTTTGAAAGCAGTGCCACCTGGTGACACCTGCCAAACAACACTCCGCTGCTCAGCGGAGCGTACATTGCCTCAGAAATACCTCAAAGGAGGATATGGGATTGAATGAAACAAACAAACAACAAAAAAAAGGTGGATTTTTAATTTTTTTCTTTCTGTAATTCCTAGTCAACTTTCCACATGCAAAAAATCTTTTCTCTTTTTCTGAATAGTGGTGAGAGCAAGTGATAGGTTTAATCACCAGCATCAGTTCCTGCCTGCTGGCACTGTAATTTATCTCAGCAGAGTGCAGCCCTCCCCTGTGATGAGCTGCTGTGCTACCACAAGCTATGAATCCTCTTCCTAACAGCGAGGCTGACCCATAACCAACAGTACTGAGCTTGGTACAAAGCAGGTTTTGAAGCATAGTGAGGCTGATGTAGGAGTGATCACACAGCCTTTAAGTGCCGCAAACACCCAACACGATCTGGAGCAGCATCTCCTCCTCACATGGTGAACACAACAGTTTTGTGATGCTGGCCACCATGAGAGTAAGTTGACTGGAGCGGGCCCCAGACAAACAGTTTACTGGGGTTAATGGTGCTTTGTCAGAGGAAATCCCACCCTCATTCACTGTATTTTCCCTTCTTTCTAAAATCCCAGTTTTTTCAGAATAAGTTCCACATCAAACTATAAACTGTAAGTATAAGGGAGCCAAGAACCTGCAGGCTGAGAGCAAGCCAAGGCAATACCTTCTCCACAGACATCTTAAATATGGCAGGGCTATTACACAATGCAAAAAGTTATTGCTTTAAACTGTCATATCCTTCAGATGCTGTAAAAGTAGTCTTTTATCTGTCCTCTGGATCTACTTTTACCTCCTTATTCCCAAATATCAACTTTCAGCCAGCAAAGAGAAATCTGTTCCTGCTGAAGGTTTGTGCAACTATAATTCCCCTTAGGTCCTTCTATGCATGCCATTCTCTGTGTCCACTGAATGATTGACATTAATTACTTCAATCACAGCATGGATACTTGCTCTGGTGAAAGGGAAGGGATTAAAGCAAGAGTAAATGAAGGAATTTTCTGTGGGAGGATGTAACACCTCCAGACTCGACAGCAACTTCTGCCAGGGCACTGTATGCTGCTAAAACCAACGACCCCCATGCTATTATCTACCTGGACATTTGTATGCATCAAGCTATCACAGTGTTTAAGCCCAAGGAATGGATGTGTCATGCTATCCCAGTAGGAATATATTATAATTCTAGCCCTTAGAGACAGATCAAGTAATCTCAGAATCATGCAAGGAACCCACAGGAGAGAGAAAAACTGCATCCAGCTTCCCTACGTCTCTCGTCACTTCTGATGCATCAATGTGTCTTTTGAAAACCAAACCATCAAATACTTACAGACAAAAAAGCTTCTTACTTCATAATACCCTGACTAAAGAGGAGACAGTAGATGAATGAGTACTGAATGTGCTGAATATTCACAGCCAGCATATTTTCCTTGCATCATTCATAGCCTGTCATGAAGTCAAAGAGGCCGGCACCACCCCACCCCTCTGCGTTCTTACCTATCACATCTGATACATTTACTTGTCAAATTTGAAACACAGAAGAAAATTTAACTCACCTAACTTATTTCTCCCTGCCTTTTAGAGACAAAACTGTAGAAAAGAAGCATGCTAAATGCTTCTGGTTGGATGTTTCTTTTCTCCATCTTTCCACTTGCGAATCAAAATATGCTCATGAAAAGATTAAGAGCTGTCTCTGAAAAACAGAACACCCAGTACACATGCAAATAAAAACACCAGAAAACTCACTCTCAGATTTGCCATAGACTTCTGGGTGTTTTTGATGTTTGGGTTTTTTTAATAAAAAAAATATTCATTGAATTGGATCTGGGAGGGGATTTGATAAATGTAATCATCTAGCTACTGAAGATGAGGGCAAGCCAAGAAAGGCCAAAGTACCATCACGAGAGGTTCAAAGCTCTTTAGACATTTTCTTGTTTCTCTTCAAAATGGGGATTTTTCTTCCTTTTAAAAGAGCTATTAAAGAGAGAGAGCTAGTGTCAATCCATGCTCTGAATCTAAATATTTTAAAAGGCAAGCAATAACACTGAAGATATCTGGATAAATATATTCCTCCATGAGTCATTATATTTTAATATTTCGGCATCTGGCAAATCACTGAGTGCATCACTATCTACCCTGTGTGATAATTAAGTTTAAAAGTCATAACAAATGTAAAATAACACATAATGAAACTATCTAAAAGCTATGCATTCATATTTTCCTTGGAATATTTTCTGATTACCCTCTTGCAAATTGTCAGCTACCCAGCGATAGTAAAATTGTTTGAATAATTTTAAGAGAAAAATCAAACACATTAACTTTTAATAATATTTTATGAGACTCATAATTCTTTGGGATGTAATAACCTCTTATCCTACTGCGATTAGTCACTTGGATTCATCCTGCTGGTCCCCTGGTACTAAAGACAATCTAAATTTTGAGTAATACTGGAAAAGGTAATAGAGATTCAGAATTAATACACTCCTTTGTGCTTGTAATGTTATCCCTAATGGAAGCACTTAAAAAATAAAAAAATAAAAAATTACAACTGAACAAGGATCAAATTGTGAAGAGCCAGAGGATGACATAATTTACAGGAGACAAGTCTGTGATGGGACTCTGGTACAAGGACTTAATTATTAGCTTAAATAATACCTCTTCTAATGACAGTTATCTAAAATGACACTAGGCACTGAAACTCCCTACTGTCAAGGCCAGCAGTAAGAGGCAGGAAGATGGTAAATCCCTTTTCAACTTGATGGAGTGCAGAAAAATCTCACATTAATGTTAGCTCACCAAGCCCACCATCCCAGGCTGTGGGAGGTACTCCACAGCTCACAGAAGACTGCCATGTTCCTCCTGCGGTCATGTTATTGGAACTGTTTGCAGTCATGTTTATCAATTTAATACCTTGGCTAATTTCACCCAAAATAATGTTTGTTTCCATAAATCCGTACTCCATCATAAAATAGCTGACGCTTGAGCGTTTCTAATGTTACTCTATTAATGGGAGACAGGAAGGTGAGAGTAGATGTCCTACAGAAAATTAGCACACTCTCCAATTGCCTGTGTTAGTCCTGCCTGTCGGTAAGTGGTGATTAACACCCCGCTGGCTGCAGCTGTACTTCTCAATATAGCTTCTCTGAGTAGGAGGATGCACAGAGAGTACCTCATTACTACGTCTTTAAAGCTGTAAAGCAAGGAATAATGCAAAATAAATCCTTTAAACTAAAGGTCATAGACCAGAGTGTGCTGGCACGAACACCTGCTCACACTTTTTTTCTGATAAAATCACAAAGATAAGTGATTTATCTGCTTTTATTTCGTTCCCTTTCATTGCAGGTATGCAGAGGCCACACAACTGGATGTTAATAATACTCAGTCACAGTGGTACGTTTTTATATAATGCCAGAATTAAAGCTTAGGAGCTTAGCTAACAGGCTGCCTTGCTGGCTGAGACAACAGAGCTGGCATTAGCTATTTCTCCTCCTTGCCCCAAGCTTTTGGTTCACTGCAGACTAGGGGAGAACAGACCATTACTCCTGTTCCCTCCATGCATCCAATACTGAAAAGTTTCTTCCAGTCCAAGACCTTTTTGTGTGCACATTCAATTCATAAACTGACAGGTGAAAACCTGGCTGTATGGCTAAGCTACTAAATCCAATAACTGCAGACTTATATGAGAGAAAATTATTGCCTGACAATGCAGAGAAATCTGCAATAGATTCAAAAAATAGATCCTCAATAGATTCTGGTCTGCTTGTCGATAATGTTCCTGATCAGGGAGGACATTGGTGGCTACCCTCAATCTCTGTATTTTGCTGTCACTCACACAAGCTCAGAGGCCGTGCAGTCACACAGAAAAGAACAGACAACACTGCCGCACAGAAAATCTAGCAGTGCCCCAGTGTGGTCCCATTACCTCCCTTTCTAGCTCAGACAAACCCTTTGCCTTTGCCAGACACACCCCTGGGCACTGCTGGGTGATGCAGGAGTCCAGGCAGAGCATGTGGAAGAGAAATTGCCAGACTGAGAGCATTTCCAAAAGGACTCAACACTCCTTGGAAAATCTAGTCCCACACAGCAGCAGTGAATGTATCTAAAAGTACGACCACAAATGAGTGAGGCACAGTCTTCTTGCTCTATTGCCTGCTGTGGTCATGCTGAAATAGATGCAGCTTCCAACACTCCATCTGTCACAGGGGTGAACGTCAGTCTTGGGCAGACACCAACAAAACTAAATAAAAATAAAAAGAAGAAAGAAAACGTGACTGTTGCTGGTGAAAGAGGTACTGGCTGATTCACAAATACTTGAATCAGAAAGATTCTTATGCAACTAAGTCACTGCAAAGCACAGCAAAATGATCCCATCTCTCACTGCCACGGCAACTGAGCACAGCACCCCTTCAGATCATAAATGCAGGTTTCTTTGCATTGTCAGGCAATAATTTTCTGTCATATAAGGTGAAGGGTCTAGAGGGGAAGCCACATGAGGAGTGGCTGAGGACACTTGGTTTATTCAGTCTGAAGAAGAGGAGACTGAGAGATCTCATTGCAGTCTACAACTTCCTCATGAGAGAAGAGGAGGGGCAGGTACCAATCTCTTCACTCCTGTGACCAGGACAGGACTCAGGGAAACGGAATGATGCTGAATCAGGGGAGGTTTAGGTTACATATCAGGAAAAGGATTTTCACCCAAAGCATGGTTGAGCACTGGAAGAGGCTCCCCAGGGAAGGGATCACAGCACCAAGCCTGACAGAGTTCAAGAAGCATTTGGACAATACTCTCAGACACATGATGTGACTCTTGGGGATGGTTTTGTGCAGGGCCAGGAGTTGAACCCGATGATCCTGATAGGTACCTTCAACTCAGCATGTTTTATGATTCTATGAAGTCTGACGTTATTAGGTTTTGTAGCTTAGCAATACAGCCAGGTTTTGCCTGTCAGTTTATGGATTGAATGTGCACACAAAAAGATCTGCAGACTGAATTAACTCCAGTAGACATCACCTCTCACTGCACAGAATTATCCCCTTAGGTGCAGGGTTCACCCATGTCCAGACAGGTGGAGCAGCCAAGAGCTCTGCCAGGAGGAGAACTGGGAAGACAGCCACCTTGTGTTTCAGTGACTGAAAGAAGCAGTATGATGGCAACTGAGCAAGAGCTCTGAGAGCTCTGCAGTGCTGTGGGAAAATGTCTTAAGTCCTGGCTGGAGTATTGCAATATTTAGGAGTTGAGGATAGATTTTCTCTACTTCTCTGTTTGTTGTCTTGCTGCCCAAGCAAAAAAGATGGCAGTGATACTAGTTCTGACAGGCTCTGTGATCCACCAACATCTACCTTCTACCTTAAACCACTTCATAATACTATTGTAACTTCAGAAATTACCATGTTTCTGTAAAATTAACAAAGCACTGCTGAACATAGAACCTGTGCCTTCTGTTTGTTTCTGAAATGTCTAGTTCAGAAAGCAGGTACAGGTGGTCCTGCTGGGACCAGGGATTATCCTTTGCCATCTCTTGGACTGAAGATTTTCCCTGAGAAGAAAGTTCTCATTTCCACAGCAGAGGAAAAAACATCCTGCTGGACCTCTGAAAGACCAGCTTCTTCCATCTCCCAAAGTTCCATTGGTGCTGCATGAAGAACAGCCAGCAAAAGGCTAATTCAAGTAAGAGGTATGAGCTGAAAGAAAACAGGAAGTGCTTTCAAGAATTCAAAATTCTTGTGGAGTTTCAAAGCTGCCCCATAATTCAGTAGGTTTACTGGCAGACCCTGGAACCCTCAAGCAGCTTCAGAAGCCAAGGGCACAGAGTATCACTGAGAATGGCAGGCAACTCTCTATTGCCCACTCAGCATCTCAGTACTCCCTGCATGTGCTGCATCTAGGGCAGGTCAATACAGCTCTCTACTGAGTGAAACTCATGTGAAACCTGGCAGCCTGGAAAAGACACAAGATGAAAAAGTTCAAGGATACGATGGAACCACTGCTCAGTCATGGATCCTACCCTGGCAAGCCACTGGGTATGTAGCATGGTTTAGCTTTCTGAAATGACATTTAATATTTGCATTTCCCTCTAAAACACACGGGATTATGCATGGATAGCTGGCAGGTCACCTTGCACTATGTATTCACCGCTGCCCACTAGGATAATTAAGCTGTCACCTAACAGAGGGAAGATTATGAGTGCAGGGGACAAACCTGGTGTAAGAGGTAAACCTGGACTACTGAACATTTTATTTATCTTCTTTACTAACTTTGACAGAGATAAGAATACTCATGAAAGACGTGACAAACAATAAAAATCCAGCAGAGCTGTGTAATTTACAGATGCAACAGAAAAATTCATAATTACAAGAACTCATCACATCGACAGAACCATAAGAAATGGAATGTTTCTGCTTTTAAATACTCGTGAGACACTCAGTCTGGTTATATCAAAAGGCTTTAGATTAGACTGATGATACAAATAGGCCAAACTTGTCCACCTGTAGAGATGCAGTACAACTAAGATTAAAAACACATCACCAAGAAAACCTTGAGTACCAGAGTCTGCAGATTTGCAGGTTGAATTGATAAGGTATTATTGGGAAAAAAATCCTTATAGAACAAAAATGTGAGCTAAGTTCAGAAGAGAGAGGATGCAACAGTCCTTATTTACACTCAGGAAATATTTGGTGGGCAACACCCCGTGCTTCCTAGCATTGATTTAAATACGGAGATACCAAGTGAGTCCCTGAACTGTTTCCAGACAACTGAGTTTACCTACACCAATAGGTAATGTAGAAATCTGTATGAAAATCTGAATTATGTTTATTTTTGCATGTGTTTTGGCTGAAATGGTGAATATAGAAAACCCTCAAAGAGCAGCAAACTCCTTCCCTCCCAAAACACTGCACAGCAAGATGGCAGAATGGGAAGTCACCCTGCAGTACCACCAATGGCCAAGGCCATTACAGAGTCACGAAGAGAACTTATTGCCATACGAGACGACTGAAGGAACATCAGACAAATCAGTCACTCATTAAGGCAACCCCCCTCAAATCCTCCCTGGCTCTAACACTGTACTGTGGGTATGTCTTGCTACTGTCATGTCAGGAACAGGTCTGTCTCAAAGAGAAGGGTCTGTGTGGGAAAGAATGCCAGTCCTTCTTGCACTGAGCTAAAATCGTGATGCCCAAGAGCAGTGAAGACAGCCATGCTTGTCAACTCCACACACCCTTGCTGAAGCAGCATCAGACCAGTCTGGCCAGCATCAGGACAGACAAGTGAAAGGAAAAGGATGCCACCATCCCTATCTCTCAGCTGTACTTTTTAAGGCTGCTCGGAAGTACATGCTGGTTTGGAAGTACAGGACATGCTGCCTTCCACCAGTCAAACCCGGTTGCCTTCTTCCATGGCTAGATATTCTTCTTAGGTTTGACAGCCAGAAAAAAAAAAATCCACAGAAAAAAACCCCCCAACAAATAAACAAAAACAAACAAACAAAACCCAAACCCCAAATGAAACCAAACCTACAACAACAACAACAAAAAAGCAGAAACTATGATGCCATCACCAAATTTGAGCCTCAACCACTCACCATTAGAGTGATTCTGGAGGGTAACTGCAACCAGTGAGGAACCAGTAGCGAGGAGGTGCCACTCCAGCCCAAGCCTGATCCTGGCACAGACTGTGTGGACATCCTATTAGACTTCCTTAGTGTGTAAGTATAAATGTAAGTCTTTGATCCCATGATGAATGATTATGCCTTACTGCATTAAAGGCATGGTTTGCCATGAGCCACTGAAAGTCATTACGCAGATTATGCCTCACCTGCAGATGAGGTGAAGCACTTAAATCACCCCTGAACCATGGAATAATTGCAGCTTTTCCCAACAATGAGAAAAATGTTTAATTAACCTTTTTTTTTTAATTTTTAAAGATTTTTTAAGGTCTATGATTACATTTTTCAATTAAAGTAGAAAAAGTTGTAACACTGTTGAGTGCTTCCATAGTTTCACTTAGACCTCAGAAAAATTAATGACAATGCAGTAAGTTACCTAGGAGTATCATGTAGATTGTCCAAAACAGTTTAACACTTTTTAAGACTTCCTGATACTTTCATAGTCATTAGCTATAACTCAACACTATGCTCCTGGGAGCTTCACAGCTAATTACCTTTCATGGATAAGAAAAGTTTTAAGTATTCACGCTAAATGCATTCTCTTGTGAAAGAGTATGCCTCAAAGCTCCATTAATGCAAAATATGCACAAATAAATGCATCTATGTGATTTGTTGTGGCTTTTTGATGCATTAGAATGAAGACTACAGAAATGATGAAAAAATCTGACATTTTTCTTAAAAAGAGGTACCTCCAGAATACATACATAATTAATATCGTCCATATGCATAGCACTCAACTAAAAGATCTTCAGAAGCAGCCTCATTCTATGTCATGGGAAGAAACAATACAAAACATATTGGCTATCAAACCACTGGCATGAATTTTTACTGCATATAAAGAAGTATTAAATTTCGGCATGTGAGTTACCCAGCTGCCTTAACAAGAAAAAGTGCATGTGATCACATTTTTTTTTTAATTCTACAATATGGATTCTTCATGAAGACATTCTGCACAATGTTTATTTATTCATGCCATATGAAACACAAAACTGAAGGGAAGCACCATTCAGGAATGATTATGGTTCACAAAGTTTAAAATCTTCTTTAAAATGTACTAAAATTTAGAATAGATGCTTATAATTTGTTTGAAAAAATTAGTGCCTAGTGCTGAATGCCATTTCTGCTGGGGATTGCCTTCAGGAGGAGACGTGCTATCTTCTTACCACGAGAGGAGAGTTCAGCATGATATAGGGGGCCAGGCCTGATGAATCCAGGAGATCAATACAGCTTTAAATCTAATGTTTGTTTTGAAGCACACACTGCTATTTGAGAACAAACACAAACAGAAGTCATAACTTCCAAGCAACTCACTGTATTAGAAGGGGCAAACCCCTCTCCTACTTTTTAACTAAATTTCAAGAAACTTTACTCAGTCATGACTGCACACTCATCAGGGCTACCAGAGATGTAAGAAAACAAAGAGAAGCTGTATGCAAATGAAGTTCAGCAGAAGCCTGCTGCTGGACCAGTGCAACAAGCATGTTTTTGGGGAAAAACCTGAAGGGAGAGGGAAGCACTCAGTAGCAGCTCGGTGCTATGATAAATTACACAGCCATGGGCTACAATGTATGGTGCTCTCAGTGAAGCCTGGTAGGGCTCTATGAAGATCAATGATACACCAAAGAATACCATTAAAAGACACTTTCATCTTCCCCTAATCAATAATAGCCTTAAAATGATCTCTTTGACACACTATTCTTGCAAGCATTGCTGCTGGGCTGCTTCAGTTCACTTGTCATCCTCTGGCTCAAGTCTTATTACTGGCAGCTACTTGATATGCCCTCCTTAGTGAAGGAATTTGGCATCCTCTGAAACTTAACAGACAGAATGAGGAAATATAAAAGTGACATCACGTTCAATGAAGATACTGAAAAGCATTCAGTCTCTTCAATAGCCTCTGATACAAATGGTGCAAGTGGCAAGCGATTTTTTTGTGTCTTTTATTAGATCAAAAAGTCTACTCTTACACACCCTTCATAGATTTTAGCAAGCCACTGCCAAGGGGACTCAGAACTAATGAAAAGCATCTCAGATCTGAATAAAAGGCAATTAAAGAGAAAGAAGCAGCAGACTAAAAATGTAAAGGCAAAATGTTACAAGAACTTGTGCTTTCTCCATCAACAGGGATTCTTGCCCTCCTTGTCTGTGCTTTATCCTCTGCGTGGGAAGCTGAGGGACAAGGATGCAAGGATGTACTGAAGCAGCATCCCAAGGGTGCCAAAGTCCCACAAGTTTTTTGATCAGACTGGTCGGTGTCCAATCTCCTGCACAAATGGGAACTGCTAGTGGCCTGTGTCCTTGCAGTTCAGCTGCCCTCAGGGTACATGCTAGTGACCACAACATGACAGGACAGTGTCATTGCTCATCTGTTTTATAATAAGCTTGGTCAGCATGGTTGAGCAGAATTTACTATCCCAGTCTTGAGGGCAGTAACTCAGAAGCCATTTAGCAAAGGCCTCCCACAGCCAACATCCACCCACAACTCTAAGAAGCCTCCTGCACCTGAGACACACTTGTCCCTAAGTTCACCATATCTTATTAACTGCTTTTTAGCACTATGCTGAGCATGGACAGAAAGTCCTCTGCCTTACTACCTAGCTAAAGCTTAGTTCTGCTTCATTGAAAACATCACTCTAGCTAAATTAATGAGATTTCATTAGGATCTAAATAGATATTAATCTGGTAGGAGTCACAGTCATGATACTATACCACTATTTTTCCTGTACCTAAAATACAGTTCTGCCTAGATACAAAGTTCAGATCTGGACGCCTTGTGCTGAGAAATCCAAAACCAATTAAAAATTGCACTTAAGAAAAGTACTGGTATGCCCTGAATGGAGAGGTTACACCCCTAGAGAATCCAGAATTAGTAGCTTTGAGAATGAGCCTTTGCCCAAGATGAGTCTCTCATCTGATGCTGAAACTGCAGCTGTTAAAAGGTTTATATATATATTTAAGAAACAATTACAGCTAGTGATGTAAAAATAATTCCCATGCCAAAAATATTTCAGAAATTAGGAGAAAATATAACTTGATTTTGATTATAATTAGGTTTCCTGTGGTTAGTTAAATGTTTTCTCATCTACCCTTTCACTCTACCAGTGTAATCAGTCACCTGGTTCTTTATGAACTATGTGCCATGGTGTACACACAAAACTGGCTGGAGACAGCCTCAGGACCAGCTTCTGCAAATGAGATGTGCCAGGCAGGAAATAGGCATGGGGCACATACATATTAAGGAAAATAATAATAATAGTAATTAAGGAACAAAGCTTAGTTCCACTTTATTGCTTAAAACTAATGTAGTTATTATACTGAGCAACAGGACTTTTAATTTCTAATTACTGTATTTATTTTCCTAAGCAGATTTCGAAGTTGTTACAAAAACCTGGATAATTGTTTCACATGAGCAATTAACTGTTAAGACTAAATAAACAATATTCATTGGACAGTTATGTTAAACTACACAATTATTCAGGAAAGCAAAAAATGAATCAATAGTTTGCATTTCTAGCCTTTGGGGAAGAAACCATTTTTGGAGCTTCTTATTAAAAGTGGAAGGATTTTCCAAATCTTGTAAAATTCACACTTGAGCTAGTTCAGAGAGCTGCTTGCAAACCACATCTGTATTTGCAACAAACAAAAAAACTCTAAAGAACGTTTATTCACTGCTTAAAACAAACTGCTTTTAGGACTCCTCAGCAAGATTTTATTTTCCTTTAAAGAAAAAGGAAAGGTTGGCAGTGAAGTCGTACCTGGATATAACAGAAAAAAAGTAACTTCTCCAAATCCTTCTGTATTTGGTCCCATTCCATTCCAGCTTCTCTGCTTTACAGGATGAATCAATAAAAGATATTTCCACTTTTAAAGGAACTTGGAAATGGAGTAGTTCTAGCAAGGATCTCGTTTACTACAAGCAGGTAAACTGAGATGGGTCTTTGTGATTTGGTGCTTTGCATAGGCTCCCACTAAAGCTTACCAGTAGTTCATTAATGCTGCTGTAATTCCAAGACCAATGTCCACATTCCCACTCAACCATTGTATTTTACCTGTACTGAAAATAAAGTTTAATATATGCTTTGGGTTTTGATGTGATTACTTTTTCTGGTGGAAGCTGCCCAGAGGGGGTAGGGGAGCGTCCACCCCCTACTATAGCTATAGTTTACACTTTGCAGGGCTTTTTCCTCTGCTGTTCTTAACTTTAAGCATCCGAATAACATTTTAACCTGAAATGTTTCCTAGATCAAGACATTGATCTTTCATTGTGATTTATCACTTTGAGACTGGAAACAAATTAAACCTATTTTTTTAACATTTAATTGTTAAAGCTGAAATGAGAGTAGCATTATAAAATCTTGCCATGTCAACTATCCTCTAGGTAATTGTATGTATCTGTGCATCCACATGTGTTCATTTCCATGTATTATCAGTATTAACCAGCTGTTCCCTTTACTAAGTACAGGGAATACAAGCAATACTCTAAATGTTGATGTTGTCACATCTGATTGCCCAAAAACCTGACAATCTTCTAGGGAAACGCACTGCAGGTATCACTACATATGGTCACTGAGTGACTAGTGTACAGCCAAAACAGACCTTGGAATGGCAGAAAACACTGGTGTTCCCTCCTAAGTTTTAAATACCATGGACTTTATCAAAAGGAGTGATTGCAAATTTTGAGTTTATGGGTATTCTTATCTCTTGGCTGCACGTAGAGTTATGGTTCCATGTAAGCACAGGCGAGCAACTTGCCTGATATTTTCAATTACTTTTCATGAGGAAAAAAGTTTCAAGCAATGCAATATCTTCCAGAAAGGGAACATTTTATTTGGAAGGCGTATGTGACAAACCCACTCATCCCCTAGAAATCCAGACATGTTTTATAACTAACAGTTTTGTAAAAAAAAGAAGGCAATTTCAGAGCCAGAAACACATGAGCACAAACAGTCCCAGACAATTTATAATTCCGTACCATAAATAGCTGGTCCATAATTCATTGACAAAGAGTTAATGAGAATATTTGTAACTAATACCCATAAGAAAGATAAGGGGTGGTATAATGTGGTTTATACTTTCCTACAATACTTTTCAAGGACAGCAGGGAAAGGTTCCTGACAGCAAAAAGCAACAAGAAATATTGCACTGACCTACCGATTTCCTACAATCCCATCAAAGTAATCCATGTGTAGAGACATTAAAGAACAATTTGTCCCAACTGACAGTTTCCAAATAACTAGATGCCTTTTAATTGCTGGCATCATTAACCTTAATAGTATAATTGTGTAGCTCCAAATAATAATAATAGTAATATAATTTCCCTTCACTTACAAATTGTTCAGCAAAACTAGAAAAAAAACCCGATGTGCAGAATAAATTCTAAGAAGGAAAACAAAGGGAAAAATGTTCCCAACAGATAAGACCAGGAACTTCATCAGTTTTATCTGTCAGCTCACAAGTTTTAAGGAATATCTTCACGTAAAGTTCCTTAGACAAGTAATAAATATTAATAATTGCCAACTGCCTATAGGTTTTAAGTGACCTTTTCAAACAACATGTCAACTCTCCCCATTCTGAGGACACACTGTGGAGCATCATATAAAACCAGCATTGTCTTGAATGATTCATTCCTGTGCACACACAGGCTTCATCCTGTGAAAGTAACCTCTACTGAAGGCATGTTGACTTACTCTTTTATTGACAAGTTTAACCATGTATATAAAAAAGGAGGTATATTCTCTCTCCCAAAACAACTCAAAAGGCCTTTCCTACCTAGTCTGGATTTCCTGAAACACTCAGGGTTGGATACCAGTCACCACAAGTTACCTCTGCACTCAAGAGAGAGGGATAGACACCTCTAAAAGCCAATTCAGATTTAACGATCTGAATGAACCTCTGAAGGTAACAGATGGGTTAGTCCGTACCTAGCTGCTGATGAAATGCATTTGGATTAAAAACATCTATCATGTTTTAAACAGAATAGCAAATGTGAAGTGAAAGAAAAATTCATTTTGTCAGACAAATCTGACTCAATAATTGTCACTGGTATAAATAACTGAACTATTCTATTTGTTTTGGCATAGTCAACTTCATGGAAAGGGAAGGATCCAACACGTCATTCTGCTCTGCATTAGGAAGCATCATGTAGCAAATGTCTGACTCAGCACATAAACATCTGGGTGAAGAACACTGGCCTTCAAGGGGAGACTGCTCATTGTTGCTCAGTGTTTTAATAGATGCATAAGTCCTGTATTAAATATAAAATCCAGGTTGTGCAGTTCTCTACGTCGGTGGAAAACACAGAACTAAATGATATTACCTGAATACTAATGTTTGAGAGAAAACACCATTAGAAAGCAAGGAGTGAGAAGAACATCCTCTTGGATAATGTATGAGGCTTGTCCTCAGCTCTTTTCCTATTCTGGCCATTGTTAGACTCTTCCACTTGTCCTTTTCCAACTTCTTCATCATCTTCTGACTCTTTCCTCGCTCACAAAATAGGGATACTAATTCTCAGCTCCTTTAGGTAGTGCTTTGAGACCCATTGATAAAAAGCTAATCACTACAATGAGGTTTTCTACAGTAATTATAATTGTCCTGAAAGACAATAAGGTATACAAAGAGGATAGTTCTTATACTTTGAACCGTAAAATATGTCTGGCAAAAATAATTATTTAATGAAAGTGTAATTTCCTAGGAGTTAAAAATTCAACGAAGTGAGAAGCTTACAAAATTTCTGATTCTTGTACCTTCAGTTCTGCATTAGGTACACTGATTTTCCAGGGAGGAGCCATATCCAACAGCAGTGAAGTCTTTCTTTTGAATCTGTATTCTGGATGGGCACTACTATACTGTTTCTTGCAAATTTATTTCCAGGGAATAGTCCAAGCCTACTTTGCTTGGAGCCCTCAGCAATTCTTACCATATCCTTATACGGCTGGTTTTGAGTTTGGTTTGACCCATGCTGGGGTTTCGGTGTCTACCCTGTTCTGCTGCACTACAGCAGGCAAAGCTACTCTCCACAAACCTTTCTTCCCTGAAGTGATCGCAGGCAGGCACTGGTCTACCTTCAGACATGCTATTTTAATTCTTGGGACAAAGCCACTAAGCTGCAAAAGTAGCCACAGACATACTTTATGCCCTAAACAGAAAAGTTACAGAGTGGTCTGAGGACAGGCATATGCACAATCTCAAGGAATTTTAAATTTAGCACTTCTGTTGCATATTGCATTTTTCTCCCCCCTCCATGCTCAGAGTTGATGTTTACATAGGAATATTATATTGTGTGACAGATCCATGAAAAATCAAGAGGATTTGATTCTCTGCCATGGCACTTACATATATATACTTCAACAAAATAATACAAAACAAAACTAAAATTTGAGTAACAGATGTTTCCGTAAAGGCTCAGCTCTAGCAAAGCTATCTCCAGTGCACTATGAATATTCTTGTTAAAGGGACATTTAAACATTGTGACTCTCTAGAGCTGCCTTGTTGAGATCTATGTGACAGGAGTATTATGCATTGTATTCTCAGCAGAACAGTTGAAAACTTGAGATATCCCATAGACAATCAGTAGCAATCCTGCCATCAATCATCTCTAAATTTTATCCAATCCACTCTCATAAACTGTTATTTAATATGACTTTGTCTGGAGAGGCTCCTAGGAGCTCCTGCTTCCAAGCAGGGAAAGGAAAAAATAGCTGTTGTTAATCTCTCATGCTAAGGAAACAAGATTGAACTAATAAAATACAATTAGCAAATCTGTTCTGTGTAGTGAAATCCAGCCAAGCCTGCTGCTTAAAAACATTCTGCATTTTTGCTAATGCCTATTTTTGTCTTTCTCTTGCATTTCCATAAAGTCCAAATTCTTCTCTTTTTAGTTGCACAGTTTAGGTATTCTATTAGGGTAATTGGACATAGGCTTCTCTGTGAAAAACTCTGAAAAGATGGGGCAGATTGTAGTTTTGCTTTGCCACTGAAAACCTCTTTTGTCTTAAACTTCTCTTTTGACACCCTTAAGGCTATGTACAAGAAGAAAATCATTGAAAAAAAACACATGCAGATTGCCTCTTATAAAATGCTGATACCAGCAGAGCAGAGGCTAAAAAAGTACATAGAGGTGACATTTTCATCCATTAATACCTCAATCAAGTATTACTGCTTTTTGTCACCTGTAAAAGTTATGTCTTATTTTTAGGCTGCAGACTTGCAGTTACATATTGGGAGATGGCTGAATACACTGTATTTGCTGCATGCTGCACAGCAAAAGAATTGACATTTTTTGGGAACAAGCCACCACACTCACAGAGCTCCGTGTTACATTTGATATTCAGAGATGCTGTTCATTAGGTTGTGACAGCTGTTGACAAGTTTTTCTTCAGAATGTACTGTAAGAGCGAAAGCAAACTGAGATCAAAGGTAAGCTTTATAAAAAAAGACTGCTGCAGAAAAGTTAGAAGAGAATAAGTTTGCTACTAAAAATCACATAAGACTGCAGGACCAGATAACTGAATTTCACCTTAAACAAGCTCATTCCCCTTGAGATGAACTAGGAAACTGACTTTTTCGGACCTCTGAACTGGAAAAGATTATTCATTCTGCAAGTGATCAAACAAAAGGAATTATGAAGGGATAATCTTGATCAAAAGTATCTGCTTTGTGCAAATGAGAGTGATACCAGAAAACATATTTCTGACAGTTACAATGGGCAATGAACAATTCTGCTATTAATGTACTTTAGAAAGCTACTAAGACTATTACTTTAAAAGGGAGTTACAAACAGGATTAAACATTGAGGAGGAAAAAAATACATACACTTCCAGGAGCTCTTCTTTAATTTGATAAAAGCTTTGGAACTGTTTTTCTCCAGACCATAGCAACAGATTTGAATAGGGCAAGAATAATCCTCAGAGACATGTCTTCAGAATTTGGGTCTTCTATTTGCTCATTAAAGATAGGAATACTTATTTCACATACCACTTTGAACAGGCCTAAATAATTGTGCCGTTCTGAAAAGCTCTTACCAGGAATAAACAGCAATTCATGAGACTCAAGTCACATGTAATAGTTTAATCAGTTGTTACTTGACTTTTGCCATTATAATCAGATTTTCCAACTTCTTTTCTCCTTTGGCACATGACTGTTATCAGTTTACATATACATACATATTTAAATGCTTGTGAAGAAGTACAGTTTACATTTTGATGCTTAGTGTATCAAAGCATTCTACAAGCACAAGGTAGTTGTGTTGCAGGCTTCCTCACTGAAAAGCCAAGCAGATGGCCACATTATCCAACTGGCTGAATTGTTCCTATGTGACACAGAAAGACAGCATTGATAAAAATGTAATACATAAAATGATGATGAAAGAGGAGTTAAAGAAAGAAAAGGAGGTACTGCTTCAAGCTGTGCCCAAGAGAAGACATTATACACATTTGCCTGCAACCACTTACAGTATTAAACTGCACAGCTGTGATGTGGCTTGCTGGTTTCATTCTCTGTTGGCATCCCTGTGTTGTCTGGAACTTCATCAGAGAAGGTACATCATTTCCTCTCAACCAAGTCTGTGGGCCAGTAAATAGCAAACAGCTCACAGTCCTAGAACAAAGGCCCCCATTTCTGAAAGATGTATCTCTATTCCTATGGAAATACTGGAATATAATTTTCCACATATGAACCAATTATATTTAACTTACTGTAGTCAGCTAAAAGCTTGTTATATTCAGCTCACAGGTTTCTTTTCCCTCTTTCAACAAAATACACCTACTTCCCCTGAGGTGTTTCATAAACTAGAAGCTGTTTGCAAGAAAATGTCCCTTCAAACTAAGTCCCATCAAAAGACCAGTCACCTCTCAAAACCACTGAAGCTTGACCAAATGCAGTTAGCACAGAGGAATCTCAGTGGTTTTCAACAATATTATAAGAGGTTGCTTTCTTCTAAGAGGCAGCAGGTCACTAACATGATGAATTCTAGAACCAAACAAGAATGAATTGCACTGAAAATTGTGGCTCAAGTAGCAGTCAGGCTCCTTAAGAAAAGCACTAGTAGGTCTAACAGCATGCACAAAAAGCTGTCTTTCCTCTTTTTAAATTCAGTTTACACATTCATGTCAATCTTCTGCTTCTGTTTCCTCCTAGGAAGTATATCTAAGCCTAAAGGAAAGAATTCACTTTTATGGGACAGTGTGATTCTCTTTGGTTTAAAAGCTTCTGATCTNAACAAAAAAACCAACCAACCAAACAAAACAAAAACAAAAACAAAACAAAAAAAAACAAACAGAAAAAAAAACAAACCAAACCAAACCAAACCAAAAATCAAAAAAACCCACACAATGTGGTTCCTGTTTACTTAGTCTACTATTTCCCCAGGACTTCTGGTACTGTCATAAATATAACTTCTTGCTGTTATTGCTTTGGAGATATTTCCCTTTTTCAGTAATTCTAACAAACTGAATTGTTTACATAAATTTTGCCTTCTTTCCAGTAATGTTACCAATCAAACTTAGAAGACAGTAAGCAGTGTCAATATTTTTATGAACATTGTTCATCAAATAACTCAGTGTGGATGGTACTTTCCTCATTTTAAACAGGCCAAAAAAGAGACTATTCAGGGAAAAAAATATTTGGCATTCCTGTGCTACTTCCTCCACTGTGGGGATCCACAGGTTCCCCTTGTCACCAAGATGCAGCAGCAGGGATGGGGCTTGCTTGGGATGCACAAATGAGACACTGCGCTTTTTAAAGAATTTAGACAAAATCCCTTTTTGAGATCTACCATTCTTTGTGAAGTTGGCTCAGTCAAGGACACATATCCACTTGGCCTGTTAGATGTGAATCCTGATCAGGAAATCTCTATGGCTCCTGGATTACCTTGTCCACTGCCCTTCTGGAGTTAACCTTGTCTCTGGTGGTCCAAGGCCTGGCCCCAGGTGCCAATTTGCACCTGAATTCCAAAACAGTGCCTTGACATCTTTCTGATGGCTCAGTGAGAAAGGAGTAAGCCCTACCTTTTCCCCTGGTGTCAAGCACAAAAAATGGACTAAGTAACTGGGTTTTCAAGAACTGGAAAAAAATTGCCCACAGAAGTAGTTGAGTCACCATTCCTGTAAGTTTTTAAAAGATGAATGTCTATGGTACTTACAGACATGGTTCAGTGGCCCTTCCTGTTTCTTCCCTCATCATCCTCTGCAACTGGAAGGACAGAGGAGAACACTGCCTGTGCTCCTGATCTCTTATCCATTTGTCCCAGGGTCCTGAGGTCTCTCTTGATTGCCCTTGGGCTTCTTTCTGCAACTTCGTTGCTGCCCACTTGAAAGACCAGAAATGCACGGTGATCTGAGGGCATAGCAGGGTAAGAAGCTTTCACTTCACATCTTTAGCCCAAGCCCCAAGGAGGCAGCAGACTTTCCATGAAATGGGTCCAGACTGCACATTGGGCCTTCTGTTCCCCTCAGGAGAGTTTTCTATGACAATGATCCATCTTTCTTGCTTTATGGAAGCAGTTCTGAAGCAGCACTTAACCTCAGTGGCACGGCCATGCTAGATGAACCATTGCCCTAGTCATTGTTTGGTTCCACTTGCCCAAGCTTGTACCTATTATGTCAGGGTACCTGAGGAGGTGGGGCAGTCACGAAGGAGATGCACTTGCTGCACTGGGCAGGAACTTGTCACCATTGCCCCTGATCCACTGAGTTCAGCCAGGCAAAGAGTGGGTAAGGAATACTCCATATTGTGCATCCTTGCCTGTCAGTCTCAGGAAAGATAGAGTGTGACTCCAGTAGTCCATTTCTCTCTCACAGTCACTGATAATCCTTAATTCCAGGAGCTTATTCTATAGGTGCTTGGCAGGGGTTACTCAGACAGCATTGCTCCTGACATGACCGGGTCTTGTCAGCCACATAAGCCACAGATCCTGGCAGATCTCTCAGCTCCCCCTGACGTTTTCCAGGTTTGGGAACCCCCCTGTCCACCACACTCAAGCACTCCGCTGCAGATCGTGCCAGAACTGGAGCCATTCACTTTGGCAGTGCTACGTTTACATCTGGACTCAATGATCTTAAAGGGTTTTCCCAGCCTAAATGATTGTATAATTCTAAGTTGAACTATGCAACGAAATGCCTACTTCAAGAATGCACTACTGGGACACCGGCACCATCTGAACTACAGCTCGACAGCAGCACCTGGGTGGATGTTGCACTCCCACCACCCCACAGGTGCAAAGGAAGCCTGAACGGCAGCAGTACAAGAAGGAGTACATGAAGGAGCTGCATCAAAACTCCTGGGAGGAAGTCAAGGTAGACTTAACAGAAATTTAGTAAGTAACACCATCACAATGCCACTTTCTATTTTCATTTGGAGAGCAAAGACAACAGGAAGAAAAAAGAACAACAACAGAGTATCTTTTAGAGTCTGTCCAGAGATCACACTGCTGCTACGTTTGCTTTTCTTAACTTTTAGATGAAGCAGTGTGTAATGTCTGGGACCTGGATGAGAGTTCCTGTTTACTTGCATGAAAATCTGAAAAAAAACCAAAACTTATTACTGTATGGCACAGGAAATTTTTTTTTACCTTTTTCTAGGGAGGAAGATAATTTTTAATGTTTCTCCAAAATACTTCTACAGTTTTCCCTCTTTTATCATAGGTAAAAATTCTTAACTTCTGCATCAGCGTGCTCAAACCTAGTCATGCTTAAGGGTAGTCCTACAGCTATACAGTATCTTACCTAAGCAGTTTGCATCTTAGTAGTAGATACATCCCTTATAATTGGTCTAATTACCTAAGACTTTACTTACTCCTGACTTCTAAACAAAATTTTTAGTAGCAGTTCAGACACTTGTTCTCACTGGTTGTATAACTACAGATCTGTGCTTCTTTCTGTTAATTTCTCAGTTCCAAAAAAAAAAAAAAAAGAAGGTGGGAATTAAGATTCTACTGTGGATGGGACAGAGGAGGACTGAAGACAAAGTATGTTCCTCCAAAAGGGTTTAATTGCCCAGAAGAGGTCACAAGGAGAAATGGCTTTTCCTCCATCTCACAGGTTGAAATACCATCACCAAAGGGTTGTGAACACAGAGCTTAAAATTCTCATTTAGTTCCCTACATGAAGCCTCCTTAGCCTTGACTTGAGAAGAGCAAGATGAATTTCACTGATGGAGAATTTCAGGACAGTGCTTGATGCATACTGACTTTATAATTAAAAATATACAACTGAAGGAAAGACAGTCATAAAATGTTGCCTAGGGCTATATCTAATACATGATGTTGTTTTAGTTTCCTCTTTACATTATATTTTTATCATCAACCCAGGGAGTTCATTAAATCTGTAAAGCTGTTGGAAGTTATCTGACAGCAGATTGTATTACTAGAGAGAACTATCGATCCAGGGTACTCGATCTCATTACAACACACTTTCATAAAGCCTGTGAGAGGCAGCAATCTGTTGCTTCTGCACTGACTAGTTATTTCTCATGGATGGAATAATAAAGTGTTTTCTGATGTATAATCATGACAGATTTTATCTCGAATGGGTAAAACAAGGAAAAGTCAGTCATATAATATAGCATGGCTGGAATCAAAGGAAGCAAACTCCTCTGCTCTTCCATCAGATTGACAAATAACACATTGTGCAGCTCCTTGTATATGACATTAAATTTCAATCAGTTGTTTTCCTACTGTGATATTAAAATGGAATTATTTATCCAGAATATCAAAAAGGGCACTGCATCATGAACTCTAAACTTGTTTTGATGCAGTATCTTTCCCAATAAAGACTTAACAATGCCCAATGGACTCCCTTATCACTGAAGATGCAATATATGAAACCTTCAGCAGGGCAGGAAACCACCAATTGAATATTAAAAACAATTAGACAGGGCTTACATCATACGTAGTTCTTATAACTGGGATTCAGTAACTTGAAATTCACAAGGAGGTACTGAAGGCAAGCAAATTTGTAACACGAAGGATTCAGAGGAACTCTTTCAGCAGGTTTTGCAGAATGAAATACCAAATTACATGTACCAATTTATCTTACTATATTAACAGCTGGCAGAACTATATTCCACTAAAGCAGTGACATACTTTCATATGATAATTTCAGTACTCTCAATTTAGTCAAATTTCAATATTTGGGGTTGAGTTTTACAAAGACTAGTACACTAGTCTTTTCAAAGACTACGCACTCTAAAAAATTCTTCCTATTATCCAGTTCATGTGTAAGAATCTAGAATTCACTGTGGAAAAGTCTGAACATGATCATGCTTTAGAATAACAAAACACATATTAGCTGCTACCCAAGTGTCAGGAGCACCTGCACATTGAGGTGTTATCCAGATTTGGCCATGTTATACCATTTCCATAACACAGTACATACATGTTGATCCATATGGAACTAACTACCCTGGGGAGCTAAAGGCAGTGGCAGAAAAATGCCAAGAAAAGATTGGGAGCACATAGCCTAACAGAATGATTAGCTGGCAGGAGAAAAAGATGGGTAAGTGAGAACTTCACAGTTCTTCAGTCTGGCTGCTGGTCCACTCATTGGCCGAGAGTTAGCTTCTGCCTCATGAACTGCAAAGGTCTGGTCTCTGCTGTGGATGCAAAGGAGTCTTCTGCACATGATTTGCATGGAACAGTGCATGAAGTGCTGCATTTTGGCACTTAATTCCACTTTCTCCCTGCCCCCTACCCAGCACACACTTATTAATATTTAAATTAAAAATGCTAAGATGGCACAGGACAATTGGTGAATGAAGAACGCTCTACACAACAGTTCATCCATCTCACAAGACAGTTTTGGTCTTTGTGCACTGTAATCACAAAATAAGCTGTGTCAGATGAATATACATAATAGGCACCTGCCAGTCCAGAATCTGGATAATACATACATGCAAGAATGAAATTAAAACAGCATGAAACAACTTTACTTCTTGCATTTCTTGACTTCTACATGCATAATTTGGCACTGCAACATTCTTTTGAAAGCCTGGGTGTTTTTTATGTCTAAATCATATACTATTACCTAGTACATTGTACTTTCATTGCATTCTATAAATGTCTGCTCAGTATTTGAGTACTGCATAGAAAGAGACGACAAATGCAGTTTAATCTGGAAAGGATGCCCTATTGATGCACTATATGAAAGGAATAAAAACGCAGCACAAGATGCCCCACTGGAGCTTGTGGCACCAGCACGCATGAAGGAACAAAAGTTGTGCATCTGGTCTAAGGCTTTGAGATCCAGTCACATCCATTTCTCACAGTTACAACATGCAAAAACAACAACAACAACAACAGTCTAAGGCCTTTCCACCTCTATCAATTTTTTTCCAGCAGATTCACTGAGAAACAAAAAAGGCAGATAGACATGGTACAATCACATAACCTAGGAAAGACTTTGCTGAAGTGCTGTTGAGAGCTTGTCTTGGTTTTTAGTATCCAGGGTCAGTTTGTCACTGTGTGGGTGTGTATTCTAAAGCCTCTATGCCATTTTTTCCCATGAACTGCTCACAATGGCACATTAGCAGCTATTGTCTAAGGGACAGCACACCCCTCAGGCTGCAGTCTGGGTGTTTTGGAACTTCTGTGAGATAAGGAAATTCTTCTGCCTCCACACCCACCTGAGGGGTCATGTCTGCTAATGGCCCATCAGGGGTATCAAAAATAGGTCATTGTTTATCTCACAGAGTAAATCACCCATTGTTTAAGTCTCCGCCCTGGGGGAAGGACTGGGCGGAGCCTAAGTGAATATAAGCAGAGGATTTTTGGGCCTAGGGAACTCTCTTCAGATCCAGAAGAGGACCCGAACCACGAGCAGACTGCGACTGCCACCAGACTGCAACCATCACTCTCACCAGCAGAGGATTTCAACTGCTCTTCGGAGGGACACGCCAAAGCTTTTTCTTCCCATCCACCAACCCCCCCCCCCGGGGGTGACCCAGCACCGGCTACTCATCTCATCACCTGCGGTCTGTAAAATACCTCCGTGCCTGCCAGGGACAGAGACTGGGGGGGGGAAGGGGTTTTGCTCAGGTTGTTTTTTCTTCTATTTTACTCGGTTAGTTCTGGTTGTTTTTGTTTATCTTAAATATATAGATATATATAAATTATAGCTAGGAACTGTTATCCTTCCATTTATCATATCTTAATTAAAATTTGTTTTGAAATTGAAGGAGATTTGTCCCTCTGTTTTAACTATAAATTTTTCTAAGCTCTCTAAACTTAGACAGAGCTGAATAGAAAAGAACCAATAACCTGAATGTTACAATTTGACAAGCGAATGACAATAAAACTTCACATGAAAGATAGCTGGTTGAAGAGAGTGCACATATATGATGTACAGCATGGTCTGTTCTATAATTAGAGAAGTGTAGAAACCTCCTTTATTAAGATGTCCTTAGATGTTACCAAATAATTTCACAAATGGCTTCTTAATACTTTTGCACAGGGTGGTTTCAGAGTTTAGATCACTATATCAGAGCCTTATTTCTGAAAACCTGATCTCAAACTCAGTGACTGCTCCCCACTGGGCTTAAGAGTTGGCTGAAGCACAAATAATTCTATCAGGTCTCCTACCGGCAATAAAGCAAAAGCTCGTAACATTGTAGATCTTTTCTTGCCATTAAAGGTGCCATTCCTTCCCTAATCTCTGGACTGCCACATTCATTTTTATTTTCTTCTTTGGAATGTAGTTTCTTTGTTAGAGACCACATAAAAGATAGGAAAGTAAAGAGAAGGGAACTCTTCCCTTAACCAACAATTAATGATAGTGTCTCTTTTTCTAAAAAATGTCAAATAAATTGGACCAAGTGAAGATTTCGTACAGACAATGCCGCAAAAATATGAAATGTAACACTGGGTTGGATAAATGGAGCCAGAATTAGGAGAAAGCTAACTTTAACTGTCACATCGACAGGAACAATATCAGAACATCATATAGCATTCTGCAATTTTCCTTCTACAAGATTTAAACTGGAGAACTTACAAAACAACTGAAATCTGGGAAAAGGTGTCATAGTAGGGGACTTAAGAAGTCAATACTGTTTAGCTTTTCAAAATAAGACCAAGAAGAGATTTGATTACAGCAAAGCAGTACCTTTTCAGGGAGAAAATGTCAATATTAAAGGCCTATTTAATCTAATGGGGAATGGCATAACAAGAACCAATGACTAGAAGCTGAAGCTAGATAAATTTAAATGAGAATTAATGCCTCTACTTCTAGCAGAGAGGGTGATTAACCTTTGAAACAAACTACCAAAGGAAGTGCCAGGTACTCCACGTACTGAAATTTCAAACGAAGACTGTATGACTCTCTGGAAAATATCCTTTAGTCAAGTAGGTCAGTGGGCTCTACATGCAAAGCCTTTGCTTAAGAGTGGAATCTACTTCTTGAATGACAGCATTACAGCCTTACACATCAACACCTGCACCTTTACAAGACCCCAGCTCTCTCCACAATAAGAAAAGCTTCAGTGTATTCTATAAAGAGATTAAAGAAACCAAAGCTAAATAGCTCGTCTTCCCTTCTCTCTCCAAATTAAAAGTGAGGCAGGATATAATTCTCATTGAAGATTTTCACTTAGAGAAGCCATTACTGGACTCCCAACACAAGGACCACATTTTCTTGGTGGATCCCATACTGCTCTTCAATCCCAGGCCCATTTAGACACACACCTTACTAATGGATAATTAAGCTCTCATTACAACAGTTGGAAAGCTACTCAGGGGTGTCAGTCACTTAAACGGCCCTGTTGCCTAAACTCCTATTCATGTCTCTAATGATGAGCTCTCCTCCACATGGAAGAGGTTGTGGTTGGTTTGGGAATAACAACAGTGCTCAGCAGAGTGATGGCAACTATATCGACCTCACTTCCCCAACCTGCCACAAGACCCAGAAGGACAGAGCAGCAGTTAAGTCATATGTTTTTAAACCATTTCATTAAATGAGGTACAGAGGATTTCACCCGTGAATTACTACTCTATCACATGAAATGAAATGTTAATAAATTTATGCATGTTTCTTAAGAGGATGATTAACTGATTTTTTTCTATGATAAGGAGGTGGCATCTTAATTTAAGTGCAAATTTTATTACGCTGTCATTGTAACCTCACTGAGAATAGTCTCTACATTTCGCCATGTAATGCATACACAAAACAGATGCAGTCACTTCACTGCAGTCACAGCCACTTTTCCACCTGTGTTCTCATGCTCCAGAATCCAGAAGAGCTTCCCCCATTTCTTTCTTCTGCTCTTTTACCATAGAATAGCTTGAATTGAAATGGACCTTAGAGATCACTTAGTCCCATGGGTGCCATGGGCAGGGACACTTTCCACTAGACCAGGTTGCTCTGAGCCACATCCAACCTGGTCTTGAGCACTTCCAGGGATGAGACATCCACAACTTCTCTGGGGAACCTGTTCACTACCCTCACCACCTTGTCCATCCCAAAGTCATCCTGTTCTCACCTAGAGAGGTTTGCTCTGTGAAAAGGTGATGTGAGGGAAAGAAAATGGTTAGATAATACAGTGCTGTCTATTCTTGCAATCTGCTGGTTACTTGGATGACTTTTACAGTAAATAGGTAGAAAACTGGCAATTGAGATTTCACTATCAGCCATATCTCTCCTCTCCTACAAGACAATGCACATGGCTCACAAAATTGTGGTGAGACAGCCCAAGTGTATTTATTCCAAGGACATCCATTCACTGCTTGATTTTCTACTGCTGGCTACAGTGCATTTAAAAAGTTCACTGCACTCATGAGTTATTTCTGACTGCAATGATATCCTGTATATTTTAAAGCAGGGATATTGCCATTCTACAAATCATACAAACTATTTTTGTATTCCCCACTGTAAAATGTCATGTGCCCAGGTTTCTATGATCCCCATAAAATGTTTCTCTTTATTTTATGCTCATCTTAGTGCAGTATGCTTTTCTCTACTTTGGTTCAGGTTTTTAAGTAGAGCATGGCAGGCTATTTTGCCGAGCTTAAAAAAACACTTACCTGATCCACCACAGGCAGTTTTAAAGATAGATCAGCTAAGTCAGCCTAAGTAGTACCTCCCACCCAAATATTTAAATAGCAAGTAATTAATATGCTATAATAAAAAAACTGCCTGATCCTGATAGCTCCAAAGTTTGCCATGCAAAGAGTGCAATGGATGGAAAAATACACTCTATTAGGCCAAAATGTTCTGCAGTTACAGCATCAAATGACTGCACTACAGTCTATACATGATCCCCATAACCCAGAAATAGAAATGCAAACTCTAACTTCCCTTGTGATACAAGTGACTCATTGTCTTTCCAAAAATAGCAAATTGCCATGTATCTCCTATCAGGTTTGAGTAAGTTTTCAAGGTGTTGCATTTAGAAAGTCTTTATATACTCTTTGAGGTATTTTTTACTGCAGTGATATTTCCTGCATGTTTAAAAGGGAATATTGCTGGGAGGAAAACCAAAATGGAATATTTACGTGTATTCATTTACAAAGCTTTCTTCAGCTCAGCTGAAAAATCAAAGTGCTGCCTGTCTTGTTGTCAAAACGAATTTATTTCAAACTTTCTGAGTGTAACCAAAGAGTCAGTGCTGAGTACACCTCTCTTAAACCATCAGAAACTCTGACTACTGAGAAAGGGACAGTTCACTAAACCAGGTCTTTCCTCAGCCAAATCCCCAACTGTGGCAGTTTTCACCCCGTGTCCACCCAAACCTCCAGGCCCCTCCCTTTCCCAGAGGGAAAGGAAAAAAGTAGGAAAGGCAAAAATACAGCTGAGAGATAGTGGCAAAACAAACTCAGAGTAGCTAAATACTTGAATTTATTACTAACAAGAGAAGAACTAAAACTATAAAAAAGCACTAAAACTAAAAAGTAAGAAATAAATCAGTCTTAAGAACACCCCTCTCCTCCCACTCCTCCCTCTTTCCAGAGTTTGAGAGAGCAGGGAATGGGAGTTTCACAGGTGGTTGTTGTTGCTGCTGCCATTGCTCTTGTCCTGGGGGTCACTCCATGGGGTGCAGTCGGGTCTCTGCACCCCGATGGTCTCCATGGGCTGCAGGGGGACAACCTGCTCCACCATGGTCCTCACCACGGGCTGCAGGGGGGCCACAGCTCTTGGTCCTTCCCCTGCTCCCGTGGGGTCCCTCCCACGGCAGACAGTCCTCAGACTTCTCCAACATGAGTCCACCCCCCGGGCAACAACTTCTACTGGGGGAAAAAAACCTGCTCCAGGTGTGTCTCCTTCTCCACGAGTCATGGCCACAAGTCTCTTCCAGGATCTTGCTCCATCCTGGGCCTCCCACAGGGCAACAGCTCCTTCGGGCATCCACCTGCTCCTCCAGGGGCTGCAGGGGGGTCTCCGCACCCCAAAAGATCTTCACGGGCTTCAGGAAGAGGGGGGGAGTAGCTTTCAGTCCTTCCCCCCCACCTACTCCAGCGTGGGGTCCCTCCTTCACCTTCTCCTGCTCTTCCGACCTTGGTCTCTCTCTGTCTGCGTTGTTATCTCATGGCTGGAATTTTTCAACTGCGCAAACACTCCAGTTCTTGAATATGTATCACAGCTATGATTTTTAATTAGCTCCACAGGACAGGAGAAGCTTCTAGCAGCTTCTAACAGAAACCATTCTGGAAGCCCCCCCTCCTACTAAAATTCAGCTACAGAAACCCATGACACCGACTTGAAGCGTATCCAGAAATCTATCACTCTGGGATCTCACCACCTTCTTCAAAGCCACAGTTTGAATAGGGTGTTCATTGAACTTTCTCTAATGGAACTTCACTCAAAAATTCCAGCATAGAAATTTCAAATTATTTTTGTGAAGCTGTCAGGTTTAAAGAGGCTCCTGAAGGAAATGTGAGCCTCCCCAGTCTGCTGCATTCTTGTATCCAGCTGGCACGGTCCTACATGTTGTTGTTGTTGGCTAGACTTCGCGAACGAAGATTTTGGGATAAGCCTGTGCAATCGATTTTTTAGGTGAGGCACAGTGTGCGTGGAACTGGCCCCATCCCGGTCCTACATGACCACCCCAGCATATGCATGATCCTTCACCATGCATTATCTTAAATTACCTAAAAACCATCCCCTAAATAGCTCACCTGCATCCAAAAGGTGTCCTGAAGGACCATTTCTGCATCTGCAGGAACAGTTCCTACTAATCATGGACAAGTGTCTTGTCTAGGCATAATCTGATCAGTTCTGCAAAAGGAACTACCCAGACGAGTCTCATATGACAAAGTTCTCTACTCAGGGTGTTAATCAGCAGGTGGAGGGGCAAAAGTAGTGACTACTGACTAGTGCAGACCAGGAGCTCCCTGAACAAATTCATAGTACTAAAATTCCCACCTGGAGAACTGCACCAAATGATCAAATACTTTGCTGTGAAAGTGGCTCAGGGTTAAGTCAATCACAGTACCTGAGGTTGATCCATTGTCTCAAGCTATTCCATTGTCTCACCTACGTACATGACTAACTAGGGAGCTCCCACACATACTACATACTATACAAATTACTAATTTGGTTGTGCACAGAGACATATCCTGATATCCTATACCACAATTACAACTATAGGATGTGCATGAATTTTAATTCTTATAGTTCTCTTGTAATTTACACTTCATATCTCTGGCATATTGGAAGTTTCCCCAAAATGCATCACTTTTCAGATAATGGAATTTGAACAGTTAATTATATTTAGCTTTTTCAGAATATGCTTCATCAACAGAAATAAAATATTATTGTTCCTATTTTACAGAGTTCACAGGTAACTGTGAAACTGCAAAGAGACTCATTCAAAAAATTGCTCGGCCCAGCAGTGATAGGGAAGGGAGCACAGTAGGGCAGCAGGCTTAGTTTCTGTCTTCTCAAACCTTTCACCGAAATTACAAAAAAATTTCTCACCGGAAGGTAGGTATCATCACCACATTTCAATAAAAAGAGGACAAACCCAGGCAATGTGAAGGGGTCTAACTAGGAAGGTTGTGACTGAGTCACTAAGACCTACTTTTTACCCGGCCTGTGTTGCATGTTTTCACTCATTAAGCATTTATTTTCCTAGATATACTATCAGAAAATACATTAAGGATATGAAAATATACATTCTGTCCACTTGAGTATGTGACAGACCAGAAGCTGGCTTCTCAGATTTATAATCTTGCCATCACTGAAATAAAGGAACCTGAAGACAAAAGAAACAGAAAAAAATCACAGTTTTCCTTAAACTAAAAAATACCTCCTCACCCTCAAAGTGCACCCTTTATGATGTGGTGCTTTAAAAAGGAAGGGATGTTCCTCTCTTTTATAAGTACAAAAGCCTAGGAATAAAACCCATCAAGATTTAGAGGAACCACTGATAAATAAATTATAATTTGGCACCACAATTTTGAGGATGCATGGCTCTTTTATTAAAATTAGCCTTCAGGCACTAAAATGAGAAATCACAGAAAATTAGACCTATGTTTCTGCTGCACTGCAACTGCTCTCAAAATACGGAGCCCTCACAGCTTTAAAACACTGGGGCTGTCGATTCCACCAGCTGGCGACTACCTACAGGCTTGGCTGTTGGTTTGAAATAGCACTGAGCTTCAGCCAGTACAGGAGTTTGATTATGGAGGCAATCTCTTCTAGTCCTATTCATTATGCTGATAAAGTAGCAGCTAGCACTTCACATTAGGTAGAACTTCTACCTTAATTACAGGATTTTTACTAAAGCTTGTCTTTTGGTGTCACTTCAGGAAATGTGGAGTCTGCACATGTAATGCAAAAACAACGAATTGATTCTGTACCACTGTGCCTGCATCACTACTTGCAATAGATTATGGTTCCTGGCATTTAAAGTGTGGTGAAGTAATATAGTGATATCCCCTTGCTATGTAAGTGAAATATTCTTTATGAATAAGGTATTTTCCTGGATGGTAATACAAGCATAGAATTAAATTCTTTCATTGTATCAGGTAAAATTTCATATGAAATATATGAAAACTTTGAGTTGTAGAATATTTAGAAAAATGGTTATCTATAAATGATGACAGATTACTCAAGTTTAAAAACAGAGTCAAATGTTGAATTTAATCAATATGTGATGCCAGTGGTAAAGTCAGATTCATGAACATTATTTGAAGCAGACCTGCTAGGAATAAAAAAACAATTCCTAACTAGGAACAAGTGGCACCTCACATGAATGCTAATTTTACCAGCTTTATCAGAGATCAGATCAGAAATAGTAGTAGTAGTAGAGCACTGCACTAACTCCTCTCATGGGGCACTACATTCCTACAAAGTCTTAATGAAGGTCACAGGCTATGGGACATTACAATGACTTAAAAAAAAAAAAAAAAAAAGTGATTCTTGTTTTCGGGCAACAGTCGTTCCTGGGAATCAATGTTAGATTCCCTCATCAGGCCCTCAAGGGGTCACTTTCCTTACACAGGACATCTGCAGAAACACCCACCAACAGCCAAAGAAGTTGGTAGAAGCTGGCCCTTCAGGGTCACAAGTCATCTGACCATTTTGGTTACCTAAGGATGCACTTTTGGGATGCAATGAATTGTGCCCTGAAAGTGTGTATTGCTCTCCATAGACAAGTAACCAGTGCTGACATCTGCAAGAGGTCAGATGAATCCCACTCTTAGTATCACTGCAGAGACTCAAGCCCAGCAACTTGGATGCACAATTCTCACATGAAGAGGACCGATATTTTCAGGGATAAGCACAGAATTTCCTTCCCACTCGTACTATTTCCAATGTAACAGGTAATAAGTGACTTGCCCCAGCAAAACACACTTCACAACCAGGAGGAACCTTCATGTAACAGAGGTGTCTGCTCTGGTGAGAGGGTGCAAAAGCCTCACAGCAAACAGGAAGTTGAGGTCCTTTAACTTCAGGTTGTACAGTATAATCTCCTTAGTGCTTTACAAGCAATACCACGTATCAAACCTAGGACAGCTCTGTTTGTGCCATCGTACTTCTAAACTACTACTGTTGATGGATTTAATTCAGCCACCATTCCACATTCCAGGGGTGTTCACAATCACGCCACCCAACATTTCCAATAGGAAAAACCAATATATTCCAGAAAATTATTGATTTGTAAGCACATTTTCCAAATAAATTAAGTCCTGTTTTCAAAACTGACCAGCTGGCCATAACTTAAATACAGATACTGAATACCTTGAGCAACACTCAGTGCCAGGCTATAAATAAGTGAGGTCTGATTCAGTCCTCCCTTTCCTAAGTGTGACCCAGGTCTGCCCAGCTGCCACCATGAGTAAAGCTGCAATTTTTCAAGATGCCTTATACAAAATGTCTTGTTTGCAGACAGGGACTAATAACTAGCCATTAAAAAACAAAACAGAGACAAACAAAAATTGGACATATTTTTGTAAATTTTCTGAAAAGAAAAAAAAAGGTAAAAAAATCAATAAAATGTGAAACTCAATACATAGAGCAGCACTTCACTTCCCACCATCCCCACAGATTGTCCCATGCTTCAGTGGGCTCAGTGGAGGCTGCTGCATCACCAGCATGCAGTATGCTGGATCATCACTTGAATGGGAGCCAGCCAGCCATGTCAAGGATAGACTCATGGGCACTAAACAGAAAAAAAGTCAATTTTGAGGTAATTACATGTTGAATGCCCTTCTTAACCTGCAGCTGTTGGGGGCATTCAGCACATATGGTTAAGGTTGATGAAATTTTTTAAGTCACTGAAATTTATAAGGTTACCTTGGCAGGTCACCCAGCTTGAATTTTTTTCTCGCTAGTGTACAGACAGAGCAGAGAGTGAGAGCACACTGTTTACTGATTGTAGAAAGGGAATGCAGTCATGCTGCATTAGGAACTGCTCAAGGACCAAAACTGAACCAAAGCTCCTCAGTGCTCCAGGGTAAATGATTAGGGGGGAAGACATACAGGAATAATTATCCACTGCCTTCTTTAAAGCACTGTATGACTGTCCCGACTCTCTCCATCCCCCTACCCTTAAAAGAGATGGAAGCATTTGTAAATAAGGATGATGCTTCCCTTTCTGGCAGCTGCATGCCTTTGGATGTGGATATCTTCTGCAGTGAGTAGGGGAACTCCTTATGGCCCTTAGACTAATTTTTAGTTCAGCAAGGACTCTTGACAATATTTTTTTTAAGTACAATTCTGTGAGAAAGATTTTTCTTTTTTTTTTAGGAAACACATGCACAGGAAGGGATTGGCTCACAGAGTCATTTGTCATTCCCCTTAGTTTTTTGCCACACATTTCAGGACACCAGGTGTGTGGTTTTAACTATAGCTGAAGTGAGTAGTCTTAGAAAGATATTATGGCTTAAAACAGACTAAGTCAGTTGGAGTTCCTATTTCTAGTCAGCTCTTTGTGCCATTCCCTCCTGTCACAAAACTGAACCCTTGGCTTTATGAGAAGCCAAGCACTGAAGAGTTGTCAAGACCAAATAAGCCCTTCTGGCCTTGTATGCTGCCAGGAGAATTGTCTCCCTTACTTACCAATCCCTCTTCTGCTCTTCTCTGACAACGGATGGGCCTCAACCACAGCCTGCAACTAAAATAGCCACGACCTTGCTCTACAAAGATCACCCACAAAGGAGAAAACATATTCTACAAATTTTCTTGCTTTTTATTTTCCAGGTCAGCCTTTAAAACTGTGTCTGCCGTGTCTAGAAACAAGTTTTACAAACCGACCTGTAAAACATTACATGAGGCAACAAGATGCCAGCTGAACAGTGAGTAAAGTACACAATGACAAGTCATCTGATTTGGATGATCTGAAATGACCTTCCCCAACAAAAGGGGTAAAGGCTTCTTTTTCTTCATTATTCTATAGGAAGGCTCCAATGTTCAGCCCTGTACAACACAAGTTCAGTGCTATTACAGACTATTTCCATGCAAGCCACTGTGGAATTGTGCTGACATCTTCAGAGAACTAATAATGATAAATGTTTTGCAAGCTTCTTTACAGTTTTTTAATGAGTAAAATTGTAGAGCTGGGTGATTCACATAAGACGCAAGCTTTGGACATTCAGCATTTGTGTTACAATAAATTGTAGCAGTAGGACAACATCTGCGCTACATACATTTCTTCATGATCAGATACAAGAAGATGCAAATAAACCTGCTTTTTAGAAATCTTATCCTTTTTGTATAGAAATTAGTTGCAAATCCTTGATTAAGTATAGCAATGAAGTACAAAGGTGTAAACAGCAAATAAGAGCAGTCTGCACTTAGAAGATCTAGTCAAAGTACATAAAAGTCATCACTAGAAGCCAGGATTATTGAAGGAGCTCAAGGCAAAAAAAGGCTATGCACATGCATGGCACTGATATTGAGGAGCATTTACTGAAGACTCAAGCCAATTTATCTTTATATGCAGCTGGTCCCACTGAATAGTTTCATGGAATTGCAGGCACTGAAACAGCCACATACGAGTCGAGTGACTGACAAAATTAGATAAGCGAAGTACAATTACACTGATATGTCTGCATACTGTAATCTCAATAATCTCTGTATTTTGGTATAAAAAGACCTTGAAAGAATTGAATGATGCTTTAAACACAGGAAGTGAAAAATTACCAATGTAATTGTCCCTTTTGGAAAACTAGACTAATTTGCAGTGCTGATCAATTTTGCAACAGAGGAAGAACAAAAGCCAGCCATAATAGGTAAAGTCATTCAAGTGTCTCAGCCATCTAAAAGGAGGCAAAAAGATCTTCAGCCTTAGGAATAGAGCATTACAATTTCTGCACATGGAAAACTTTCAGCTATGATAAATGAAGTTCATCTACATGGGATAACCAGCTGAGTCATCAGGTATAAACCAGAAAGTGAATGGGAATCACCTTGTGCTAATATTTTCTGTGTAAATATTATTAGAAGCCCCTTATGCCATACCCTGACTATCAAGAAAGCAGGCCAATGTAAGTAATTTTGAAAAGGACACCAGACCCTAGATGTATAAAATGACTGATGTAGGTTAATCACTGTAGTGATTCTGCTGCAGATAGCTTTATTGCAGGTCTGTATTCTTAAGGAAGAAAGTGACAGCAAGCCACTGCTGGGACAGAAATCACATAGCAGTTTCAAGAGACTTGCCCAGGTAAAGTTCATTTAAAGCCCTTTCTTCCACAACAGGTAGAAGAGCTGTGTACTTGAGTACTTTACATTACTACCCAAGAGTAATGATGGTGTTCACCAACCATGTGCCTTAACACCATATCCTAGTACACTCTGTGAGGTGTAAAACAGACTACAGAATAAAATACTCTAGGTGTGGCTACTGGAAATATTTATAGAGTACTACTGCAGTGTTGCGACTGCTGTGAGTGACTAAAAGTATCTAAAAATTCAATCAACTATATAGTCAAGTTTAATTCAGGTGAACCAAAAGGGTTTCCTGACTCAAATGCTAAAAGTAATGAGGGATCTACTCCAATCTCTAAAACCAGTACAGGCCTCCTGACTGGAGAAGCCAGTAGACAGGTTTGTAGCTGCAACCCCTCTGGATGGATTTGGGATTTATGTTGCTATGACTTGCTGCTGAAAGAGTCTCTGATGAAAAAGGAAGAAGACAGCCTTATAAGTGAGTGGGGCAGCAGTATTGGAAGAAGTCAGCCAAGGATTTTGTCTGAGAGGGATCACATCAGAAATACCAAAGACAGAATTGATAGAAACTGAAGAGTCAGTTTCATTTAGATAAATTGAAGCCTAGAGAGTAATGGAGCACCTCTTGGTTCAAGTTCTTGTAGTGCCCTCACTCAGTGTCAATACTGTGTCCATCTGGCCCAAATGCTGTGTCAGACACAGTGACTACAGTAAGTACTGATTTCTGCCAAGGAAAGAGTTAACACCAAAGCCTACCTAGTTTTAGTTAAAGTTCTCCTGCTATCCACAGGAGCTAATTGCAGTTACAGGCTTCTTCCTTTCCCAAAATACTAGCAAAAGGTAATGGAAACATTTGTCATAATTATCCTTTCTGAAGAAGTGCAAATCAAATAAAATCACCACAACACTACTTGTCTTGAAACGGTATCATCTATTTAAAAATGTTGATATATTGCTAGAGAGTAAGATGAAGTATTGCCTACACTAACAATATAGTCATATTCACTAATCACAATGGGACACCACCAGCACCTTCTCATTTGAAGAACTGGGCAGAAGAAAACCAAAGGAAAGAGGCAGACTGAAAACCTCTCCCTGCAGTGATCTCACCTAGGGGCACTATATTTGTGTCCTGTATAAGGCACTTCAGAAGACCCATATGTTGTTACTATTCCTTTAACCATCCTTTAAATGTTCAATCTTCACTGCTAGTGTGGGAAGTGTGTGACAGATACACAGTTAGTATTTCCAATAATGATACAAATGAATGACATTCTATTCAAACAGTTTAGACAACGGTGATAAAAATAAAAAAGAGCACTGGAAAAGAAAGGGGAATGTGTATGTCAAAAAAACTACCTGTAGCTTGATCATTCAATGGGTGCTATTAGAGTAGCAGAATTGAAATGAATGTCAGGCAAGTTTGAGGCTAACATGCTCGTTATTCCTCTGCATAATGTTTCACAGTATTTAGCACATGATGGAGAGCTTTCATTTATTTATGTAAGAAAAATACAGTACTAATTATTAATAGCTCATCTCATTCACTAAGTGTTAAAAAGTAGCAGGAGGTAGTGCAATGGATGTTTAGAAAGCTCTCCTCCTTAGGAAGTTTTAAAGGAAGATCACATACAGCCCAATCTGCTAAAATACTTACAGAAGATAATACAGATTGGTGATGTCACTTCAGGGCAATCTCCTACAAAGGATGCAGAAAGAATGAAGCCAGCATCCCAGACAGTGCTCTGCCATTTCAGTGGTTGTTGGTATCATTCCAGGTTTCCAACCTAACACATACAAGTTCTCAAATTTGAGTCCCAAAGGAAAACAGCTGAAAAAATGATCTGCTTCTGTTGGACCAGAGTAGGAGTCTTCAAGTAGCCTGACAACTAGCAAAGATGTGAGGCTAGCAGAAAGGAGACAACTGGGATATAAAACCAAAACGAAATGAACAAAAAAAAGCCCAACACAAAGCAAAGGTGTGTTTCTCTGTAAGATACATACCTTATGAGTTCCCTGGGAAGCCTAAAGACTGGAGTGGAAAAATATCTATTTGCAGATACCCAGACGGGCAAATTCCATGACTAGAAGACTCAAGAATGAGGCCAGCACAATTCATCTGTGTGCCACCCTGAAGGGCCCATTAGAAAACCTGTTAGGTTAGGAATTCCATGTGCGTTCCGGTGGAGATACCTTGGACAGTCATTCACTGCACACTCACACATGTAAACTGTTCCTGACAGATGTTTGTCCAACCAATGCCTAAAGAGCTCTAAAAGTTCCATCTATTTCTTCATTATCCCTTCTGGTGAAAAGTTTTTCTAATATAACCTGCAGCTGGCACAAAATACCAATTCCTTCTCCTGAACAGAGACCAAACTTGTTGAAAACCTCCACAGGTGCACTTAGATATCTGTGTTTAGTTGTATTTTTAGAAGCACACCTACTGCTAAGCATGTATAAACTAAAATGAGCAATAAGTTAACCATGACTTACATTTTAAGACTCTAAATAACAACTTGGACTGCCAAAGAACCTCAAGTTGCACTTTAACTAACTATATAGAAACATCACTTCATCCATGAGCAGTAAGCAAACACCATTGAGATAAAACACACCATCTGCTTAGCAGAACTCTATGACACTATACAACGGTTTATGATAAAAGTGAGATCCCAGAAGGAAAGCAAACTGATTTAAAAAAATTCTGTATCTATTACTTAATAGTTTTTCTCCCAGTGTGTAATTCTAGTAACACCTGCTCTTCTCAGTGTCTAGCATCTCCTTTTACGTTGTTTTAGTTCTGCCTAACCAAGAGATTTATAGCAGTGTGTGCCATCTCACCTCTAATGTGAAGGGGCACCCAGATTCATAGATGCCACTAGTTGAAAAGGAATGGTGAAAGTCAGAGAGCCCACAAATATTTAAAAAGTTTTATTAGTAAATTAGATAGTTGTCATGGATGGATCACTAGTCCTGGCTGCAATATCAATCCAGCTGATGAGGTGTCCAAGGTACTGGTGGAATGCACCCGGGCCTTGTGGGGGTACCTTTTATAGATGTGTCCCCACCCTGGAACTAAGTTTCTTGCTTTCTAAAGTAAAAAGAAAAGAAAGGCAATAAGGCTCAGGAGCCACTTAAAGGCTGCGAAGCACCATCTAATGGCGAAGGCGCGCAGGTACACACACAGACTGTTGTCAGCAGTAAAAGGAACTTTTTTATTACACACACGGTCCTGTATTTATACAGTCTGTGCCTTTCGGTTACATGATTTTATAAAATGATTGGATAGTTCNGGCTCAGGAGCCACTTAAAGGCTGCGAAGCACCATCTAATGGCGAAGGCGCGCAGGTACACACACAGACTGTTGTCAGCAGTAAAAGGAACTTTTTTATTACACACACGGTCCTGTATTTATACAGTCTGTGCCTTTCGGTTACATGATTTTATAAAATGATTGGATAGTTCAAACTGTCCATGCTCAGGCGATCCAAGCTCTGCAGTCTATTGGTCTTGGTGTTAATTAATTCAGTCTGAAGTCCACCTCATGGAGTTTGTCCAGAAGAATTCGGGAGGACTTTGCAGCTTTCCTTTTAATGAGCAGGTGAAGATAACAGCCTGTTTTAAGGCTGTGGACTGTTCCTTTGAAACATGCAAACAAAGGCCTGCTTTTCTTGGGAACTGCTTCATGGATTGTTCACAGAAATGTTCACAGAATGTCCATTTTTCTGCATTTCCCAACAGCTTTCTCTGCAAATTGGTTATCTTGTCAAGTTCATTCTTCTAGACCTTTCTGAAAATGGGCCTCTGATGGTCTTTATCTCCTCTCTAAGTCAGCCTTTGGTCCATGCCTGCTTCTAGACCTCATTCCTGCACTTGCACTGTATGGTGTTGCACTTTTCTTTCTCCCAGTGTGTTTTTACCAACAATCCTTGGTGGCTCCAAGGCTGTTCAATAGTCAGTGTTTTGAGACATACACATTAGCCCCTTCTCAACTTCTACACAGTGCAAGTTCCAGCTCTGGTCAATACATCATCAACACAATAGCTAATTAGATTGCAAGGTCAGAGTGAAATGCCTCTATTCCAATATAACAAAATAACCTTTGGAACTTAACAAAACTGAGCTGAAAGCAATTGAAACATAAACCACTTTGTTTCTCAAATCTTATTTTTTTACTTCTCTTTTTTTTAGGGGGTGATGCTGATTTTGTGAAATCTGTGAGACTTTTAGTATCAGTTTCAGAAGAATTGGAGGTTTGGGCCATGAAGGCTGCAATTTTCAGCAGACCTTAGCCAGTCATGGCTAGACTTCGCAAACAAAGATTTGGGAGGGTTCTACCCACGCTTGCTGCAAGCAATCGCTGATTGGCTGATAAGGCCAATGTGAGATAGGCAAGTCCGGTTGCAAAAGGCACAGCAGAAAGTCTCCATAGGTGGCACTGTCAGGGCACGGTTCTTTCTGCAGTGTCTTTTTTCCTCCAGACTGATTCTGCGCGCAGTTTCAAAGGAGACAGCAGCGTTATAGATTGTGTGTCTCCACGACTCCTGATTGGAGGCCAGAGTGGATCACCAGACTCTTTTATGGAGTTTTCCAAAGGCTCTGTATGCCTTTGCTAACCTGTTGCCAATCTCTTTGTCAATCTTACTATCTGAGGAAATGATGCTTCCCAGATAAGTGAACCGCTGGACTGACTTAAGCTCTGATTCGGCTATGGTGATGTGGGGGTGATGGAAAACTTCCTGAGGTGCTGGTTGATAGAGAACTTCTGTCTTCTTCAGACTGACTTCCAGCCCAAAAAGCTCAGCAGCCTCTGCAAAGCAGGATGTTAAGCGCTGCAGAGCTGTTTCTGTGTGGGCAACAAGGGCAGCATCATCAGCAAAAAGCAGCTCGCGGACAAGGTGGTTTAGGGTCTTAGTGTGGGCTTTCAGCCTCCTTAGGTTGAAGAGGCTTCCATCAGCACGATACTGGATGTAGATGCCGTTATCTTCATCGAGATCTGCCATGGCCCTTTAGAGCATCCTGCTGAAGAAGATCGTGAATAGAGTTGATGCAAGAACACAACCTTGTTTCACACCATTGGTTATTGGAAAGGGCTCAGAGAGAGCATTGCCGTATCTGACTTGGCTGTGCTGATCCTCGTGTAACAAGATGATCATTTTGAGGAATTTGGGAGGACATCCTAATCTTTCCAAGATCTGCCACAGGCTTTTTCTGGTCACAATGTCAAAGGCTTTGGTGAGGTCAACCAAAGTTATATAGAGTCTTTTGTTCTGTTCCCTACACTTCTCTTGCAGTTGTCTGAGAACAAATACCATGTCTGCCGTACTCCTATTGGCTCTGAAACCACACTGACTTTGGGTAGAAGTTCTTCTGTGATAGGGGGTACTAATCTGTTCAAGAGTATTCTTGCAAGGATTTTACCAGCAATGGACAGCGAAGTAATACCTTGGTAGTTTGAGCAGTTTGATTTTTCTCCTTTCCTCTTGTACATGGTGATGATGACTGCATCACAGAGATCTGGTGGTAGTACACCTTGTTCCCAGCAAGGCACAATGAGCTCGTGAAATTTAGCATGGAGTGTTTGGCCTCCATGCTTCCAGACTTTCTTTGTTGCACTAAGACATAGTCGATGAGATGCCAGTGCTTGGATCGAGGATGCATCCAGATTGTCTTCAGGCTGTCTTTCTGTTGAAAGATAGTGTTGGTGATGGTGAGCTGTTGTTCTGCACAAAACTCTAGCAGGAGGCATCCACTGTCATTGCAGCTTCCAACGCCATGCTTGCCTAGAACTCCTTTCCTGGCTTCAGAGATCTTTCCTACTCTGGCATTGAAGTTTCCAAGGATTATGATTTTATCATCTGCAGGAACCTTTTGGGTAAGGTGGCGCAGGTTGGTGTAGAATTTGTCTTTTTCTGCAGGGTCAGCTTGGAGAGTTGGGGCATAAACACCGAAGAGGACAATGTGTTGTTTGTTGTGTAGTGGGAGGCGTAGGGAGATAATGCTGAGCAAGCTCCATCTGCCTGGGTTTGGAGTTTGAGTTGTCCTTCTCCTAGGATGGCTGCCGAGTGGCTGACGAGCCCATCCTGCCCGAGGACACACTTTGTCTGACCCTGCAGTTGAGACCTGACCAGCATGGGAGACCCTACCGGAGGCATAAACCACCACCGATACAGCCCACAACCTCATAAGGGCACACAAGCTTCTCCCCCACGACAAGGGGGTGTCCGTGGAGAAGAGCATAACTTAGCAAAGTCATGCAAACCAACAAGAAATTTGTATCAGGGGCCTCAGTTTTGAGTTTCAGAAAGTTGAACTGAACCAGCATTGTTTGACTAAACATCAAGTTGTAGCAATAAAATTGGGATAACAAATTCAGCTTGTATGGATGTTTTTCTATATATATCTAGCAGTTTCTCTTAGAAGGATGAAAACAAACTGTGTAAGACACTTTCACAGAAATCAGCAATCATGCTGGAAAGACCTACTGATTCACACATACCCATGACTGAAACAGTTATATTGGTACAGAAATCTGTCCTTAGATTAGTATGTAAGAAGATTGCTTTTTCAGTACTCTATGCTACTGATGCTTCATAGTTCTCACAGCTCAACACAGTTCTAGGAGGAAAGATTGAAACAAACCATGCAGTCATTCCACACCACAGCTGTTAAGGCCACTCTTGCAAAATCAAGTCTTTCCCCTGTCTAACTCAGAGTAAGGTCATAACCTAAACCTCCTCCATCCTGTTACACATTGCTGTAATTCAGTTCACCAAGTCCTTCCTGCTGGAACTGTCTTGTTTTATAAGACCAATTGAGATAAGCAGAAAGGAGATGGACCTCTAGGCAAATGGATTCTTCATGCAGAGATTGCAAAAGTCAAATCACTAACCAAAGAATTTAATATGCAGTGAATATGGAAGAACAGAGGTAGAAAGACCTGACTAATGAATTCATGCACTTACACAGTGAGGACATTAGGTACCATGTTATTACATCATGGATTGTTTTTCCTGTTTTGATCTAAACTGTTTGTTTTTACTAGGGTTTTATTGGAACTGCTATTTTCACTTGAAAATATTCATTTTTGATGAGTGAACATAGTCTTATAAATCACTTTCCAGCATATTCTCAGTCTCGTTTGGATGGATACCTGTCACATTCTGAACAGTCATTACACCCTCAGACATTTTCCCATCTAAATGCTAACTAGAGGTGATACTGCCTACTTAGAAAAGTCAAATGAAGTCATAGTCCACATTACGGTAACAGCAATAAAAGGGCAAGAAAATGAGGAGCTGTGCTATTAAACACAATGAAAATAATAAATGTTCTGGAGTTTGCAAATGGGCTGGGAAGTATTTTGAAGAGCAAGCATTTTTCTTGCCAGTCTAGAACAGAGCTTGGTAATGATAAGTAAGGTGCCAGAAGCAGACACATTGCACTGAGACATGCTGGAATTAGTGGACATTTCCTGCCTGCTTACTTTAGATTAGGCAAAGAGGGTAATGAACTCTATGCAGTGCACTCAGGCTGAAAAAACTACCACCTACTAGAGGACAAGACAGATTTCAAGGAGACATTGGCACTTAACAGAAAAGATACTGGGATTTTGTTACATTGAACACTTTCATAGGAGTGATGGAAAGTGGATATCGAGGTCTTTTATAGTAAGGCAATAAAAAAACAGATCTGCATGAGAAAATCTTCCACCATAGTTGCAAAATGTATCTGAAGCCAGGGGAAACAACCAACTTTTAAAAATAGAATGAAAAAGTGACTTGTTTCTTCTCGGGGAGTTGTATCTTTTTATAGAGAAGAAGTCCCTTCAAGTTCCATAGTGTCCTTGCTCAGATACATCCTTACAGTTCAGATCCACCCTCTTACAACAGATTGCTTGCTGGTATCTGGCACCAGGTTGATCACGTCTTGTTTACATCCTGGCCTTGCTGTGAGTTACACTGAGCTAATCCATTTAGCACACAGCTATCCACCCACTGGCCTCAATCTGCCCCTTCAGCCCTTCCTCAAAATTGTGTAGGGAATCTCACTACACTTACCCAGGATAATCCCACATTAATCAGGAGCTCTGGGTCTTATTTCCCTCCTCACACCTTTACAATGTACAACGATAGAGATGAGAAATAATGAGCCCTTAAAGGACATTAGATGTAACTCTTCTCTGATAAGATGCTCTTGGGCTATCCCAGTGAAGACCACACCTTGGACAGACGGAGTATTTCCTGCAGAGACAATCCATTCCCTGCTTGAAGGAAAAGAATATACAAAATGCAAAGTAAAGGCCAGTCCATATGCCACATTTTTATCCATTTACATAACATGGGGGGAAAAAAGTTTGGCTGCAACGGTGCCAGATTCTGTGCAGACATACGCCAACATGATAAAGTCAGCAAAAGAAGAGAAAAGCAGTCACTTGCTCTCAAAATAACCATCAGCTACTCTCTCCACAGTTTTCCACAGTTACTTTCAACTAATTTACTCAGAAACCATAATCACCAATCTTGTCATGGCAGACATTAATTCGCTAAAACGTTCACAGAGTTTAATGCAGTCAGTCAAACATTTAGGTTTAGACAAGCAATGGAGCCAAGGTAAAGCAGACTGATGCAAGCCACTGCATGCTCTTCAGAAGCAAGTCAGAAGCTGTAAAATAAACACCAGGAAGACCCATGAATGAATACAACCCCCAACACCCAGGAGCGAAGCGCATGTCACTGACACTGCCCTCAGCAGCAGGCATACAAAGCTGCAGCACACTGAATTATTAAAGAAAACCAAGCCATTGTAAGTCTTAATTTTCTCTCAAGAAAAGGAACATGGGAGAGTGAGATATGATACAAGCAGCTTAGCGTTCTCTGGGAAGTACCACGGTGCTGTAATTCAGATACCGTAACTTTGAAACACTGAAACTTCTGCAGAGTAGAAGACCATTCAGTTTGAACAGTGCTTCATTTTAAATTTGCTATCGTGCAATGGCTGGTTTATTCTAGAGTTATGTTTTCACAAATATAGCTTCAAGTCTGGCTTCTCACTCATAACCTCCTTTCAATACATATATGCTCTCTGTTGTCAGTTTTCAAGAAAATTACATTGTTACTCCATATACTTTGGTGTTTCTTTCTAACATGACAGTTTTCCTTGTTACTTCTTCAGTACATATGATGAAGGGTGGTGGCTTCACAACCCCTCTCTCAATAACTCTTCACATTAATTAAGTCCTTCTTTACTCCCCACTCCTCCTCAGGTCATTCACACATTCTGGATCACGTCCTTTTTTCAACTCTGGCTTCACCATCATTGAGAACTTGCATATTTGGTCAAAACCAAAGCCTTTCTTGGCTTTCTGTAGGTGTACAGCTATGCAAACAGAAAACATGAGGCAGTGTGTTTCAAGACTACAGACCTTTGTATATGTCACTCTAAAATTTAGGCGCCATCTTGCCTTGTGGCATTTTTGAACCCCTTCACCTCAAACCATTACTTACTTCAGCTGAAAGGAGCTTCACTTCCTATTAGTTTTGATCCACTTCATAACAAATCAGAATTAATGCAGGCTAAGGAAGCCAGAAAAAATCAGAAATGAATTTCCAGCATCCCGACATATAGCCTTTAGGGAACTTATTTGACTTGGTCTCCAAGACTGCTACAAGCTGCTAAGAATCCAGTGGACAAAATGTTGTGACCGTAACTAAAAGGAAACAACTGGAAGAACACAAACACTCTGATCTGATTTAGGTTTAAACAAGGACATAGACATTAGGAAAGGAATTGATTTGTGGTAAACATGAAAAGAAATAAAACTAAGTGCGTGTGCTGCTATTTTACGACCCACTGTGCAAACATTGCTGTAGGCACGGTGGGTTTTATTGCTCATTAGTAAATAATTGAGTTAAAAATAAGATGGTTGGGAAACTGCTGATTGATGAGGAATAAAATAATATGACATAAACATCTGTCTCCCAGCCTAGTATGTATTAGTAGAGGAAGACATTGCTAAGGCACTTGAATGCTCAATGCACTGATGAGATAGTGATTACACTGGGAATGGTGTAATGCAACTACAGCTGCCATTTCCTTTCCCACATGGGGAACATTAAAGAAATATGGGATTGGATTGTTTACTTCCAGACTATCTTCAATCCCAAAAGACTTTCACATGGCACAAAATTTCTTTCCATACAAAACCCTGCTCCCAAGCTCCAATGCTCTCAGCCCCTTGTTTGCAGCTTGAATCTCTCCTTTACTGGAATAAACTTTCCCAGCTACACACAGTAACAGCTGATATGCCCTCTCACTCCGGGCACATCCAAAATCTACTTTGTCAAAGACACAGATAGACCTGTGCAACAAGGAGCTTGTAAAGCTTAAGTGCTTAAGAAAATTATTCCACACAGGTATCCCTATTTCATTAGAAAACTTTCCTGGCAGTGAAGGAGAGGAACACAGATTCTTCCTCTAAGTGATTTCCTCTATCAGGCTTCACAGCCAAAGAATTAAAATCACCACAAATTTTACTACTGAACATAATAATTCATTTAATTTCCATCCTCTGCCTACTGAACTCAATTTCTGTCCTCTAAACAGGATAGAAACGCAAGTAATTCCTCCCGCATGCCACCCACACCCTGCTCCTTTGGTTTATCTTCACACAGAGTAGAAAGGTTTCATTCGCAATGGCCATCTCTCTGTAGCATAAAAACCATAATGATCACACACAAATCCAAAATAACGTCACCCTTTCCCCCAGTTAGACTAAAATACCGAGCAAGTACCTAGCACTGTCAAAGGGCCTGTCCTTACAGCTCGAACAGTGGTTTGGGTTTTCTACACTTTGAGAAATAAATATGAATAAAACTACAAAGCTGAATAAACAGATCCTGTAACAGATGCAACCAATTTTCAAGAAGTTAGCATTTACCTCAGATTGCAATATGCTTATTCAGATCTTTAATAGGCTGATTTCAGCCGGTGTTATGAGTGAAAAAGATAAAGATTTTTTATTTGAAGAATCTACCTGCTTTCCATGTCCACACCTCTAAAAATTAAACTCTTTATTTATACAAGAGTAGAGAAAAATATTAGTTACTATCAAAAATACTAAAACTTGGCTCAAAAAGAACCACCTTGATTTTATCTTTTAGTTAAAGAATCATGAAGGCAATGAAATACAAGCTGTATTTTCACAATACAGAGTACAATGCCATAACACACAATTCTCCACCTGACAAAAAAATGCACTCAATAATGAAAACTCTCTTCAAAGAATATAAGTTGATTGCTTGCAGATAATAAGTGAACACAGTATGAAACAACAGAAAATAAAGAAGAGCCTGGAATGGTACTGAAATCTTGGATTTATGTAACGTCCTCATTTACAGTTTAAAAACAATAAACAACACACTAAGTTTTAAATCAGCATATTAAATGGGGAGTAGGAAGCAGATAGACCAGAATGAGTGAAAAGAATGGATAGAAAACACTACTTATGCAGAATACAAGAGACAGAAACCTAAGACAAATATGTAGGACTTGTCTACCAAAAGAGACAGAGATTGCAAAACCAGGAATCAAAGTAGAGGCTGGCAGAGAGGAACAAAGTAAGACTGATTTGCCACGAAACAAGGCTGCAGTAAAGGCACGACCAATTTGCAGACTGAGCAAACTTTGTGAAGTCTGCAGCCAAACCGACATCTGATCAGACCACCACCACAAATGGCTGCACCTTACCCACTGTTCCGCTTGCCTTCTATAGGCACCACCACAAACCCACGTGCAATGTCCACCACACACAGCAAGCACGTGGTGCAAGCATTGACACAAGCACTGCGTCCTGTTCATGTGGCCCTTCCCAGGGGGGCTGAAGGGACACTCTATCCTAAGAAGGCTTCATACCACACTCATAGAGGAGATGTCCAGCCAAGCAGATGGAATTACATCTAATCTAAACTAATCCTCCTGAAAGATAAATAATGAAGACAGGATGAGCAATATGTAATGTACTCCCAGCTGATGATAACATAATCAATTAGATAATTTAAATTCTTTAGGAATATATTCAGGGAAGTAATGTCACATAAAGAGAAGGACTGAAGGGATCACCTAAAAAGTTTATTTTTCAGTTTTCATGCCAATAGGCAAAACATTTTGCAACTGACTGGGACCTCTCCTGCAGCCCAGAACATCTGGTGCAAATGTATGTGTCTATCCCTTACAATTACACTGTAGAAAATGAAACAAGATCCCAATAATTATGAATTATAACATTCTCAGTCAGCTAAAATGTAGAGTGTATTTTTTCTCAAATAAAAGAGTTGCTAGCTATACGTTCTCTGTACAAGCTGCTGACTTAAGATGGAGTCCATTCATGAATACCTTGGGAAGCTGAACTTGTCACTTGAGAGAAAAACGGCAAAAGGTTTTCAAGAACCACACAAGGGAAATTCCTCCTGCTCCTACTGAAACTGTGTAATTTCTACTCTCAGCTTTCCCATTGGTAGACTTCTGCAACTTTTAACTTTTTTTATACATATGAAGAAGTTTTGTCTACATTTGCCAGAAGTGTAGCATTTTGTGGAGCCAGAAAACTTAAAAGCACCTTGGCCACACTAGATAGGATCTTCCAGTGGTCACATCCTGATATTCTAATGACTCTTTTCCCTCATGATTCACTGTTTTCACGCTTTATATTGCTACATTTTGTTGTTATGGTTGATGTCCTACTTTTTATGTAGTGTGAACTACATAGCTTTTTTCCTATTCCACACTTTATAATGCAAACAAAAGACAAAATAAATATATTTCTGTCTACTTTGAGATTATCTTCTCAAGGTCAGTTTCCCAACTTCTTCTGCTGTCAGAGAGCCCAGAATGTACTTATGCACAATGCTTAACTTTAAGCATGATAATCATCCCACTGTACAGTAATTTCCATAATGAAGTCAGTGCAAAAACTCTCTCACCAGCTGCCTCAAAATTAAGAGATGTGGAAGGTCTCAAATCAACTGCCCAAGTACATAAATTCACCGCAATCTTAGGAACCCTACTGAAGCATACTTTCCTTATGGGATTGCCACCCCAGTGAATAAAGTCAAACCACCAGAAACTGAGCAGAGTTCTTCTAGCAGTGGTAGTTGTGCATATGCTTTGTATTAATAGAATCAGTTGCCCTGAGGAATTAGCCATCTATATTCATGAAATAAATGAAATAATATTCCTTGAGTGGTTGATGACAGCACAGCTCCAGAACAGGTCACGTTCCTGTATTTAGGACTAAATCTTTGCTTTCTGTTGCACATGAAGAATATTCTCTATGGGTTCAGTAGCACTCCACCCAGACTCTTCTCTCCTTTCATCAAGGCTTCCATCTTCTCATTGTAACTGGCATTTTAACTAGAGTCACTACACTGAAGTATGTTTCGTGGTGACACAAGGGGGTCCAGTGAGAAATGATGTACGAAGCACGAACTAGTGACTGGTAAGGCAAAATGCAAACAGCACGTAGCTTTGGAAGATACATTAGGTGATTGTCATATCTTAAATCCTACTTTAAAGCCAGCCTACTGTATCGTGATTAAGTTTCCAATAAGCAGTTCAGCAGTCGGTCTCCTCTCTGCTAAAAGGTTCAATGTCCATTTACAGACCCATTTGTAGACAGTGAGGTGTTCAATACCCAATGGAGGAGTAAAATAACAATGAATATGTATTGAACTGATCTGAGAATAATAAAGGAAGTAGCACTGTATGGTTAGGTGCTAAGTACAGCCTTTTCTTAATTATTTTTTTAAGGTGTTTATTTCCATTTTTGTCTTTGCACTGCATCTTTTTTTCCCTTTTCAATGACTCTACTGTGATGCATGTGAAACAGGTTCTACCTGAACACCGTGAAAGGTGTTAAAAAATCACCTTGCCTTTATTCTCAATGTTCACTTCAGGAAATAACATCACAACCAATTGGAGAGACCAACCAAGGGCAGAATAAGAACAGAAATGTCCTTTCCAGCACTCAGAGATACAGTCATCAGATGTCACAGTCATGTATACAGCTTTGACATATGAATATATTCATACAAGTTTACTGTACCAATAGGACCAAGAGATTCCCTTGCTCTGGGTAGGTTCTAGGATTTGGTCTTCCCCTGGCTGTTTTTGGGTATATGTGTCTCTTGGGAGCAGATTACTGTGCAAAAGATGAACACACACCTTATCAATGCTTTATCTTCAGGGCCTGTTCTGCTCTCCTTCACCCTCTCTCAAATAGTTCTGATAAGCACACTTTTGTCTGTGAATGTGAACATCTTTGTCCCTCTTGACTGCCTGTAGTGCTCTATGAAGTTCATTGCACATAGAGATCTGGTACAAGATTCTGAAACATATGTTATTCTCTCCCACCTCCCTCACAGCTTGGGAGCATTTCACTGATAGATGCGAGTTCGTCCTGTGTCTCCAAATCATGGTGGGGATTGTTCCCACCTTCTGTCCAGGACAGCACTCTGCTCCTTACCCTTTCTCCACAATACTGCCCAGGGAAGACAGGCTCCTGTTTTATTCTCTCTTGCTTCTGAGCATAACTGCAAATCTCAAGCACTCATATTCCCAGACATCAGTTCTGTTGTTCTGCAACTAAATACTTACACTGCTCACAGCCCCCTTCCCTGTGTATCCTCCTAATGCACTCGCTGCTGGTCATTGCTAAGATCTTTGAGCTTAACATCCCCTCAGTATTCCTCATCTGTTAGTACATGTGGAAGAACTTACAGACAATTCACATAGACCAAGGCACTCTGTGAAAAAGTAGTTTCCAGAATGTGAGAATTTTGTGCAGCTGGTGTCTGAATGGTCATGGTTGTAAAGGCATAGAAGGTGCAAAATGATACAAAATATCTGTGGCATTACCTTAAGAAATACTAAAGCCTTCTCTGTCCCCTGAGCCCATGAAACACTGTGTTCTGTATGCACATCACACCTTTTTTTGTACTTCTCTGGCAACAACATACACCTTTTTTTTTCCCTACAGGGTCTCAGCCCAGCACAATACACATGCTAATACAGAAATTAAACATGTGTTGAGTAGCTTCATGTAAGTTTAGATGAAAAGAAAATAATGTAACTAGACTTACCCCAAGGAAATTAGTATTAGAGTCTTTTTCAGCTTTGGCTGAAAGTTTAAAAAGTAATAGAGTACAATTAAATCCTCTGGCAATAACTGTGCCTGCCAGGTAGGTAGGGAATATACCTTTTCACTCTGGATCTACTCTCATTTACAATTTCCCATTTGATATTTAGATAATTTTAAAACATAATTCATTATTAAGCCTGGATTCAAATCAGTAACCTCCAGATAGGAAGTTACATATTCAATTTGTTACTCAGTTCTCCAGATAAGCACTTCTGCCTCAAACTTGTGCTTCAACTTTGAACATGGAAGTCACAGCTGATGATAGAGAAACACTGTTCATTGAAATGTTGCTAATGCACTCCTGAATCTGCCTAATTACACACAATCAACAGATTCTCAACCATCAGGATGCCAAATATTGCCTTAAATCACTACTACTTGATGGGAAACTTTCTATTGCCCGAAGAGGTGAAAACAGTTGAGTAAGTAATGAAAATCAGATCCAACATTTTGAGACCAATCTCTTGAAGGTAGCTAGAAATGAAGACCTTTAACACTCCTCCTGTTGCATAGAAAATAACCTCAGCTAGTGTTTTACTTTCCTGCAAAATTGACTAGACAAGTCTTAAAAAAAAAAAGCCCCACAAAATATTTAAAAGTGTACAGTAAGAGCTTAAATGTGTGCAGTAAGAATATTGTTAAAACTCTAACCTAACTAAATTTGTACAGCAATACACTGCCCAGAAAACAGCAGCTCTGGCTCTTTATCCAAGGCACACAATTCCACATGAAATTCCACATGCACATGAACAGAATCAGCCTTCCAAAAACAGTCCACCAGGATCATAATTTAAAGTCAGCTTCTCTTTGGATCCAACTAATTTCACTTTCATTTCGAGTTTCCTGTTTGATATTTGAATTAGCTAAAATATTGCTGGTCAAGAAACCCTGAACCTCCAGCCAGAACTAATAGAGGAGTAGGGTTGTGGGAGACTTCATGTTTGTAAATCCCTGCAGATGTGTAATAGCTACAGAAACAGCAAGACAATAAGACTAAGGAATACAGCAGCTAATAAAACAGACCGAGACGAAACTATTGATATCATACATCCTACAACAGATTGTACCATCAACTCAGCTTTGTTCCACAGGCTAATATTAAAATTTATATAGGTGCTACAAATCTAGATAACTAGCAACTTGACCTGTATCTGTCAATATCGTCTCCAAACTTCTAATGCTGAGAAGCATGGATAGCAGATTGTACACGGAGTGAGCATGCGAGGATTTGATCACCCCCCCTCCAGGCACACCCCTGTCTGTGCCCCAACACAGCCCATCACAGTCAACCCTTGCTTTGCCACCAGGCTCTTGGTTGAGCTCCCTGACACAAGACTCATAAAGGGGTTTAGGCATCTACAGAGGAACTTCTGAGTAGGTTAGCTACCCATGCCTGAGTCAGGTCTTCAAAACACTCACGTCTTCATATTTTATGCTGTTAATACAAAACATCCTGTTTGATACTTGATATTATACCCCAGAATTTTTTGGGGTGAGTAACCTGACCACTACTCTTCAGAGTTATGGCTGTTCACTCAGTTGTGTTCAACCTTTAATATTGTATTATTTTGAAACACATGATTCCAAAACCAAAGAAAAGAAGGAGAACAAAGAAGCACTAACCCCAAACAAGCCAATTCCCCATGAGTTTGGACATCCTTAAAATAAAATCAAGATTGTGCCACATATGTGTTTACACAGAACAGCATCTGTGTAAGGCTTCTGGAGAGAAACGTGGACAATCTTTACATTGCTCAAAGCTGACAATTAAGTCTGGAAAGGGTAAGAATGCAAGATACAGCCTAAACTGCAGCACTTGAGTTCCTTAGCTTATGGCATTGCTTTGCACTGTGGATCTCCTTTATGTGTAACTCTCCCAACAGAGAGGTCAAGAACAGAGATCACACGTATGGATGCAGTTCTAGTGGGACCTGGAAACAGAGTACCACCAGAAACAAATGCTTTGCAGCTACAATGCAGATGCATGCCACCATGAATGCCTGTGCACGATCTCACAGTATTTTTCCCGACTCTCTTGAAAAAAACAAAAATATAACACTGACCGTCACTGCTACAAGAAGCAGAGATGCCCCCTTGGAAAACAGGCACCTATTGACATGCTGTCATCTCAGCTGAAGTAAGGAATAAAGTGCACCTAAATCAACCTTGGAAGATAAAACTTTTAATGGTAGATTTGCATCGCTGTAATTGGAAATGGATCTGCAGCTTTGTATTTCAAAGGCCAAATCCTTCTACTTCTTTGTTCCCTTTTTTGATTTTCCTTTTTCCCTTCCCTTTTCTCCAAATTAACATTTGAAACACTTGAGAATGCTAATTGAGTTTCACTTCATTCAGACAGGAAATAATGACCTCAAGCTAGTAAGACAAGTTAATAGTTCCCTGCAGGTAAATTAACACAAGACCAAATGCTTGAAGACCTTGAGGATCTCAAGTGTTAAGCTTAAGTATGCATTCAAAGCAACTCCGGAGCATCTAATAACACAGGTCACAGATCATCAATCAGAGCTATTGAAAAAAAAAAAAAACCTCTTCAAAAACCAAGAGAACTGTAGAACACTTGGAGGTAACTTTCTTTCAACATTTACTGTAACACAGGCAACTGAAAGATGCTTTTAAGGAAACAAAGAAAAAACCCCACAACCTGACTGCTCAGTATGTATGGCAAGGTGTGCCTAATGAGGACATTAACTCACCCTAGAAATCTAACAAATATATTTCAGTAAGCCATCTATCAGAGACAGCCACTTTTCCATCACAATAACAAGGCATTTTCTTCTAATCACTTCATAGGATTCAAAATACAAATCTAATAACCATGAAGATAAAATGCTTACAGAAATCATAATGCTGTTTAAAGTCATAAAACAAACATTTCACAGCCCATAAACTGAAAAGTGCTATAAAAGTGCCCAAAGCATAATAGTCACTCCATAAATCATCTTCCTGTCAGGATGGACAAAAATGTACGACCTAAAAACTGAAAGTACTCATAGAAAAATATTGTCTCTCTTTAAAATACAGTTGTTGACAAAAAATGGGTAATTTTGAAAAACTACTCAAGTTTAAACTCACAGCCCTCTATTAAAATAACACAAATGTGTTTTAAAAGTTAACATATGTTGATGGATCATGTACAAATTAATAAATCACATAACACTGATTTTAAAAATAGGCAATTATGAGAAATCCAAAATTTGGATGATAAGTATAGTTTCATAGTTGTCACTGTATCTTATAATCCTTTAGGTTTCTAAATTAACTCACTATTTAGAAAGGAGAGGAGTTGTTGCTTACACTTTTCTATGTTTTATTTGAAGTATTTTCCTTAATTAGTTTTGATTTTAGCAGAACTAGCAGATGTCAAGAGCATATTTTCTTTGATTGCATCAGTTCATCTCCAGTTAAGGCACAATTCTGAACTGAAAAATCTGAAAAGTTTGTTTTCCTTTCCCAACACATGAATATAAATTATGTGGTAAGAAGGGGAATGTATTAAATAATATGAAGGCCATGCACAGATATTCATGGGTGTGCAACAGAACAGGTAGGCAGCTGATAGATCTTTCAGGTTTATCCCAAAAGACTCAGAGCCATAAAGCCATTGCAGTCCTTGGTTTGTCGGTGCTTCATGTCAGGGTAGGTCCAAGAGGAGACAGGATGTGAATGCTCTCACAGGCTGCAACTCAAAGAGGCTGAGCTCTGCCTAATATCCAGTTGTATCAGCCTTTCTGATACACAACAGGGCTACCAAAGACATAAGACTAGCAGAGCACTGTCTCCACTGAGGGACTGCGGTAATCTTAACCCTGACACTTTATCTGCTGGGACACACCACTGAAGTCTCTACATTGATAGCTGCTTAGCCATCCAGAAAACTCAGTCCAACAGTGACTAGAAACAATAATGAAATTTAGTAAATCTGTTGCTTCAAAGTAAAAACCTGACATTAACAGAATTAAAGCAATAAAGATAAAATAAATGCAATCACTATAAATCTAACATAAAATTCTAGTGTGTTTTTTTTTTAAAAAAAGCATTCATTTCCACTCAAAAAGGAAGGGCACAAATTACGAGTGAAATAATAAGCAAATATGAAATATATCAAACAACATTTTCTGCATAATAATAATCAAAGACAGTACTTTGACTGGAACTTGAATTAATGTTCTGCATAAATAGTATGATGAGTTTGCAAAGACAAGCCTCAAAATTGATCGTGAAAGATTATTTCAATTAGAAAAAACTATATATGAGTGCGTTTCCTTCTTCTTTGGTCTTTCTTCTGGAAAAAATGCGAAATAAGATTAAAAAAACTCAAACACTTAAAACATACTCTTTTATCACTATTGTCATTACATTAAGCTATTGTTAGAGGCTTTAAACCTTCTGTTAAAGGCAGTTCACCTTTCTCATTTCTATGTGATTCCTTGCATGGCTCAGTTTGCTTTTCCCATGACTTTGGTTTTGATCCTTTCTGAACTATACAGTTTTGTTTGTAGTGGTTACATGCATGACAGTACTTTCCCAAACAACACTGATACTATCTTGTCGTTTCTGAACAAAGCTTTGCAATCAAAAGGCTGCATCATCCAGGTTCAGGATGGTCCCCAAGGAACCTGAAATGGCTTCCAGAGAGACTTCATGCAAGCACACACTGGCCACAGTTAGTGTCTGGCCCAAAGCAGAGAGAAAAAGGTGCTTTGAAAAGAGCTGATATTTATTCCAACATTTTGCTGCCAGTGCCCCCTAGCATGAGGAACAGAGCACCTGCATACATATAAATGCATCCCACACTATTGGAGCAGCACTGGTACTGCATCATTCCAGCTCTGGCAGCCAGGAGGGCCAACCCCGTCCTGGGGGGCATCAGGCACAGCATTGCCAGCCAGTCGAGGGAGGGGATTGTCCCGCTCTGCTCTGCACTGGGGTGGCCTCACTTCGTATATTGTGTGCAGTTGTGGGCACTGCAACATAGGAAAGCTATTAAGCTCTTAGACAGTGTCCAAATGAGGGCAACAAAGATGATGAAGAGTCTTGAGGGAACAGCATATAAGGAGCGGCTGAGGGCACTTGGTCTGTTCAGCCTGGAGGAGACTGAGGGGAGTAGGAGACTTCACTGCAGTTACAGCTTCCTCGTGAGGGGAGGAGGAGGGGCAGGCACTGATCTCTTCTCTGTGGTGACCAGTGACAGGACACAAGGGAATGGCCTGAAGTTGTGTCAGGGGAAGTTTAGGTTGGATATTAGGAAAAGGTTCTTCACTCAGAGAGTGACTGGGCACTGGAACAGTCTCCCCAGGCAACTGGCCACAGCACCAAGCCTGACAGAATTCAAGAAGTGTTTGGATGATACTCTCAGGCACATGGTGTGACTCTTGGGGATTGTTCTGTGCAGGGCTAAAGGTTGGACTCAACGATCCTGGTGGGTCACTTCCAATTCAGCACATTCTGTGATCCTATAAATAGTTCACTTGCTTTCTCCACAGTGTTATTCTCATTTTCAATTGAAAAAATGGTTCTCCGAGGTCATGTGCAATATCCCATGGATCTGCTGCCTTCAAACAAAAGGAGTTCAGACTTCTACAAGAAGTACTGTGGTGCACACCAGCTTTTAGAACTGATGTGGGTTAAAGTTTAACCTCAACAAAGAACAATTAGGTAACTGGACTACAGTTAGAACAATACAGATCAAACTAACCACTAAACTAAATGGATGTATTCATAACGTTTCAATCGGTTTAATAAAGTTAATACCTAGAGTAGGTCTCAGTGACCTCACAATGAAGGCCAACATCATCCAATTATTTCGAGAAACCTAAATTCTTGTGTTTCCCAGGCTTTGTGGCATCACCTGAATGCTGCTCAATTATTCCCTAAAACTGAATGCCAAAGAGACCTGTGTAATATTTACAGAATGTTATGCTGCCGTATATAGCGCTTTCTGTAAGCACCCTTGTACATGAATAGAGCACATTAGAAAGGCACAGTTTCATAACTTGTACACAATTCAATTCCAGGTGTGGCATTAATTTTTTATCCTGAGGTATCACAGTTGGAGCTGCTCTGATTTTCTGATTTATAGCAAAGAGACACAGGTGCTGCAGTGCACTGTTTAGAGGGAGAGAAAACAGTATAGCATTTCCATACAAAGTTCTGAGGAATTATGCATGACTCAACTCAAATTTAATACAGGTTCATATTGTCCTTGTTTAGATGCACATATGTAATAGCTAAATTTAATAACATCAGAGATCTGCTCACAGACTTTCAATGCTCAATGGACTCAGTCAACTTGAAAAAATCATAAAGCTATGGGAAAATATTAAACATTCTTACAACTAAAATCTTACATAGCAATGACTGAAACAAGGTAGTGAAAAAGGCAGTTAATTTTAGTGTTTCCTTATGTAGTTTGTCAGTTCATCTTTTACAGTTATAAATATTCATAGGAAAGCAGAATGAAAAGAAATGGTAAAAAGATATTTTGTTTACTAAAAAAACAATAAATTTGTCTTCTTACTGTGAGTTCTCACCTTCTTCCTACTACCAGCAGCTTTGGCTACCCACTTTTCAAATTGTTTTGTGGGGGGGTTTTTTAAGCTTTCTCCTTCCTTTCCTCCTTTTCTCTTAGGTTTGGGAAGAACTCAGCATGAAAATTACCAGCTCTTTTGGTTCCTTTTTTAACAGCAAGTGTTCTGTTGTTAGGCATATGCATTACTAAATATGATTACTTTGACATGAATTTATGAAAGCTGACTTCTGTTTTTAGTGCCTATGCCTCTACCTACATTCTATCCTGCTCATCTGTTGCCTAGTCAAAATTGTCTGAACTTGAGCCAGTCTGTACACTGCTTTATAGTCCATGCTTCACCGAGACCTTAAGCTTTAACTGATATTCAAGAGACTATTCCTTGCAGAACTGAATAAAAATGCTCTTAACGGGAATGGTATTGGTTAAAAACTTATCCTATTGCCATGCAGACAAAAAGTCTAGGGACCAGACGTGCACTATGCCTTTTCTTATGAGTCTGCAAAAGCTACTTGCCCAGTAGCTGTGATGGCCCCAGCTACAAGATGTTAGCAGATTTTTAAGAAAGTTCATGGTAAACTTTCAGATTATAACCCTCACTGAAACATGTCATGTACACTCCAGCTGGGGAGCAGGGAGCATCCTCTGTGACCACAACCCTTACGTTTCTTCCCTAGAGCAAGTAAGGTCCTCTGGACGTTCATGTAACTGGAGTATCTTCTTGACTCTATTAACTCACAAGGAATTAATGCATTTTGAGAGAGACTAAGCCTGCTCAATTGGTGTGACTGTTGTTAGACAATAGGGTACCAACTTGGGAATGACACCTTCAGGCAATCAGATCCAGGAATAGATTTTGCTTTTATCAGCCTACATACATACAGTGGGGAACCCTGAGCTGGGAAGATCAATTCAGTATCCTCCTCACCCATTAAACCAGCCTTCTTCTTACCTGTGTTCTTTCTGGTCCCAACTTCTACAGCACAAAAGATGAGAGTTCTGCTGAGGAAAGCTCAAGACCTAATGGTCAGGACTATTCCCTCATCCGGAGGTTAGGTCAACCATCACCAGGTTGATCAGCAACCAGAACCCGTGACCCCCCATTCCATGGCTGACACGTCTAACCATTAACAATAAAAAAAAAAAAGAGCCTACCATCAAAATCCATTGCAGACCTGATCATATCTTATTTTGTGGACATCTCTTGGAGATTTATACACTGCTTTTCTAAATTCAGCTGATAACATCTACAGAGCCTGAATCTTCCCCAGACAACTGGAATTAAGCATTTACAGACCTTAGTGAATAAGTAGCAAGTTCAAAAACGTAATTAGATAGCTCCTGAAATCCATCAGACTGGGTGTCTATCTGCACTTAAACTTTAGGTATTGAAATCTTAGCACAGCAGGGTTTAGGAATCTAGTTTCATCCATCTACAAATCACAGGAGATGAATCATAAAAAGCTCATTCATGCTCCAGGCCTCAGTTGAACTTCCACAAAAGCAGAAATTATCTGAAATCCATTGCTTCAAATTGCCTATGTAACCCTGAACTACCTGTATATACAAAGCGTGGTGAACAAAACCAGTAAGTAACCTAAAAGGTCACCTAGCCATAAGTATGCACAAATGCCTTTTTGACAGGTATGCTGAACAACCTTCTGCACTGCCTATGGAAACTGTGGCATCACCTCGTGCATTCCAGTGTTGCATTACCCTCACCATTAAAAGATACTCCTAATATCTATTACATTTTTTTTTTCCTGGTAATGAAATTTGTAATTTTGCTATCCTATCCCTTCCCCTATGCAGCAGCATTTATGCATAAATAGTATGTTTTAATGCAAAAAATTCCTTAATTCACTGAACATCTCAAGTTTCCCAAGTACCACTGACACTAAAATTATCAATCTCTGCTTCATAAAGTATAATAACTGCTTCATTAACACAGATAGAATTAGTCATTTGAACAAACCTAAATTACACCCATCCAACTAAGCACACCAGCATGATCCAGAAAGTTCCTAACTGCAATCAGATGTTATTTTCTATATCGGAAAGTACTGCGACCATCCTGACATATTTGAAGGTTGCTGTTCAGTTCTCCAGACCAGTAACCACATTATAAAAAGCACCATAGAATATATCAGTCTCTAAGAAGAGATTAAAGGACTGAGGTGGTTGGAGTTCTCAGCTACAGGACACCTTATCCCATTGGTTGGTTTGTCTGAATTAAAACTGGAGGTTTGGAATGACAACCTGCCACTTTCCCTCAGCCTAAATTGATATTAAACGAATTCAGGACAGAAACATTCTCTACTGCAACCCAGGGGAAAGCCTGCAAGATGCAAAAATGGTATTTCCTCTCAATAGCATTAATCGTTAACTAACCAGGGCTTCCAATCACTACAAGGTTGCATTTATTTTAAAGCAATACACAACATCTTATGTTAAAAAAGCATAGCTTTGTATCTTGAATGCATCTGCCTTTAATTGTTAATAAAAGTCAACACAACACATGCAGTACAAAAGGAATGCTTATAAAGTTAATCAACTGACCCATTGCTCACTCACTTCCCAACAGCTAGGAAGAACTGAGCTGTAAAATTTGTTCTGGGTAGGAACTTGGCATCTGCTATCATGTCAGAGTCCAAAGAAAATTAGCATCACAAATTTCAAATACATTGACTCAGCTCATGTAACTCAAAACTCACAGCTTTGATTTAAATAGCACTGGATTTAAATCCTGTCAGGCAGTCAGACCCACAAATGGGGCAGGAGGGATTCTGGCAAACAGGGAATAGGGGGCAGAAAAGTCCCAAAAGATTTTGCCCTGGTACTGTTACGAACTGTTTGACATCCATTTTCCAATGCCAGTAGTAGGTGTAAATCCATTCCTATGTCTCACCCATGAAATATTACCGTAGAAAGTCTCTGAATCCCATCCTTTTTGACTGGAAAGTGTTTCAGACATCATGCTAGGAGGAGGCCTTTCACTAATCTCTAAAAATGTTATTTTCATTTTTAATTACGACTCATCAGCAAACAGCAATCCTGTTCTCTCATAAGCAACTCTCAGCTTTAGAAGAGACACTTGAAGCTAAAACAGGGTGAATTCCCTACTCTCTAATATAAAGCATAAACACTAGTAATGAGAATCAGGACTGCAGAAGGAACAACCTGTAGCCTACAGGGTGGGCTGTTGGAAGAGTAGTACTGGAAAGGGTAGATTTCTCACCTTTGATAGATCAATCTCCTCACAAATAAACAGCAAAATGAGGACAAATCCTGGAATTCCTCATTATTAATCTATCTGAAACTACAGACAAGTTTACTTTTGTTTAAGAAGAAAACACCTGCTAAGGGAAATGTGTTTCATAACACTGTAAGGTGAAAGCATTCACAGAATTTACAGTAACAAAGGGAAGGTGAAATACCTTCTCATCAGTATTCTGTGGTGCTTTGCTATCTGAAATGCTCTTTTCAAAACACTTCTATCAGTCATCAGAGATCACACTCTTTAGAGGAGAACAGAATTAATGTGGCATTTGCCTTAGCTCTCTTCAAGCTAATTCATGCTAGAACAGTTCTGATGTCTTCTCTGTTAACTTGTACACCTGCTGCTGGCTTGGCATCAGAGGAAAACACTACCAACTTCCACACAGTGAAAATACTTTGGTTTGCATATTTTGAAGCAGCAGTCAGAAGCATTTCATCAAGCTTGTGAAAGGGTTGGGATTTCCAGAAAGGTACAGGTTCTTACATGACACAAGCCTGATCTAAAAGACTGCTCAGTGCTCATTGCTCAGAAAAAGATGTGCAGGTGGATGAAGTGCTTAATCCATGGTTTTACTCGTAATGATAGATACTATTTTGGTAGAAGAGCTTGTAGAATAGCATCTTCACCTATTTTCAGATGTCACCTTCCCCAGAATGTGTGTGTAACAGGAATTGTTCCGGCAGAATAATTAAGAGTTGAGATTTTCTAGCACATCATTTTCCCTTTACAGCACCATTTGAGGACATGAAGGAACATGAGAGCAGTTTGAACACAGTCTTATTACCCGCAGTATCTTTCCAGTGCCTGTCTTAACCTGGGGAAGAGGTCACTCAGTCCTTTGCAAGAGCAATTTGTAAGATGAATCAAGGATGAAGGCAGGACTTGGAGAAGGTAATTTCATCCAGGGCAAAGATGTAATGTCTTACTTATAATTGGACAGTCACTCGAAAGAAATTTCTAAGTCCCACACAGTTCTTTCTATTCATGTATGTTTCAGGTGTGGCAATTTCAAAGATACTTCAGAATGTGGTGCATATTTTGCAAAGCAAACACCAACACATAATTATCTCCTGTAATTATTTAAAATAGTTCTCCAACAATTTCTTTTCTAAATTACATTACTGTGCAACAGGAACCATTACAAATGATCATATTGTTTAATTAGGCAGTTTCTCCTAAATTCTTCTACAATTCAGATTTTTAATTAACATTTCATTGCTCTTAAACTGAGTCTAATTGCTAACAGCTCACATGAAATACGAACTAAAATTGAATCTTTAAATAAACTTCTATTCTGAAAAATGTAAGGAAATACAACGTTTAATAATTAAGCATTCCTTCAGCTAAAATCTTTACCTATTTCAAATGAAGAACTAATTCAACAGTCAATCAACACAACCTTTCTATGCACAAAATGCAAACATAGAAGTGAAGTAAAAAGCCCAGGCATTCAGCAGTCTCTGTTTCAGAAGCTAAAGGAACAGTACAGAAAAAAAGGGTATGCTGCTTCTTACGTAAAAAAGAGAGAAAAAAAAATAGCAAGCATGTTCTCACTTTCAGCTTCTGGAAGAGGTGGAAGGCAGAATTTTGCACTGGTTGAAGATAAAGGCCACAAAAAAAGCCTAAAAAGGCTGAAGTCATAGTGGGAAGCTACTATTTTGGGAGCAGGTAAGGGATTGATTTCTACAATCAGTGGAAATGTTTAGGAGACAATACAAGATCAGGAGGACTGTTCCTAAAGATGAAGGAAGCTATTAGAGAAGTAAGTATTTCAGATGTGCTAGATATTAATGGGGAATTATTGGGAAAACTAAGTGGAAGTAAACTCAGTGAGGCTGAGAGTAAAGCAAAAGAACCTGCTATTTTAAGGAAAGTAATCAGTGAGAAGGGCAATTGTCTTGAAAAGTGGAATTCAACCTACCCAGGGAATAGGTTGAAAGTGTCTCCTGGGAGAGGAGCAGAAAGAATGGAAGTGTTCTGGAGAGCTAAAAAAACATCGTTAAGTACAATAGCAAGGAACTATGTTATTGCAGAGGAAGGGTACAGAGAACAGTGATAAGACAATTTTACTGCAATTAGAACTCTTCAGTGACTTCAGAATAAAAACCCTATACAGAAAGCTTAAATAAGAACACCTATTTATGGACAAGAAAAGAGGAACAGCACCAGCATGGGGGAGTAACACTGGAAAGGTTATGACACAGGACAAGTTAGAGTTTGTAGGGGACCTAAGACATAACAAAAGAGGTTACTAGTAAGAAGAAATAGATGGGGAAACAGAGCTTATTTCTGTAATGGGAAAAGAGAACCTATAATGGATGGTGCAAGGAAGTCTTAAGTATTCAATACTAATGCTCTCTCAGTCATTCATTCTTCCCTCTCCAAATTAATTAATCTGGTTCTAACAGCTGAACAGGATTGTGGAGGAACCATCTGGGAATTACGGAGCAAAAGTCACCTGAATCAGGCCAGCCACCAAACTGCCCCTTACACACCTCTAGGAAGTAGTTGAAGAATATCTGTGAACCTTAGTCACCTCAAAATATTGTCAACAATGTGAATTTGTTTAAAGGCAAAAGAATTGGCCTAAAATTCCTTCTCTTACTAGTTCAGAGCAGGAATTTCTCCCAAAGTCTCCCTTCTTGGTAACACTACTGGAGCACACATGAGAGCCTAAAACGGTGTCCTTAATAATTCGTTGGACCTGTTCCCTTTTGCACAAAAAGCTTTACCAGCAAATGAAACAGACAGCAAGAATAAAAACACTTTCTAATTTAGATGACTAGGTTCTAGTCCTTGTCTCTTACCCAGAGTGAAAGCACGTTGGTAGAAAAGGTGGAGGATGAGATCTAGTGCTTAGATGTAGTTCAGATTTGGAAAATTTGTGTTTGTGCCTTTGAGATAAAAAATGAAACTGAATAAAGTTCTCCCACATCAAGGGTGAATGCCCTAATCACCAAATTAGTTATGGGATTAACAAACAGAAAACTTCCAATTAAGCCTTGGATTTTTTCCAGCCACAATTATTTGATGCATTCAAATGCTTCTGAGACTTTAAACCACACTGTTCAGCAAATTTGCTGTTTCTCAGTAAATATAAGCACGCTCATACAGCCCTAATGATTATTGCCTGAAGGTGAACAGAGAAGGAAATAAAAGTTATAATTAGCTGAGCCAGGATACAACTTTCAGACGAAGTGTTCAGCTGGCAGTGACAGCCTTCAATCCCTGCCACCCCACTTCCCTCTGGCTTCTTCTGGTGGACCCTCTCTGCCTGTGCTGCCAGCTTGGAAAGCACTGTGCTTCCTGCATGGCACAGCAAAACTGCAGAGCAGCAGCAGCTACTTTATCATAATACCATTTATGTTGCATAAATATGGAAAATTAGAGTGTGCTTTTTCATAAGACATGCTTTTAAGCTCCATATGTTGCTATCGCTGTTCTCACCCATTCTCACTCGCCTGTCCCCCTTCTCATCTTCACGTTTGCAAAAATAACACCAAGTTATTATTCAATCTTCCTTATAGAAAGCATATGTAGAGCACTAATTGGCAACAAAGGGTGAGAACAGTGTATTACCTAATTCTTGAAAATATTCCTTCTTCATGCATCCATTATCTCATTTTATCAGGCTCGCATCTGAGTCAGCAATTTTGCTCAGGCTAATGGAGGCTGAGGCGCTATACAATAGCCAGATGACAACAGTACCACCCACTTCATATTCAGTGCTCACTGAAAAGGAGAGAAATTTAAGCCTGGGAAAAGGTATAGGGAAAACAGTGTGGCTTTTCATCAGATTTGGACTTCACTGCCACTGCTCCTGACTGCAAACCACCAACATATTGCAGACAATTGCAGCCAACCATTCCAGAGCTGCCAGTTTGTCTGTCCTTCTTCTGGGTCTGTAAAACGTGTTATCAAAGCCATCTCCACGTCCTTTCCTTAAGGAGATTAGGAACTGATGAATTTCAATGGAGTTAGCTTTTCTGAACCTTTCTTACAGCTTTGCATGAGGAACCCACTGTTGCCAAGTTATGATTTTAAACTGATAAATTTATGATTTGTCAGGATTTTTTTACCTTCTCTTTATGTTTAAAATCAATAATTTAAAATGTTTCTGCTGTGTGCCAGCTATGTTATGCTATTTAAAAGTGAAACTGAAACTACCAAATCTCTTGTTTTCCACTGTAGGACAAATCCATGTTTGTGGTAGAAGTAAGGTTCCTTGAGCAACAATCTAAAGTTTTAAGTCCTTGCTTGTCATCTGGAGAAAGTGTACAACTGAGCTTCTCTGAAGAGTAGGCTCAATGTCCTTCAGGCCCTGAGAGGCCTTTCCCCAAAAGGAAAATACTGGCTTGAGAAAGCACAAGTTTAGCTATTTGCTTCCAGTTCAAGCATGATGGGATGCACCAGCCTACACAGTCACCTTTACACTCAGCAACCACATGAGAAGTGTGCCAAACATGGAAGAATTCACGTTACTGACATAGGAATGAGCAAAAATCATACATCACATGGAATCAAGCCAAACCTAAGGAACAAAAGTGACAACTCACTAAATAGCTCAACCCCATGCTGAATGCATGTGCTACACTATGTGACTTGTAACTCAACGTCATGCAGTATGTGCTCGAAAAAGGGATTAAAACAGGAAGCGTGAATATCTGCTTCCAAACAGAAGAAATATTGTTCACATAGGAATAGATATATTTAAAGAATTCCTCAAGGAATTTTAATATAGTTTATTTGTACTTGTTCAGGATAAGCAGCAGCATTACAGGTGGCACCCTGTGATTAATATCACCTACAGAAAATGAAACATTTATAGTGAGCTGTAATAATGGTTAATACAACAGAGACAAAAATTTGTTTTAATGAAAGTTACTCTGAACTTCCAATTAGTTCAAGAGGCAAAAAAACCTCTCTCAGTATCCAAGCTTCTAAACTTGCAAGCTTCATTTTAGGTGCCAAGAAAAGCACTCCTCAAAACAGTGGGAAAGAGGAGGTGTCCCTGAAGACTTACAGAAAGAAAACCTCTCTATCCAACTTTCAGCCTTTTGTCATCAGATATGTTTGTCTAACATATTTTAAAAGAGTCTTGCCTAATCCCAGTAGTTAATGCTGTATTATTAAAAACTTCACTTTAATTATTAAATAAATACTTGTCAATCTTTCTTACTTTCATTCTGGATGTGATTTTGCTTCCAGGCCTCTGTCACCAAAATTAAAAGCTTCATTTCAGAAATCTGTAGGTGTTAATTTACTGGAAAGCCTCTGCACAGGAAAGGGCCTACTACCAATAATTGAAGAAAAATATTGAAATACACAGAAAAGTTATATGAAAAACTAAGACAAAATTGTTTCATTGGAAAAAAAATTGTAAATGTATTATGTATGATTTTTCTCCATTACATATATATATATATATATATGTATCTCAGAATATCTCAATCAAGAAACCATTACTAAACCTGAGAGAAATACAAGAAGGAAGCATTCCTGGCTGGCCTCAGTTATTGTAACTAAAGATAAGCCAAATTACAGAAAAAATGTATTCTTAATTTCATCTTGACAGAAAAAGAAAATGAGGTTCATCTGTGTCCTTCTTAAAAGTTCTTTCAAACAAGAAAGCTGTGTAAGAGTTATTATTAGTTATATAAATCTTGGAAGCTTGTTGCAATCCAGACTGTGATTGCTAAGAACTATAGAGATAAAATCACAGTAAAAATTTAGCAATGATATGGTTTATCTACCTAAAGCATTAATGAGCTGCCCTATACTCCTCCTAAGGACTTCAACCTCCCCCTGCCCAACCTGTTTTAGTTCCTTATTTTCATCACCATGAGGTCTTCATTTGACCTGGGTCTATGGTTTATCCCCTCTATTCACAAAAGCCCATTCATCTTCATCACATACACTACTCCTTTCTCAGAAGTCTCTGTTGCTTCACTCTCCCTTTCCAGGTACCACCAGTGCTCTTCCTTGCCCTTCTCTGGGTACCTCCTAGCATCCAACTTGTATGTGATATATGTGATATATAGGCTTAGGAATGATGACATTTTAGTACAATTCAAGTCTTTTTCATGCCTCTCCTGTGAAAAAGCTGCTTTCAATTATCTCCCTCAATTCTTTTATGAAGTCCATGCTGCTGATCCCTGTGCTTGGATCATTTAAATATTTGCTTTCCCTGCACCTACTTTTACTCTTCAAGGCACTTTTATTAAATAAAGCAAAGTATACCCAGTGACATTCACCACCACTGATTCATCTACTCTTCCTTCAGCCCAGCCGTCCTCTATTTCAATACTTTCATTTGAACTCCAAGAAATCTGAACTGACCATCACGGAGACCTTTTCTATGTTCAGGATTTGTTCCTCAAAATCCCAAAGCATTTCCTGTTTCTGCTTCTTTCTCCACATATAATCTTGCTGATTTCTTTGAAAAAAAACTAAATAAAAATGTATTTTGGCCATTGTCTTAATTTCAATCCTACTTGCCATAGATAGAAATGAGTCAACACGGCTCTGCCATGATCCCCATCTCTCTCTCCTCTACAACTTGTGCTTCCCACCTGTCTAATCAGTTAGGATTCATCTCACCTCACTGCTAACACATCTGCACTGTAAATGTCTATAATGCAGCCAGTTAGACTCAGCTGGTAATTTGTCTGCCTTCTCATCAACAGGGAAATATGTTCTCTTAGGGCACAGTTCACCTTCCCCTAAGTCACCTTTTAAAAGAGGACAAATGCGTTGTGCCCCCAAACTGTCTGCTTGTCTGCATCATCTATAATAGCAATCTCAACAACTAAGACAGGTGTAGCTGGCTAAAACTGAGCAACAAGACAAATCACCAAGCTGCATCCCTATCCACTCTAAAGCTGTCAATGCAGGTTCAACATGACTGAGAAGCATGCTGTGCTTCCTTTCTTGTTTCTTCTGATAACCACCACACTGCAGACCTTGGACCTGCGATGTGTACATCAGGTTTAACTCTTCTTTTTTAAAAAGATCTGTTTATTCAGGAGATCCCGAAGTCCCACACATGTTTTCAACTTAATGCAGAACTGCTCTTCAAATCTCCTCCCTTGATTCTCCACTGCCCCAACCTCAATAAGCCAGGCAGATGGTGCTCTGCTCTTGTGCAAAGGTCATTTATCACATCAGCATTCGCAGTACTGACTGACACACTGCACCGTAACAGTAACTGGAACAATATTGTACTGTTCTAGTTCTTGTTCTCCTGAAATAATTTATTCTCTCATCTTAAATTTAAAACACTAATTCCTAGGGGCAGAGATAATATTTCTGTTCTGCATTTACCCATCTTGCAATGGGATACACTATCATGACTATGCCTTTGAGGTATTATAAATATAAATAAATAACAAGCACACACAATACACACAATAACACAATTACATTGGTTCTGCTTACAGCTATGCAATTTTTCTTGGGCATTAAGCAAAAGAAAAATTAGATGTAGCAAATGCTTCTGTGGGACCCCCCCAAATTATAATATTTCCTTTATTAGAAATGCCACATAACAAATAAAAGAAGAGTAATAGAAAAACATTAGCAGATTTGCAAAAGGACCAAACAGCACAGATATAATTATGTCTACTTTATTGCTAATTTGTTGGGCTTAGAACACTTCTGTACATTTACTTTCCTCTCTTATCTTGACTCAGTTTTAGTTCCCTCATTTTGCAGTAGCTCACGTACTTGATGGACTTGACAGCACTAGAAAAATAAGGCAAGCCTACAGCCAAAGTTGTTGTCACAAATTCATCCAGCTCTAGGAAAAATATTACAAGAATGCCCTACTTATTTTGATATTCTGCAACTGTAAACCTTTCCAAGTTTTCAAAGGTAAGGTTTTAAGAACAATTCTTTCCATTTGTAAGAGGTTATTTAGTTATTCCCACCTGTCAGGAAAAATCAGAAACTGCCTTTTTGGATGACAGGCAAAAGACTATGCAAAATCACCCCTGTAACCTGAAGTCTTTTAAGATCTCTTAAGGTATTTTTCAGTTCTGCTTATAATCAATCCTTCACTAACAGGATTTTTATTCCCCCCCCCAACCATTATCTTTATGTTGAAGAAGCATGAAGATATGAAAGGGAGCACACAACTTTTCAATGCCTAGACTATTACCATATTTAATTATATAGCTACTAGATTATATACACATACAAGCAGGGAAGGGCTCATTTCCAGATCTTCAATTTGAATTATTTTTCTTTAATTGTTGTTGATTGAAATCAGTGTCTTAATGTTGCACAGCTTTGTCTTTTGATTACTGCATGAAAGTAAGGCAACCAGTCGCAGGAATTTTTTCTCAGAACTATAAAACAACACAAAATAACACTTTCCAGTTCTTAACTTACTCCTATTACACATAATATAGCAGAAAGCTCACTTGTATTCTAGTAATGCAGTTCATATGCAGATGACAGCCAGTCAGTGTCAAGGGAGTAAAGCTTTAACACATCTTGCCCATAACACAAGAGAATCTTACTTTGGTTATAGGATATAAGGTTTTTTGCTTTTAAGTTGTCCATTCATTTGCGTTTTTTCTAACAACGTGTTCTTCTATATGTTGCAAGCCTTTGAAGTTGATTAGAATACCATCGAGTTCCTTGTTCAACCTATCAAAGAAGATCTATCTGCAGCCCAAGCCAGGCAGGAGTGATGCAAAAACATACCAGGGCAAACAAGAATCTCTCTGTTTTGCTGTTGATATGAACAAAGATTGCTATTCCCATATACAGCTCCTGAAGCCTGATAGGAATGAGTATTTATGATACTGAAATCCTATAGCAGTAAAAATAATTACAGTTTCAGACACATAACAAATACTACTGAATGTTGTGCAACTTGCAACTAATAGGAGAGTTCAAGAAGGAATTTTGCAGAATAATACACTTTTAAAAATTGGCTATTGTGTGGAAACACTCTCATCAAAATAACGAACAGCCTACAACCAACAGGACTTGTATACATGTGACCTGTGCACGACTGAGCCAAGCTTTTCAGAGACAAACATTTTAGCTGAGAAAAAAATTTGTAGATTTGTTCTACTACAATTACTGATCACCTAGCTTTACTTCAGGGTGAGCTTTTTGTTTCTGTGGACAACAGGCATATGCCCTTGAGCATCCACTGCTTTGTGCTCAATATTCTCACCCACTCTGCTCTGTGCACCAACAGGGAACAAGAAACTCCCTCTTTCAACCCCTTGAAGGCCAAACGCAATGTGCATCTCAAGCATCTGAGCAGCTGGTGACACAGGTATAGTCTGTGCTTGCCAAAGTGAAATCTGAAGGCAAGACTGCAAGCAAAAGACACAATATAGCTACTGGCAAAAAAACCTGAGAAAATACACCAAAGCAGCAAAGAAAAGACAGTTTCAAATGTTTGTAGTGACCATTTCTTACACCATCTTTCCCTCCTCCTTCAAGCAATTTCTTCCTTGATGCATAAAGAAACACCTGACCCTGAACACTTCTGTCATGGTACTCCCACCTCAGCCTTCAGCCTCCTCGCTAAGTTCACTATGAAGTGGCACTTGCTCTGTGAGCTGAGGCTAAGCTGCAATAGCCACTGGCATAATACACTCTTTGTACATACCCTGCATCAGCTTGACCAATCTTCTTGGTTTGCCAATAGGAAATAAGCATTCACAAGTCAGAATGATTTTAAACATGTTTTCGTGATACTCTCTGTGTCACATTCAGCAAAGAGTTTTAGTTTCCTGACAAGCGTAATATTTTTCTTGAATTTTTTCCCCAAGTAGTTACTGCACTCCTTTCAATGATTTCTACACTGAGAAAACTCAGGAAATATAGTGCAATTCATCCAACTTGCATTTCACAAACTTCAAAAGGAATAAAAATGTTGTTAAAGCTGCATAAATGAAAACTAAATCCCACATCAGATAGAAGTAAACATAGCAAGAAGCCAAATGAAATGCCACCTCTTTTTCTGTTTTTCTCCTTGGACTGCCACACACCAAACATTTCATATGATCTATGAGGTTTCCAGGATAATAAAGCAAAAAGATACATTTGTATAATTCTTTTTGTATTTACAGCAAGACAAATTGTCTTGTTTTGAAACACCAAGGCTGATTGGAGTTGTACAACAGGGTATAAAATTGTCATTGCAGCAGTCTGTGTTTGTGTATAGTCAAATATCACATTGACAGTATAAGAGGAGTTCATTGCACTTTGAAAGAATTCTATCTGTACATTTTTGTCTGAACTAAACCCATCAAACCTCGCTTTACACTTCTAATCTTCTAATTTTACTTTGTTTCTTATGTGTACAGATTGATTCAACATGTGAATGCAAACCTGGAAGAATATCAGAAAGTTATTTTTACCTATGTTGTGCTGGCTTCACTGAGATGTTTTGGTATTTACATAAAACATGTTTTCCACTTGCAATTTTTCTTCTGTTTATTCTGTGAAAAACTGAAGTGATAGCAGCCAATGTTTTTAATGGTAGTGCCTGAAATTGTCACTCCAAATTTATGCTTATGGCCTCCATAAAACCAGACATATTTTAGAAGACATTAGGAATCACCCCATTTTCAACAAATTTATCATAATCCGAAAATCTTCCACCTTACAGACCTAATAAGGCCAGATGCTTATGTGTGGCACAATTGATGCTGTTCACTTACACTCCAACAGAATCCCAGAGAGTGTCCAGCATCCACATGGAGAAATCTCTGCTGTGTTCACAACTGTTTCCCCCAGTCCCTGAGGTCTGGGGCCGTGTATCAGTGCTGCAGACCAAGCAGCAGTCTTCTGCCATGTTGTGCAGTTGTAAAGCAGCAGCAAGGACTTGCATTTTGAGTGGGACCTGTTCACTTCAGAGAACAGCACAAGGACAGAGATTTGGGGCAGATCAAAGGGTCCACAGAGCTCAGTGTCAGAAGCCTACAGAGAAGCTTAAGTGAGCATGGATACACTCCTAGCATGCACCAACTTTTGATTCACGCACTTTCTAATCCAAAGGGGGTAATTTTTGACTTCAGTGGATTTTTCTTTCCTTAATTTGTTCAATGCCTTTGTGAACCTCTAAAAACTTAGAGCATCCACTTGTTATCATCCAAGGGGAAAAAGTTCTATACCTCAAGTAAACGTTGCATGCAGAAGTATTACTCTTACAGAGTTCTGCTCATACCTGTCATCTATCTCCAGAATTACAACTATTGACAAGATTTTCTCATCCTACCAAAGCAGACTTTAGACTAAAAAAGACTATCCATTACTAAAAATCTCCTTCTCCCTGAAGTGAGCCATGAACAGCAGCTTATCACTCCTTCCCAATGCAGAATAAATAGGAAAACTTCCCAACTTGCTTGGTGAAGGCGCAGAATGCCCTTCAACACCTGCACTCCATATAGGAAAAAAAAGGGAGGTGGGGGCGGGAGAGAGAAAGAGCAATTCAAGACACAAGGGCCATCAGAGAAGACATACCTCATTTGAGATCAAAAGTAAAAGCCTCAAAAGTTAATTGCTTGATGTAGTTAGGAATGTCAACTGACACGAGCCTTTTTTCTCACATCTCTATAGTGACAATATGCATTGGCTTTGTATAAAGCACTTGCAGTGGGAAAGATGAAAACCAGGTAAACTCTACTGTGTGGCTGTGAGTTTGGCATGCTTGAGAATGAAAAGTGAGCTGAAGAGGAGTATGGTATGCTGGTCACAAGAGAGCAATTAATCAGTAAGACAAAACAGCCTCACATAACACCACCATCCGATAAAACACAGTAAAATCCAGCAAAATACCAGACCCTGCATTTCCCTTGGTTGAACTTCATGATGTTCCTGTCAGCTCAATTCTCCAACCTGCTAAGGTTCCAATGGCAAGCGAAACCTTTGGTGCATCAACCACTCCTTTCATTTTGTATTGTCTGTAAACCTGCTAAGGGTGTACCCTGTCTCATCATCCAGGTCACTAATGAGGATGTTAAACAGTGCTGGTCCCAGTATAGACCCTTGGGCCACACCACTGGTCTCCAGCTGGACTTCGTGCCAGTGATCACAGCAACACTTTGAGCTTAGCAGTTCAGTCAGTTTCCAGTACACCTCAGTGTTCTACTTATCCCCAACAGACAGTAACACAATCATTCTGTAGCAAACTGAATTAGACAGAAAAACACAGAACCTTTTAGGGCAATGCACATCACTTTGTGAGGTGCTTCAATCCAGCTTTATTCACCTTCAGCTGCAAGGTGACTGCTGTGAAGAGAGGAGTCAGATATCCAGTGCTATAGGCACTGTCAGTGCTGAGGTTCACTAAAGGTACAGACTTTCACTGACGCTATTGCTCCTTGGCTTTTCTCCCCTGAGATAAAAGACAGGGTCTTCAAGTGGGAAGTGTGTGTCCTAATATACTACTGAGGCTTTTATCAGTAGCGTATAAAAATTGATTTCCTTAAGGAGTGGATTGCCCTATAGCCATATGGATTTTCTGGGACATACCAGTCATTGTGATGTCTGTCAGATGTCACAACTCCACTAGGAGGAACAGAGCTTACAGCAGGTCCAGAAGGAGGGGTTTCGTGGTTCAGCTTTGCCCACACAAGCCTGCCCATGATCATGGTTTCTCCCTCTGTCCCACTGTATGCCCTGTCCAAAACCCAGGCACGTTTTATGGAGCCTGACTGGACCCATAAAAAACCCAAAGAGTCTCTCACAGGCCTAGTCTTGAATTTGACACCTGCTGCCTGGAGTTCAGCTGAACTTGTGAGATCCACATGGTGGGACAGGATCCACAAACTGGCACATCTGCCATCTGTCCAATGGCAGAAAGACTATGGCACTAACATTTTACAAGTAGCCGGACAAACTCAGAGGCCACGTGCAAGTGGGATGTAGAAGATTTTAATCTATTTAGTGTGTCCAATGCTTTAATTCTTTTCAGAAAAGTGGGATTTTGCTTAAGAAAAAAAAATCAATATCGCTTCTGCCTCTGAGCCTTGCTTCTGAGGGCTAAGTGACCCTTGCTCCTGATAATCCATACAGGGCCTGTTCCCTATTCTCTTCTGTTTCTCAAAATCTATTTTCCCCAGGCACTTACATATGTGATTAATTTGTATATTTCGCATTTTGCTGTGTGTGAAAGTCAAGTTTGCTTACAATCGTAAATGAACTAAGCTATAAATAAAATCACTGTTCACTCTGTTTACAGAGCTCCTTTCCTTTTCCAGATATTTCTTTAAATATATATTAAGCATCTTTATTACAAACTGTTGGTCCCATTTAAAACAAGATGAGAAGGCATAGGGCTAACTTCACCTTTTGTAGTTATTTGCCACCAGACAAAATTAATATAAATCCACTGCTATTCTGTTACAATATGATTTCCACACTTTTGCATCCATGAATCTGGAGCAGCACACTTTCCAGCTACAATCTCACTATTAATTTGTAAAAATTAAGCCATTATTATATTTTGCCTCTAATAAAGTCACAGAACATACATAAAGTCGCACCTAATGCAAATTCTTAACCAAAATTATCTATAGTTTGGTTTCCAAAATAAATAGTTGCAAATGCTGAGCTACGTACAAATATCTCTCTTCCTCATTATTCCAATCTTAAAGAAATTACTGAAAAACTGCAAGTTTACTTCTGTTTTACCAAAGATCATTGAGAATTTCACAATATGTTTCAGAAAATCCCAGAGTAGCAAAACATCCCAAAATGTTTGCAGAGGATAAAGCAGTCTGGCAATAGACTGCTGTCTGTTGATCCAGTGTAAAAATGCACAAGTGAGACATAATTCAATAATTTGAGAAGAGCATGGAAAGGGATGATTTACAAAAGCTCATCCATGTTTTTTTTCACCTGTCAGGTAAGCTAATAAAGATTTAATTGCCCTCTGAAAATCAAAGCTCAAAAATGCATGGGAAAAATACTCAGAAATGAAATGAACACCCACAAAAAGAAGTATTAGGAGGAAAAAGCAGGGAGAAAAATTATGTTCTGCTTTAAAAACCCAGCTGTATACTACCATCATATACAAAATCCATTTTCTGTATTTGATTAAGACACAAGTTTGCATAAAACTCTCATCAGAAACCAGAAACTAATAATTTAACTGATGATCTCTACACACTTATAGGTGGGGGCTTTTTTCTTTACTCTCTTTTCGACAAGAGTGATAAAAGAAGACATGGGAGGAGAATGTCAACACTACTGCCTCTTCACAGGTTCAGTTCAGGAATCACTTTGGAAATAGGAAGAGTTGGTGGCCTATCCTGAGTTTCCCTGGCAGAAATCAATGGCGTGTCCTACATAAACTTGCGCAGTGCAGGTCATGTACCCTGTATCTGCCTTCAGTAAGAGTCCTGGTTATCTCCATAATGAAGTTACAGAGCTGAAGGACTTCTTATGAAGGAAGATGAAAGCAAAGCATGCTTATTGCAGAAATAATTTTATTAATATTTCCAAATTCAGAAAGGGCTTATTCAGTGTATACATTAAGCCTATAGAGCCACTAATTCCAGCTTGGGGGTCAATTAGAAAGTAGAGCCTGTGCCTATAGACAAAAACCTAAAGCTGTACCCTCGTTCAGGAAGGAAAATAAGGAAACTGCAGGGAAAGGCAAGAAAGCAGAGGGGGGGGGGTGATTTTCTTTTTTTTTTTTACATCAGGAAAAAATAATAGAAATAACAAAATTCAAAAGATCCTTTAAATCAACTTTCTTCCATAAAGAAAGATTCAGGAGAACTTCAGCAAAACAAATGAGTGTCACAAATCTTCTGGAAATCCTCTACAGTTTTAAGTCTGAAAGATTAAAAAAAAGTGAAGTGTCCTAGTTACAGGGGTCAGGATCATATTATCACTATGTGGATGTAACCAAAACTGTATATTCTACATCCTCTCTGTCATTTCTGACTAGCTGTTAATAATGGATCATTTGCAGCAGCTGCCCAGGGCACACCTGACCCCTTAGGCTACAAGCTGGGTGCTAGAGAACCCTGTGAGGCTCCCGAGTTGTGTCTCTCTTCACACCAGTGACTCAGGTGTAATAACTCCCCACACACACCCCCCCACCACCAACCACCCAGGGAGGCATTAGCACCTTCACACCCCGCCTGAGGGATCATCTCTGCTAATGGGCCATAATGGACAGATATAATAGGCAGCTGCAATGACCTAGACCATCAAAGATTCAAAAAATATCCCATAACTCACTGAGTGAAACCACCCCTTGCTAAACTCTCCACCCTGGGGGAGGTACTGGGCATTCCCACCTGGACCGGAGCATAGATAATCTCCGGGTTTTGTGATATCTGGTACCACTTATTGGATCCAGAGGAAGATGAGAACTTCACAGGATTGGAACTCTTGACAAGACTGCAATCATGACTTGTTCAGAACTGCAACCATCATCCTCACCAACAGGCTTCCTTTTCTTTTACTTTGCCCTCAGGGGGCCAACGTGATGCTCAGCACAGGGGCTAATGAACACCATTCTGTTCGTGTCCCAGGGTGCTGGGTTATACATCTCTCTCTGTGGGTTAAAAACCAGTTTTCTCTGTATCACTGTATTTATTGTAATCTTTTTAGTAAAATGTAACTCTGACTTTTGAATTGGGTTCATTTCTATAACCCGTTTACTTTTAAACCAGCACATGAGGTTAGTGTAGACTTTGTTCCATCTGGCCATATCAGACAGAAACTACCATCATTTATGACATATTCCAGGAGCACTCTAGACAAAATTACTAAAAATTAATTTTAATGTATCTTTGAATACAAAATATTAACATCATAAAAACAAATTTACACCCCAGGTAAATAACGTAAAACTCAAATGCATGGTCCCTTCATGTCTAGTCCAGCATTCAGCATTACCTTTTTTTGGGGAGAGGGGTGGGGTGAGTTTTGTTTTGCTTTGGTTTTTTTTCCCCTTAAATAGATTCTTCCAATCTTCAGGTTCCATGTAAAACTTGCATGGATGTTTATAACTGTGCTAGAAACTAATCTAACACTCAGTGTTACTCCAGGGTCAAAGACATTGGAAAGTACTTCAAATACCCTTCTGTCAACATCAACGTCCAGCCTTTGTACTGACCAGCTTCCATTGCCAGTGCAAGAACACCTAAAGCCATTTATGTCAGTCTAGCACCATAAAAATCTGCACAAAATCCTACTTGCCATCTATGAGGAAACCATAAGATGATTTCTTTCAAAGTTTCTAATTACTATTTTTTGAGTGTTTCCCTGAAAAATGCAACCATTCACGTTGCTCACAAAACTGGTCCAACATAGAAGGTAGGACATTGATCTCACTTAATATGAGCCAGCAGTGGCCAAAGAGAACAAAATCCTGACACATTTCCTTTTTACACACTGAACTGTTCAATCACATCCTATCTAGTAAAAAACTAAAACAAACAAAGTCATATACCAACTGGTCATATACACACACCTTCGTGTACCTTTAGGCTACACTAAGATGCACTAGTCACGAACGCACAATCAGTAAAAAGGACTTTAAAGGCAAGTAACTGGGTTTCTGTGTGTGAAGAAATAAGCTATTCATAATACAACTGTCCTTTCACAGATTGTGTACTATGTAGATTAATTGCCATAACAGAATCAAACACAGGAAAGTCACAGAAGTAGTCAGTGCATTTCTTAGATTACATAAGAAAATGAGTATGATTATTTTTCATATTGTTCCAAATAGAAATTTATTTTTCTCATTAGCAGAATAAATTAAGTTATATATTTTGATAATTGAAAAGGAGTTATTTTGTTTCCATAAGTTAATGCAAAATTTCACCATTATCAAATACTGCTTATTTGTAACTAATGATTTGGGAAACCTTGTTATAGCTCTGCTGCCAATGCTGATTCTTTCAACAATTCTGCTTTGAGCATGCTAATGACAAGTAAAATACAGTCCTATTTTAATCTCTGCAGCATCATTCCCCAAAATTTTTATGGGAACACCTTAATATTTTTCCACTGACATGAGCTAAAAAGTACTTAAACCACTTAAGTGACACACTGAGTGCTTGGTACAAACCTCCCACTTTCCTCCATTTCGGGGCTTTGAGAGCCCATCAGGTTCACCAGCACTTGTCATTTTCTGTTCCTTAAAGTACAAATAGCTTTCTACACAGGAGAGGGCCAACAAAGCAAAGCAAATACACAAAACTAACCAAGCAAGCACTCCCATTGTCCAACAGCTTATCTCTTGGGCTTGGAGAGAATTTGCACTCAGATTCCTTTTCTTCTCTTTTAGGAGTGGGAAGGCAGAAGCCAGGTGTAAGGAAGCAAGCAGGAAAATTGCTGCTTATATCTAAACTCACAGACCTTGTGGAAGCATCACAGGAAACTCTCCTATTTTTTGTAACAAAACTTAGTACATGGGGAAATTTCTTTACATTCCAGTTTCTACAGGCAAGTAGACAATCTCAGCCCTCGTTTCTACACACACACACCCCCCTGATCTATATTTGCTTCTAGTCTTCATTAAGATTGAAGTCATGTGGCTACAGCAAAACAAGGAATGTATATTCATTACTGACCAGGCAGAGGTAATTTGTGCACAAGGGTAAGCGACAGACACACCACCCTGTGACAGCAAGCAGGTTTGCATCAATCACAGCTAGATTCTTGGTTACAAAGGCAGGTGTTGTGTCTACTTTAACTCCTATAAATCAGACCCCTTAGAGACTGTAATTTTTTCCCTCAGAACCATGTTTTTTCTCAGGCCTAAAACTGATTGGGGTGGTCTCCTTCTTATTGCACACCAAGAAAAAGATGGTGTAGATCTGTAACCACCATTGTGGTTTTCAGAAGCCTCCCTTAATTCCTACACTCTTCTTCAAATACAATGGACCTGTTTCTTGTGTCCTTTCTTTACTCCTTTCTAGACAAGCACTGGGATAATAAACTTCAAGTTTTGCAAAGTAGTGAGCAGAAGCAGTTGTAGACTCTTAAAAATTGTAAAATAACAACAGCAACAACTCCACTGAGTAATATATTTAACCTTGCAGTTGTCAGCTAAGAAGGCCACATAAAATCAGCTCCTGCATTTTCACAGCAGACTCACCCCACACTTTAGTACCTCCCTAATAAGGCTATTTACAAAAAGTAAAAAGTAAACTAAACTTAAAAAAAACAAATGAACAAACAAAAAAACCCACCAAAAACAAAACAAAAAACCCAAACCAAACCAAAAAACAAACAAAAACCAACCAACCAACCAAACAAAAAAAAAACCACAACCCACCTAACAACAAAAAAGACACCCAGAGATACAGCTTGAGAAGTTCCTAAAAGTGAAGTAATTAGTCATGGACAAGCTGAAAAAATTCCTTGATGGTAAACTTTCAATCAGCACATTTAGAAAAACCATAATTTTCTATAACAACAAAAAAGAGTTAAGACTCATTTTCTCAGAGTAAAACATAATGTAGATAGGCCACCTCATAAAACACATTAGAAATACTCTTTTATGTCACCATTTTGTTTTCAGGAGTGGAGTGGAGGTATAGGAACACACTCAGATGACCCAATATCCTGATGTTTTAGCAAGAACTTTGCTTTACTGCATGCCTGTTGAGAAGCCAGGCTGTCAAGATTATGCAACATTTCAACACCAAGCCTGGTGTTTCTTATTTAAATAATTTACCACTAATGTTCTCCTGTATCTGTCATCCTTGTGCTCCCCTTCTTTTTTCTGAGACTCATGTAGCAGATGGCATGGATAGCGTGACATAATTTGTTGCTCCAGCACAGAGAAGGAAAGTGACAGGTTGAATGGGGCTTTGAGCAACCTGGTCTAGTGAAAGGTGTCCTTGCCCATGGCAGGGATGTTGAAACTAGATGATCTTTAAGGTTCTGTGGAAGCCAAGCCATTCTATGATTCTGTGAAACCATTGCTGAAATCCTGGACAGGGCCCTCCAGAGCCAGGACTCACAGTCTGAGGAGAGCTAGGTCTGAATATTAAGTTGTGTAGCTTTGAATGGTTGATGTTCTTTGTGGTATCTTTTCTAAGACCCTTCCTGCCCCTTCTCTATTAGCACACGAAATACACAGGGTGTTACATGTTTTTTCTACTGGATTGGAAGACACATTGAGGTTATTCCCAGATCCTTTCAGGAATATAGACAAACAGCTCTCTGATAATTTACAAACCAATTACCTGCTTAAAGTTAAGTGGCTTAAAAAAGATTTCTTGAACTAAATGAATCTACAGCAGTGTTGTGTTTAATGCACAGATGTTCTGAGTAGCAAAAATCACAACCTAGGTACTTGTCAGTAAGCTGCTCTCCTCTTATCACAGAGAAAAGGGCAGTGCAGCATCCTTGTCTTTGGCTAGCTCTGCTTAATAGACTATATGGAAAATTCTCCCCTAACATGCAGCTTCAACGTAGTCACAAGAAGGAGTAGGAAAGTGACAGGTACTTCAGGACCTGTTATAAAATGAATAAAAAAATCTTATATGGGCTTGTTTGTCAAAATTGGCAAAAGAACTGAACAGAAATCTCTTTTGTTGTAAATTTTGCTAGTATTTTTTTCCTTGAAAAAACAGATTCACAGAAACAACTGTATCCAACAAACTTCCGAGCAGAAACAGGAAGGTAGAAACTCAGCTGGTTTCTTGAATACTCATCTGATGAGATGCCGAAAACCACAGACTTCCTGGAAGTGCAAATCTGTCTTCTTATTCAAGAGACTGGAGTCAGTCTTTCAGCTCACTGCAAGAGAGTGAGGGGCTAGAGGAGGATGGCTTTCCAGTGTGGATCCAAACAGCTCTGGACCCACAGGCAGCAGCAGGGCTTGCCAGGTGCTCAGGCACTAGGAGAAACTAGGACTCTGGTAAATTAGAAGCACAGAAATTGAGTTGCAAGTTTATACTCAGCCTCCTCTCTTCTTTCCTTCCCTCCCCTCCCCTCTCCTTCCCTTCTCTTTCCTTGTGTTTTTATTCCTTGAAAATCCATCTTCCAAGAACTTTTGTTTAAAGGGAGATTTTAAACTTCACAACCATAAAATGGAGATTGAAAATTACCAAATCAACTACCCCATCCTACTACGAAAGCTGACTGTTACCAACAAAACTGTAAGCAAATGCATTATACTACATTTTGGCTATATTTGTGTGCATTCTGCACAAACGACACAAAAGAGCTTTCTGTTTCTCAGAGCCCTGTGTTCAGTGATCTGAATTTCTCTTAGACCTTAAGATTTCCAAAACAACACACACACACACAAAACAAAAAATAAAAACGCACCAACCAAACAAAAAACCAAACCAAAAACCAACCAAACAAAAGGAAAGAAATTTGTTCAGGTGTATATTGTACCTTCTATTTTAAACTGTCACCTAGAAAAAAACATTGAAAATACTATTGAGAGTTTCTACATAAGCAATGGGACAATGTGAAATGCAAGAGGCAGAAGAGTGCAGAACCATCTACCTGTAGGACACAGGATATCTACTTACCTAGTACGTTGACCTATGAAGTAAAATACTTTAGGGAATCAGGTATCCTTTTGTTTCTTCAAGCACTTAGATTAATTATGCATTACACATGCAACTCCACATTCTCCCATTTACTAAATACAGAGTAGACCCTAACTGAAGTCAATAATACACAGTAAGGTATTCTCAACTTGATGCATAGCATGAATAGTACAAACACTTCACACACCATATCATTTCAATATGAAGATGCATGTATCTTCCTGCTATTATAAAGGTAAGTCTACAATACCAATATCTAACATCACACTGAGAGGACATTCTTTGTTTTCTCAATATTGTCAGTACTCATATACTAGAAGGCATTGTGGGAGTAACTGGACCATATTCTTTTAAAATTTTACCACCAAACAGCAGAAAAGGTGGCGTTCCTTTGGTTTTTTACCTTTTTTTGCCCCCTTTGATGGAAAGGCAAGGCTCCCCTGCTAAGCGACCTTTGCCAGAGACTAATTCACTGGAAAATTGCTTCTCCAGTGCTAGTTCTTTTTTGCCCTGAATTGCATCTGACTGTCTCCAGTGGCAGATTAATAAACAAACACAAGAGACAGTGCCGAGAAGGACTTCACCTTTCCTGATTTCAAATTACATGTGTTAATCATTGTTGTGATTACTACTTTCAATATTTGAAGTCTATTTGTCTAATACTGTAACTATCCCACATAATAATGAGAAGTATAAAATTTGCCAGTGCACATTTTCTCCCAGATTATTGATGCTTCTCTAAGGCTTCTATATAGTCAGTCACTGAGGTAAGAAAGAGCTCCACGTAAAGAACACAAAAGCTGAAGGAAAAAAAGTCCTTTCAGTTATTTCTAGGAACAAATGGGCAATTTCTCTGGATGGCAATAGGTGGGCAGGTACCAGATAACAGAAAAGAGTTTCCCAAATAATAACCAAATTACTGGTTTTCTCCAACATCTTAAGATCTTTTCTACACTTTTCATTTCAGCATGCTACAGATCGTGCTATGAATGAGGCAACACAGCTTTGTGGGAGTCCTTGGCAAAGCTACAGACAACACATCACCAGAACCATCAGTATTACTGCTGGACAGCATCTCCAAACCAAACTGACAAGGAAACAGATTGGCTTTGCCTAATGAGAAGCTAACCATTTGCATCCCCCATTAGATTTGGGGGTTGGACTTGATGATCTCCAGAGGTCCCTTCCAACCTTAACTATTCTGTGATTCTGTGATTAGTATGCATTTTTGTGTCTCTTACGTGACATAACTGAGAGAATAAACTTTGTTATGGTGGTAAAGGCTATTATTTTCTCAAGCAACTTACAATGGAAGTGACTACAAGACTACAAGTAAATATGTATTTCAAACAAAATAACCAGCATGTATAACTTACCTCTTAAATAGCAAGGAAGCATCTAAATATGAGCAGCTTAACAGCAGTCACATGAATAAATTCACTTCAGTGACAGCACTTGCATTATCATTGAAAAAAAAATTAAAAATAAAAACATTCCCTTAGTGCAACTGATGTGCCGTCTCTTTCAATGAAATTTTCATTTGCCAGTCATTATCATTTTGGCGGAAGACTAAATTATTTGCTGCTTGTCAGTGAGGGGCAGAATGTAGACGAAATATAAGAAGTTGACAAGTTAGATGATAGAAATGAATAAAATTTATGTTCTTATGAACCTAATGGCAAGTAATTATCTCTGAACCGGCAGTACAAATGCGCTTTTTCATCATGAATACCTGACATGTATTAGAAATTTCCAGAAGACATATTATTTATACAGTAAAGCAACAGAGTGGAAAACTGGTTAAATACATGGCTTCTGCATCCACCATTTAATAGAAAAATTTACTGAGTGGTGAACCTTCTAGAAATGTTTTACACCATGTTAAAAGGCAGTTGTTAAAAAACAAACAAACAAACCAACAGAAAATACCCCCTAAGTTCCTAAGTCAACATTTTAACTTCTTTGTTTGTTTGTTTGTTTTTGTTTTGTTTAACAACATTTACCAGAATCCTAGATTTGGCTGCATCATATGCTCTGGTCATTAACAGCATTAACAAATCTATCAGAGAGAGCTCATGTGTGTCTATGCAATATCACAGAATATACCACATCCTAACTATAGTATTAAACTGTAAGTCAGCATCCAGAAAGTTGCAGATACAGAATTATGGTGGACGGTGTTCTTTTTCATGTGCCTATGTACACTTACATACTCGGCACAGAAGGCTTGATTCATACTTCCTTTTTTATCTGAGCTAGAGTCTGTGCCTCATTTGGATGCATGGCACTCTAGTCAGCATTTTGTGTATGACCCTGTACCTCATTTAGCCAACAATATTCAGATCCTTCTAAAAAGACAGAATATTTAATTTCCTTGTAGATCATACAACATTATTCATCCCCTAAGTACTTAAGTAGTTCACTAATAATTTATCCTCACAGTATCCCTGAAAGATGAACAGCTGGTATTATCCAAACTTACAGATAAGAAAACAAAACACAGAAAAATCAAGGTGAAACAAAACTGTTAAAAGTAGGTGCCTATTTTGAATATCCAGATCACATTAGAATACTGAATACACAGCACAGCATAGCTACAGCTGCAAACGTTGAAGAGTAGCTGGAAGGAGCCACCAGAGGAAAGCTCAGTGAGCTCTTTCTGCTCTGAGCTGAACCACTCTTGGGCACTCGCAGTGACAGCCCATGCCCAGCTCCTCCAAGACATTGTTATGGAGCAGCAGATACAACACAGCAGCTATGGGAGACCCAAGTCCTTCTGGAGCAGCAGTTGGAGGCCAGGCAGGCTGTACTACGTTGACTCAATGATACTAGATGCCAGCATGTTGGCCATTGCATTGTGCCTATAGTTGTCTTGGAACACAGTTTTCTTTTTTTTTTCTTTAAGAAAACAAAAGCAAAACATTAAAACAATTGGGAGAATATTTGCCATAAAAAGTTTCATTTAGCAGTCCTGCATAAAAGAAAATAGTTTTCATACTGAGAAACATCAGGAATTCATAAGGTGCCTTGTACATTAGTACTGAAAAATTAAATGCATATGTCTTGGAAGTTTTAAGAAGCAAATTAAGCCTACTCAATTTATTTGGTTTCAAAGTACTTTCATAAGAGCTAAGTATTTTTAAGTTATGTAGGAGTACCAAAAGTTCAACCTGTACAAAAACTGTCTCAAAGAACATCTTATATACAAGCAGGCAGGATTTGCTAGATGACTTTTGGAGTTGATAAACCTAGAAGTGAATAAGCAAGTATGTCTGATACTTCGATAGCGTTATTTTTGTGTAACTGTACTTCATCAAAACCCCCGCGCATTGCCTTGTAGAAGAACAATGCAGAACAGAACAAAGTCCTTCACAGAACTGAAAACTCCAAGTGGATATAAAAAGCTACATTGGGCAGATTGCCTTGTGCTCTTCAGCAACATAGAACCAAGTCCTTCCTCCGCAAGAGGAAGGAGGTAGGTGTGATTTGAGAAAACAGGGCTCTCAAAGGATGACAGTTAGTCTCACAAGCGCCACCCCTATGCTCTCTTCCCCAGAAGAAGTGACCATGCTCTCCCATAAGCAGGTTAACAGGTCATTGCTTCAGGAAGGAGGACCCAGGACTTCAAAAGAAATAGGAATTAAAGATCTAAACATCCAAAGTAAACACTCAATTGAGATTAGCAGCAGTCCTCAAATAAAATAAGAGCTCTTTTTTGGCCTGTATCAGTCAGCTGTGAAGAGTGAAGGAAAGAACCAGTTCTTAGTACTGCTACACTGCCTGAAAACACTGAAAACTGGCAGTGTTCTGGAGAGTCACTGGGAAAACAAAGGAAAATGATTATGTATTCAGACAAAGAGTACTTTGGTACCACACAACTTAAGCATCAAGGATGAATTTCACTAGTCTTTGAGGATTTCCTGCAAGAATGTATACAAAAGTGAAACAGAAAAACTTGTTCCTTTTACAGGTGCAGTAACCCCGGAGATGAAGCACATTGTTCATTCTCAGCCACAGTGTATTTGAAAGACTGCATACCTAAAGTGATTCCTCTCTAGGTTCTTCTATCCAGAGGTCTAAGATGAGGGTATAGCTCACTTGCATTTGCTCCCATTTTAATACAGCCCCCCAATCACCACAGCAGTCCCACGGCACAGCAGTGTCCTACTATTAAGTTGGCAACTCAGAAAGTACAAACAATGAAAGGAGCTTAGTTAAGTGAAAATCAACTTGGCTGAAGTTAAAAAATTTTCAGTCAACACAGAAGAAAATCAGTTTTACTGCAGTATTTTTCTGTCCCATTATCAAAGTTTTCAGTATTGAAGGGAAAACATGTCAAAAAACAGAATCCCCTCACAGCTTGCTTTTGAGGCTGGGACTTCAGAATGAATTTTCCATTTCAGCATATAAGAAACACACTGCTTTCAGCAAGTTTGTTTTCACTGCGTTATTTCATGATATACAGAAGAGGCATATTACTGACAACAAAACTACAAAATCTATGTCTTTAACATATATAAGGCTAGATGTTATTATCTGAGAGCCATCAAAGACTAACAAGTACCAAGAAACATTAACTTCTACTACTTGTGTGTGACAGTGGGATAGTATCAGTGAAGGACCACAAGACAACAGCATTAGCGCGCATGCACATCCTTCTAACAGAATAGTTAAATACAACACATTTCCTAACTAGAAATATCTGAGCAATCAGTCTGTACCTAATACACAACCTAGACTGGAAATTCTCTGCTGGGTTTATTGTATTTGAATTTTGCCCCATCAGCAGAAGGAGTTCTTAACCCCGACTTGTGCAAAGCATCTCATACTCCTTGTTTCTAAACTGGTGAAACATGGGTTTGACTGACAGACCACGTGGTGGATAAGGAACTGGCTGGATGGTTGCACTCAAAAGACTTGTGGTCAATGGCTTGATGTACAAGTGGAGAACAGTGGTGGATTGGTGTGCATCGGGGTCAGTACTGGGACTGGCACTGTGTTTTGGTTGCAGAGATGGGGCAGGACTTAGCACTGTGTAGGTGGATCTGAATTGTTATTTTATACCAGCCATTTAACTGCTGGGGAGCATGGTTTTGGGAGGAAAAGCTGAGCACCCCACCAGATGTGCCCAATTTTTGCCTCACTCTTGCTCTTGCTACTGGAAGAAGGTTGCCTGCCACTGCTGTTCACCCCTTTCCACTTTCTACAAGATGCAGTAATGGCACATGGCACTGAAAGGAAAAGTGGCAAATGGCAAAATCGATGTAGTGCTGAAAAACAGTGCCAGTGGGGAGGCTGCCGGCAGAGAACAGACTGGGGGGGAGATCCCCCAGCTCAGTGGAGGGGTAGAAGTGGAGGTGCAGAGCCAAGCCCAGAGGACAGGCAGTGAAACCTGACTCAGATGACCTGGATTTTGAGAAATTTCTTTGCCATTGTTTTCGGCTGGGAGGTGGGAAAAACTAATGGCAGGATCCTCCCCCCACTATCATTGCTTTTGTTCCTGATGGTCACATGAAGTGGCACGTGGGAATGGTCACCATCTTATCTTTGTCTGTGGAAACCATGTGGACATGACCTGTGGGGACTGTCTGCCACCTTGGTTTTGTTCTTGGTAGTGAACACCTTTTCATGGGTAAAACACCTCCTTTTGCATACTTTTGTTATTAATCTTTTTCTTATTATTGTGTGCCTCTTATTCCATTGCTCTGTGCTTTCAGTAAATTGTTATCTCAACACATATTCTCTGCCTTTGTCCCTCTCCTGGAAGGGGAAGGGGAGTGGCTTAGTTGGAGCTTAGTTTCCAGCTGATGTGAAAAACCAGCACACACCGTTCAACATCTCTGTCAGCGACTGAACACACGCTCAGCAAGTTTGCTGAGAACACCAAGCTGTGTGGTGTGATTGATACACTGGAGGGAAGGGATGCCATCCAGAGGGACCCTGACAGACTTGGGAGGTGGGTCTGTGTGAGCCTCATGAAGTTCAACAAGGCCAAGTGCAAGTTCCTTCACGTCAGTCGGGGCAATGCCACAGACAAATACAGGCTGCGTGGTAAATGGATTGAGAGCAGACCTGGAGAGAAGAACTTGGGGTGCTGCTGCATGAAAAACTGGTCATAACCTGGCAATGTGCACTCACAGCCTGGAAAGCCAACCACAAAGAAGCATGGGCAGCAGGCCAAGGGAGGTGATTCTGTCCCTTTAGTCTGCTCTGCTGAGATCCCATGTGCAGAGCTATATCCAGCTCCAGGGACACAACATAAGAAGGACATGGACCTGTTGGAGCAAGTCCAAAGGAAGGTCATGAAGCTAATCAGAAGGCTGGAACACCTCACCTATGAAGACAAGGTGAAAGTGCTGGGGTTGTTCAGCCTAAAGAAAAGAAGGTCCAGGAAGACCTTAGAGCAGCCTTCCAGTATCTAAAGGGGGCCTGTGCAAGAGACCTGGAGAGGTTTTGGTTTTTTTTTTACAAGATCCTTTAAACTGAAAGATGGCAGGTTTAGATATTAGAGGGAAATCCTTTACTGTGAGGTTGGTGAAGAACTGCAACAAGTTGCTCAGAGAAGCTGTGGATACCTCATCCCTGAGAGCGTTCAAGGTCAATGGGGTAAGGAGGGCTGGAAGGAGATTGTCTTTAAGGACCCTTCTAACCCAAACCGTTCTATGATTCTATGATTTATTAAAGGAAAATTGTACTCATTCAGTTTGTTGGAGTTTTACAGCCTTCTTCACTCCTTCTGACCTGAGAGCAATCAGTAAAGAATTTAAGATGTGTGGTTGACTCGGGGAAAAAAAAACCAAACAAACAAATCAACAAACCAAATTCAAGAAAAAATCAACACACAGGCAGCAAAGGCAGTATGCTTACTCCACCAGTGTCTGAATAAAATAGAATTAAAATATAAAAGTTTATACCACACATTTGTGGGCTTATCAAGAGGACTGTGAGTACTTGAAAAATTTTAAAATGCTGAACCATCTACCAGAAGTTAGATACTGAGTTAAATAACTTAAGTCAAGGCACCTGCATTTTCTCCCATACACAGCATTTTAAAAAAAAAAAGTTGATGTTATAACACTTTTATGATTTTTAAAAAAAAAAAGTTAAAGCATTCTAATAACAAAATTTTAAGTTAAACATTAGAGATCTAGTGTCTGCTAATAGTTGTGGGAATATGGGCAAAAGAAGTGTTTGAGCTGGGCATTAAAAACGAATCCTCAATCTCTGAGAAGGGAAAGGTTCCCTTAACGCTGCTATTACTGTTTCTCAGCAGGTCGAGACATGCAGTAGCAATTTGGTGCTCCCAAGTCAAAATACTAAAGGTTTAAGGTCAGTCCCTATTGTCCTAGTAGGAAAGAGAAGATAAAGCACTAAACAGCAGCTATCTTCAGATACCTAGGATTATACAAACCTGAAGGACTCCTTTTTATTTCAAACCCATGCTGAGCAAATCGAGTTAGTTCTTAAATCAGAAGACTCTGCTACATTAGCTTTCTGCAGATACATCATTACAGCTGTCATTGCAATAGTTTTCTTCTATTTTCTGTAGAAACCACAGGCAACTGTACAACTTTAGAAAGTTCTTCTATTACATACAGATATCTGTTTCTCTTCCCTCTCTCTGATTTGAAGGACAATAGATAAAATCTCTCATTCAAGTGAATATGCTTTCACCTCGTTCTTTATGTTCAAGTTTCTATTTTTATTTCTTACTCCCAATTTTTTAAAAATGTGCAGTAGTCACACCTGTTTCCCTTAAAATATTTAAAAATTCACTGATTTCAGCCCATGTTTTAGTTCCAACTGCATCTGTACATTTGGTACTTACTAAGTCAGTCTGTGAAGATGGACAGAGACATGTCAGTTTATCTCAAACACCTCTAACATGCATGTCTGGATGGACATAAAATGCCCTCTGGAAAGGCTTTCTCTTTTTTCTCACCTGTAGTGACCACAAGAAGGCACATGGATGATGAGTTTGGACCATCCACTTCTACTCTCTTATCCCATAAATCCACCTTTTGCAGGATCAGTCCCATCCATTATCACCACACCAGAGTGCACCCTACAGTCCCACCAGAATACATCAGTTCTTGTACAAGAGCTTTTTTGACTTACCCGGCCAGTGTCCAAGTCATTCCTTGACTCTCAGTGCGTACACTGCCCCATGCCCGTGGAGCTCATTCGCCTTCACCTACCAAACCTACTATCTGACCACAGCAAAAAACACATTTTCATCCTGTCTAACCACGCCATTTTTCTTTGGAGCACTTTCTCCTTGGCTGACCCATAGGCAGGGAAGGAAAGTACAGTCAAAACCTTTAAAAAGCATCTCCACCTTCCTTCAAATTGCTCATGAAAAAGTATATCTTCTGTGGTTTTCTGCAAAACACAACACCCTTACACACTGCAGAGCACTGGTTACTCAGGACTATTGATGTATACATGCAGTTCTTCCCCTATCACCCTCTTAAACAAGAAGTCCCTTTATTTTCAGGCTTCCCAAATCCAGTAAGCAAATTCATTTTTTCTACCTGTTTTTCTTCCTGTTTTCCTTCCATCATCCTAAATTTGAGGGGATCTGGGTGTTTTAAACTTTATTAGTAAATACAGCATTGTGAGTGTATAAGCCTCTATCCAATGGCTACTGTCATGCACATTACAAACAGCCTACTGCTCCTGGGTTGTAAAACTTAATTTTTTTTTTAAAGAGAAATTACAGCATCTCTCTATCCTCAGAACAAACTCAGAGGATTTACCGAAGACTGAGAACGTTTTGTTAAAAGTATTAGCAAACCATGCCTAGTACAGCCACCTCCTTTGAGGATTTTGCAGCAACTTCAGTAATTCTTTTAAGAATTCCTTTTGGAGTTAAAATCATTTGCAATGATCTTTCTTTTCCCATGAAACAGAGAGCTAAGTACCGATTTAGCTCACTAAAGCTTAATCTTTAAGTTAAGGTGACTAATTTAGCACTATAACTACCTCCAAAGTATCCTTCACATCTCAGTTGCCTAATCCTGAAGGGGCCTATCATCCTCTGTTGACTAGAAGGAAAGTATAAACAATTGCATCACTATTGCAGGTTCCTGGGCAAAGTGTGTAAAAGCAGATAAGCTGAAAAAAATGTCTCATGACTGTGTTATGAAGCTTAAACCCAAAGTTTATGTTTTTGATAAATAAGAGACAATTAAAATCTCAGCATTGTGGCAGGATGGTTCACCCTGATAAAGTCTACAATCTGATCACAGAATGATTAGAATGCAAGCCACCATGCAAGTTCAACTGCTGCTGCCAGGGTGTTGTCTTGGTGTTGAATTATGCTAAAACCAGCCTGGTTCACCAGACTTTGAATGCATATCCTGCTTTTTTGAAGTAGGATTTGACATATAAGTTACACTATTAGCCTTTAAATCTGTGACTACCAGTCCATCACTTCATAACTATAAAAGCCCAGTAAAACTTTCATATGGCAGATTCTTCCACATATTTCCTTGAAGTGTGGAGCTTCTCCTGTGAAGCAGGGATGTCTCTTCATGGATACTCCATAGGAGTTAAGATAGAGATCTGCCCACTGTCTCCCATGGTGACTTATATCAATCTCTACTTAATGATTGTTACTTTTGCTAGCTTTGATAAAATTGCTTTAATATAACTGCTTTGATACAGTGCACTATACTACTTTATGCTGTATTATACTTTCCCAGTACATTTTTAGCTTTTACAGTGTGTAGTAAATAATTCTAGTGAAGATCTTTCATCTGTTCACTTTAGTGTTCATTTGTCATAAGAAATAATTCACTTTCTATAAATAGATCCATTTTGGCATTATCTGCGGGAAAAAGTGACTTCATCACACCTCTATAATTCCTTAAATTTAAACTGCTAACACAGTCCGAGGCTAAGATAGGATTCAGCTGCACCTAAACCCTTCTCTGAGAAGCAGTTTGGAAAGCAAGGGAGTCCTTCTTAGAAAGCAGGTGAGCCCTTTCTGCACACGGTGACTCCACAGCAGGGCTTTTTTTTAATAACTCTGTCTAAGCCAACTGCTCTCCTGTGACAAGCATTAACCAGTTTTTAAAATTCTTTTAATTTTAAAGGCAGAGTAGTAGTTCCAGACCCTACTCCATGATTACCAATTTACCACATTTTGGAGAAAAATAATAAGGCACAGCACTTTCACAAAAGGGGTGATAGGGACATTTAGGGCTGTGGATACATGCTGGACACTTGTTCCTTCTCCATGTCAGCAGAGCACAACCCAGTTCAGCAGGTTAAGGCAAATGTAGAACAGAGTCTGTGAGAGTTCTTGTTTTCAGTGTGAAGCTGAGCTCATTAAGACATGCCTGAAAAGTTCCAGTTTCAAATTAGAATTCTAGCCTGCACTTGTTACTTGTTTACGTCAATGGAGCCCTTTGGCCTTTTCTTTTTTCTGTGTATTTTATTTTATCACACACACGGGGTGGTCGCTGACCTCATTTGGACTGTTTTCCCCTTAGCTGATTTTGAAGAAAAACTGTATCAGCATCAATAGGCAAATTTGCTGGTATTCATCCAAGCATCACAAAAGGTAAAAGCTCATATTTCCCTGCCCTGGCATTCATCAAAGCCAGAGAGAAATACACAAAAGAAAGGGGACATTCCTGTGACACACATCCAGTGATAGGAAACCTGACACGGCAGCAGTTCAGTGCTTCTCCATCACAGTGCACAGGAGTTACACACACTGCTTAGCTGAACCCCTGGAAATGGCTTAATTTGCTGTAATTCTTACTTGGAATCCACAGTCACTTCAAGAAACAAATTTTGCCTGGTGGGCAGCTAGATTGGTTATGCCCACCTTTTCACTTCAACTGGTAAATAATTAATTTGATAAACACTGTCAATATTCAAACATATCTGATTTCAGGAGGTAAAATCTAAATATTTTAGATTATCTCTATTTTTCAGTAAGAAACAGGCTAGAAAGGAAAAATAATAGAATAAAAAGGAGAAAGTGCTGAGTCTGTTGGTCCGATACAAGTGTTACTACTTTGGGGATTCTGCTTGTCTGATTGAAGATTCAGAGAAGCTCCCTTTTTCATCTTTTCTTCTGCACTCTCAGTGGTGATAAAGGAATGAAGTGGGGAAAAAAAGGTTACCCTGTACTGCTGAGCACACCACTGACTTAAAGGAAAAACTGCCAGGTAAAATTGGGTGTCCTGCTCAGAAGTAAGGCCTCTGATCTGTGCCACCCTGCAGAACCAGGGAACAGATCTATCTACTCACATAATTCTGCAGAGTGCCACTTGTTAGACAACCAGCGCAAATCAGGTGGATAAAGAACGGAACAGTCAGAGCAGGTCAGGCAACAACAAAAAAGCCACTTCTGTGACTTGCAAAAGAACAGATTTCATCTTCCTCCTCTCCCCAAAATTAGTAGTTTTGTAGGAGAAAAAACAACTGGACAAAAGAGAGAACAAAACAGTAATCTAATGTATGAGAAGGAATCAAAAACTCATGACAGGCAAGGCATGAAATAAAGGATTAAACTGAAGGACTGTAGTGGATCAGGCATTTGAACAATCAAGTTGAACAAGTCTGGTCAGCTTGTTCAGCGTTTGAATTTGTGCTGAAAAACTCTGGATTTTTTTGGAGTGGCTGTGTGGTCGAGCTGGTCTACTTTCTAGCCAGCTCAGCCCCTTAACTAAGATAACTGTATGGCCTCAAAAGAGTTCATGTGAGCATAGCACAGAGGTGTGAAAGAGCAAAAACTTGCCTTTTTTTTAATTAGTTGAGCTTGCTGAAAAAGTACTTGCTCTGTATGGAAAATGTTCTGTTTCTGCAGCTAACAATGCCAATCTCAGACAAGCAACAGTGAGAATGTGGGTGCTCAATGGCAGATTTCAAGTTAAGCTGCTTTGTAGCATGGCAGTGTTATCTTCAGCTATGTAACAGTGTTGCTAATACCTTGAAAATCTCCATGCTACAAAACCTGCAATTTTTGTTTCCGGACATACTTTTAAATCAATATGCTTTAAGGGAGTGCTCTGTGACACTTGAGAATGACTGCTCTGACATCTGATCTGTGTGGCCCCTGTAGAAATCATACAGACCCATTTCATTCACAGACCCTGCCACCAGCCCACTTGTATTCCTAAATAATAGCACATATTCCTCATGTGTTAACCACCAACTATTGTGTCCCTTTGTTTCTTTTTGTTTCACATGCATGACACACCAGGCCAACTCTAATGATCCATGGGACTGTGAAACAGGCAAGAGGCCGTGGGATTCCTTGGCACTGTAAACTGGGTGCTTCCCAACAGCCACTGTCCTGACAGGAGCTTTTCTAGGGAGTATGAGCTCATGCTACAGCCTTGAACCCACAACTTTCTGCCATATGACTGTCACTGTATCTCAAGACATGGACTGAAGCACTGGAACTTCATGAATTAGAGAATTCTGATGTGGTGTTTCTAAACAATCATGTGATCTACAACTTGGTCCTACTGACCTCCTTACCACTTTAATTTTCAGTCCTAGTTTGTGACAAAGCACCAACTAGAAAATGTGGGGAAATACTATATTTTTACACACTACAATGTCACGCCTCACCCCATCCAGCAAAATACACAACAGAAACGCCCAGAAAAACAAGAAGCCAGGATCCGAAAGCACTGCTGGCACAGCACAGTGATGCATCCCTTGTGAGTAACCTGAGATGGGGCCTGTTGAGATCCCCTGTGGTTTCCCTTGGTTTGGTTTTGTCCATCTGCTCTCTTAAACTGGTAAATCATTTATTTCATAAAGACCACCAGTATCACAATGCATGTCAGCACGCAGATGGAAGGAAAAGAAAATTATAAAAACCATGGTGAAACCGGAACAGTTTTCCTTGAGGACAGACTTAAGATAATCATTTGGTGTCATTTACACCACTCTTTTCTTGCTTTCATAGCCATGAGAAGCAAAAGGAAAGGATGAGTCTTTGTTCCAAATACATGGCCAGATGCAAAATTAAAAGCCTAGAGTAAGACTGCAGCACCTGGCAGAGCTGACCATAAAAAACATGCCTGGGAGATGCTGTGCCCAAAGCTCTGCAGTTTCCAGTATGGCAGGTGCCTCCTGACTCCATTCTCAGCCCTGAGACCGCCAGAGTCACAACCAGCTGATATTGCACTTGAACCCACCCAAGGGCCCAACCCAGTAAATTCTCAGGTTTATCAGCATATCTTTTCATAGATGGCAATCAGCTAGGACCACATCCCTGCCTGACCCACAGCTCCCACCTCTCAGCACATTTCCCAGCCAGGGCTATGAGCAACCACATAGGGGTTTACCTTGCTCAGGAAGATGGACCACTGCACAGCTCCAAACTGCACTTCACTGCACCAAAGACAGAATAAACACATGCAAAGCTAATATCAGATTTAACATGGGCATGTGTATTCCATGTATTGTAACCTTCCTAGATATTCCAAAACCATATTGCTTGATCCTATCCTTTGGTGGTGCACATAATTGCAAAAATCTCAGCTGCACACTTCAGCTATCTTTGTCTGTCACTGAGGGTTTTTTGGGTCAGTGTTTCTGTAATACCATATAAATTGATGTGTAGGACCACGCATTCACACAAGCCTCAAGAAGCACTGTTTAATTCACTGACTGAGGAAACTGTACCTGAACTGAGTAAGGACTGTGTTCCAGATGGTAGCACCTGCATTCTCTGCCTCAGGAGAAGAAAGTAAATAATCCACCATCCTATGCTTCTCTTCAATATGCTGAAAGCTAGATTCCCACACAACGCTGAGTACTTGTGAAGCCCTTCATTTGCCCATCTGACCTCTAAGGAAGATCTTAACCTCAGTGCATTTCTCAGCTATATCCCTCCAAGTGTAACAGAACAAGCTACACTTGCTGCTTTTCATGTTAGCAGCACACAAAGACTCTGGGACATTTCTCACATCATTTTTTGATCAGAAAAAAAAAAACAAACCAGATTTTTTTGTTTGTTTGTTTATTTTGGACTTAGCAATCAGTTCAGGTTTTAGTTTGGACCCAAACCAGTAGCAGCAACAAGACCATATAAACTTAAGCCTGATACAGCTTTATTCAAACCAAGAGTGTAATTCTGAGTGATTCTCACTATGGCATGGTGCGGTGCTGGTCAGCACCTCGCTTGCAAATTGACCGTAGGTCTGTAGATCAAATCAAACATTTTAATTACCTTGTATTTGCATGAAACCATTACGTCTCCTATAATCGCCACCTGTAAAATTACTGTAGGGATAGAGAACTTCATAACCATCTCTGAGGCAGCCAAGCATTTTATGCTGCCTCCTTGGCATCATTCATGTCTCACAATCCCATTAAACAGCCAGGTCTGACACCTGTCTCTTTAACCCACTCCCACAGATAAGCATATACATCTGCATGTAAATGATTAACACTCCCCTCTCGTGAAGCCACACATCCTTGTGCTCCAGTGAGAATAACTGCTTATACTATTGCAAATGATAAAGCATGTCATTCAATCCTTGTAATAAAAGCTTAAAATCCAATATGAGGTGATGAGGGTGTAAGTCAACATGAGCAATTTGGACTCAAGGGTAGTTTTACACTATTCATAGGATAAAGATGGGTAAATTGCCTCTTCTGGTTCCTATACTTTACTGTTATCCTAGTTTTCAGACTTCTGCCAACAATAATCCATTACACACCACTCAAAACCCTACAGTGATGATTCCTCTTTGTCTGCTCTCCCTCTTAATTTTGGCATATACCTTACACTGGCTTTGGCTGACAAGGGAAAATGCAAAGTTGATGTGTAGAGTGGTGCAAATAACCCATATTTAATACCTATCAAAAAGTTTACTTCTTCAGTCACCTTTACTGAAACCTTAGGAAGGAGTACAATATTCTAGAAGATACTTACCAGTGGACTCCTATCCAACTGCAACATACCTGTGCTTCCATCTTTTAATACAGTGAAGGTTTCTATCATAAGTTAAGACAAGTGTTCTCCCCTTCGCCATAGGTTTCCAGCCATGAATACCTGAGTTCCAGAGGTGCATGTTTCTCCTAACTGCACCCTACCATGAGACACTAATACAAGCAAAAGAGAAACAGCGAGGAAACACAGATAAGGTTTTAAATTGAGCTGGCATTATTTAGTTAGAAAACATTTTTCTTCCTATTTCTTCATTCTCATAGGATAGTATGATTTGTTTCTACTTTTAAAAATCTATTCACAGAATCACGATGCATGACCTTCCCTTCTTCCACTAGAATAATATCTTCTTAAACTGAGCTCACAATGCATTTTATGCCTCACAACTGCTGCTAGAAATGTTATTGCTCTTTTCCCAGGATCAAGCAAATCTCCACTAGAGGGAATGCCTACAGATGCAAAGAAACCAGACCTCCTACCCCCTAAGTGTTCCTAATTCTAGGTGCAAGAGTAGTGACACCTGGTTCTTTTAACTTTGTAAAGCCATCTTTTAAAAATCAAATCACACTGGTAAATTTACTGAAACAAAATCAAAGGACATTCAGAAAGATAGGCAAGTAGCCCTTTAGAGGGAGAAAGTGTCATATCAAAGCATTCCAAGTCTTACTCAGCTACTACTGACACAGACCTTTTTGTGAAAACACTCTCATTGCCTGCAATTTATCAGCTTTGCCCAACCTACCCAAAAGGTGATCTAAGGGCTCATATGCTATTTCCATGGGAGATGGGACATTAAAATAAAATATATTCCAGCTCTTTGATTCCCATTGATTTTGTGGGTAATACAATAACCAGAATGAGATAGCTGAAACCAATAAAAACTGATTTATAGCATTAAAGGCATTCTTTATAGCACTTATTTATGGTACATTACATCTGAAATCCAATTTCACAGGCTGCTGTTTGAAACTTTCTGTTCAATCATAAATACACTACATACAGCATAGCTCAGTGCCACAGAGTCAGATTATACAAATGCTGGTGTTCCCAGAAGGAACTGCACTTCTGCTGCAATTGTGGTAAATGAGTTTGACAGTAATTTTTCCCAACCAACTTCCAATCAAAAAATTCCAGTCAGCACTCAATAAATTTAGAATATATGATTACTCCTTTAATCATAATAAAGACCTATTTATTAATATCCTTCAGTTATTGAAAAGCATTAACAGATATCACAGAAAACAAACTTGGCATATGTTACATGATAAACTACTAAGTACATGTAAGTGTGCTAGCAGGGACAGTTTGAAAAGCACACAGAAACAGGCTCCTGTACCACCCCCGTTTCTGGGCATGGGAACATTACAATCCTACTAGTCTGGTTTTCTAAGGGTGAAAAGAAGGAGCCTCCTCAGTGCATCTCAAAGCTGCTCACTTCAAAGGAACACACCACATCCAGGTCACTTACTATAATCGTTGTCAAGAAAAGGGCAAAAAATCAGATCTGACTTTTACAGAGGCACTGTCATCTGAATCTGGAGCAAGTTCTTATTTATTTGAAAAGACTTCTCCCTGAAAGTAAAATCACTGCAAACTATGTTTGTCAGGCTTTATACAAATTTAAGTTGAAAGATGTTTTCTCCCTGTCTCTGATATGAAGGCATACTTTGTGTGATGTTTCCTTTCTTGGTTATAAAAGATTATTTTTAAAGATGTAACTATATTGATGTGTTACAAAACAGAGTACCTGCAGTGTTATTACTCAAAGAACTAATGAAAAAAAATTATATTGTGGCATATCACGTTGTGCTCCTCTAGAGACCCTACTCCACAGAGAAACAGAGCAAGACAAAATTGTGTATCCAAACATACAGGAGTACTTCTGATCTTTGGCTCCTCAGCTGTAAAGCCACAGACTCCTCCAGGGAACAGAAAATATATCAGTATTGTAAAAGAAGACAGTGGTTGGAGACCTAGTGAGAATAGCAAAAAAAAAATGTTGACCTGGTGAACATTTAGGGGAAGGGCAGGGAGACCCCAAATCTCAGGTTGCCAGTGAGAGCAGACTTGACCTGATACGTGTAGTTTATTCAAACCTCTGCAGGAAGCAGAAGGGATGGTAGGACACTTTCAGTGAGGCAACCTGAGACTGCAAAGTATTAATAATTTAATATCCAGTCTTTCACACTCAGAACGCCAATTCAAATCCATTTCACGTCAATGGTGGTCCAAACTTATTAACTGGCCTGCATGTTGAAATTATATGATAGACTTAATTGGTTTCTTGTGTGCATGAGCTAAAGCTGGCCACTACCTTTGACATTCATTACAAACTTTACAATGCTTGGAGGCAACAGATGAGAAACACTCTCCCAGAATCACCTCCCCCTCCAGTGCAAGCTGGACAGTTCCCAGGAGAAACTTTCCCTCATATCATAAACAAAAGGAACCTACCTGACATTAAAGCAATATAAAAAAATACACTAATGAGAGCTTGTTAGCATGTGGCAAGTATTTTTCCAAGAACAATTACTGTATAACAGATTTATTTACTTCTGTTTTGTTTTGGGCATTTCTTTGCCACTGAAAGGAAGGTTTGGCCTCTAAAAGCAAGTAATTGAGTGAGACCACACAGTTGGATGACATGGAGATGAGAAACCACTTGAATGCTTGTATTCCTTTACAGCTGTAATGCAGTGGACCCAAGGGTGAAAAGGGTGAAGGCAGAAAAGCCTTCTCCATTTCCCTTGACATCATTTAAAATGACTTGTACTTGAGAAAATACGTGACTGTGAACCGTCTTGGATGGCTTCTGGACATTAAACACAGATTTAGGAGCCTCGTGGGGAAAAATATTTATGTATATTTCACTGAAATAAAAAAATACCAGAGCACCTAGTCTGAGTTTTAATGGAATAAAATTAACTAAACTATTCACGTGCACATCAAAATTTCACTTCAAGACAAGACATATCTAAGTATGTATTTCCAATTTTAATGACATCTTCAGACCAAAGCACCTTCCACAGCCTTCCTGCATAAAATGAGTAGTACAGATACAGAAACGATTTTTTGCAATTTTTCAGCAATCCACTGTTTTGCTTACACTGCACTTTAATTTGTAAAAGAATTTATGATGAGTCTGCTCAGAATATTAAATACAACCTGCTCGCACTTCAATGACCTTTCCCATGGAAAAATGTCCCTAACCAATCCATGAAACAACAAGTTTGAAAATCTAAAACGTCTGTGATCTCTCTCAAGTACAGATTAATAGGGCCAGCAAAGTTTTTAAATGAGAGAAAAGAATTCAGTGAGTCGATCAAAATTTAAAAAGGCCTGAGGTCATCAGAAATCCTTCACTCAGAACTATGTAGAGTATTAAACATATTGTTGTATACAATGTATAAAGCTTAGAAAAGGACGTAAATCACTCATATTTCCAAATTCTCTACTAAGCCACTCCAGTGGGAAAAGATTAAAATTTATAACGGATAGTTCACTGACAAGTTCTGTTTTCTTAGAGGTTCAGATAAGAAGATGGAATTAATTTGAAAATTAATTAAAATAATAAATCTGTATTTTATGTTATATATTGCAAACATGCATTGAGTCGCTTCCTTCAGTTCCAGTAAAGTACACTCTGTCAGATGGATCCAAAAATACAGTGATAATGCTAAAAGACATGAGACTACCTTTAAGCAGATAGATTACTAAAATTATAATTTATTGTAATTTATTTTTTCCTACAAGATCAAACTCAAAGATAATACATTCAAGTCCAATTAAAGAAACTTTAAAAAATATTAAATATAATATATTCCTACAACATCAAGAGCAAACTGGGCTGCTGCAAATATAAAAAATACAAACCAAAAATGTTATGGACTACAACAACACTTCAAAATTACCCTAATGTCTTTTTGTTATTTTCTTTTAATGAAATGCATAGCTCCTTAGACGTGCAGAAAATGACAAATAAAATGCTGATGCGAGTGTAATGCTTCACACTGACACACAGCTTTTCTCTGGATACCTGAATAGGAAATTAATAGCATAACAGACACCAAAGTAAACACCTCACGAAATCTAGATCCAGCCACCGAACTATAGAAGAGCAACAAAGAATCACAAAATGGATTCAGCTGCAGGAGAAATTCAAAATCACCCTGCTGCCTCTGAGGTAGACCAGAGGTGGACAACAGGACATACTAAACCTCTTCAGCAAATCCTTAGCCTCCAACATCAGGGCAATTAAAAAATATAAATGTTTTCCTTGTTTATGCATTGTGTTCGCTGTTGCCTTGTTTCAGAAAACTTGCTTTAAAAAAAGGGGAGAAAAATAACAGAAATGGAAACGTGTCTGGATAGGACCTCTGTAGCTCTCAGGTCCAGTTTCCTTGAATAGCAGCTACTTTTCCAATGCCCCCCACTCATGAATGCATAATGGTGTTTCAAAAACAGCTAAGAGGGCTGTACAGCCGAGGATAATTGTGAAGCCCATATCTCTCATAGGAGAAGTCAGGTTCAAAGATGAAGGAAAGAGGCACATTGTACAATTTACACTGCAGGATGGCATGTAAATCTCTCAGTAGATTACCTAGAAACCCACTTAACCCTGTAGATGTTTTAAGTCTTGTCTATGCTGCAAAAGGAGGGCCAGGGTCTGATTCTCTGTCAGATTACTGTCCCACCAGTAGCTGCATTTTCTTTTGGACTAGTCCCATCTAGCCCAGACTGAATGAAGCAACATGATTTGTGTTTTCAAAGCACTTGAAATGGTTGGTGCTGCAATAAACAAGAACAGGGCTTTTTAGCAAGAAACTGTGTAGGCACTTGCATGCCATGGAGGGCAATGAGTAGTCACATGCCCACACTGGAGAGTGTCAAATCTACTCAGATAGTGTTGGAGAACTGCACAGACGAGGAAGATGAATCTTGGGCTTTTTTGTTCACAACACTGTTTGAGAGCAGTCCCTGCAGTCAACTATCCTTGTGCAAGGTGCACCCATACCTGGTAAAACCATCTGCCTTCAGTAATATGATGCATACCCCAGGAATGCCTACCTCCAGAAAAAAGTGATTGCTGAAATGACTTTATCCTCAATACCAGAGGTCCTATAAATGGGACAAAAGGTGGAGAGATGGTCCAGGGTCAGCATGAGAACATCATCAAAACGATGTAACTTTCTTCTCTCATATATCAGCCTGGAGTTGTACACTCAACATCCTCCAGGGCGACAAGGAGGAAAGGTGCAGAGACTCTGAAATGGCCCCACGGTGCCCTCCTGCTTCCTTCTCTGAAAGAGCTGGAGTCAAGTAAGTCCTTAACTGGCAAAAAAAACCAAACCAAACCAAACCAAACCAAACCAACCAACCAACCAAACAAACAAACAAAACCAAAAAAACAAAAACAAACAAAAACAAACAAACAAACAAACACCAAATGTTTTCTTTGCTATTTAGTTCCGATTTTCAGAGCAACTTAAACCACAAAGTTTTCTCAAGTTCTAAAAGACCATCAAAAGACCACTGCCAATGTTTTCCCTCTGGTACATGAAGGAAAACCTGAAAATCTCTGTAATAAAAGTATGGCACTCAAACTGAATTGATAGTACTTCCACCTACATTAAAAAGATCCTTCTCGCATTAAAATAAAAGGAAAGATGAGGTAGTGCACTAAAGAGCAAATTTAAAATAGCATTCCAGAAGTTGCACAGCAAATATTTTATGATACATACCATGCATTTTCCTAATTTTTCCTTTTCACTAGAATTTCAGAAACAGGCATTAAAATACTGTGCAATCTACCATAATTCAGGCACCAAAAAAACATCAGTCTCAGCAATACAGAGCTAAGACTTAATTGGATAATGTTAAAGCACACAATAACAAATAATACATATTAAAGCAAACTACACTTTGCATTTAATTTTTAATTTATTTCACATTTAAAGATTTTATTATGTTTTATTTACTAATTAGTACGTTTTTTAAATGTGTAAGGCACATTCAATTATTGATGTGACTTAGGTTTTCCAATGTGCTCAACATATTTCTAGCCTCACAATCTAAAGCCTAGAGGCTCTGAATTTGTTCATGTAACTTCTGTTCAGCTGTGCACATAGAGAAAAGGGAGACTGCCCAAATCAGCCAGCAGCATGCAGCACAGAATCATCAGAGAATCACAGAATGGTCTGGGTTAGAAGGGACCTTAAAGATCACTTAATTCCAACTCTTCTGCCATGGGCAAGGACACCTTCCACTTGACCAGGTTGCTCAGAACTCCATCCAGTCCGGCCTTGAACATTTCCAGGGATGGATTATCCACCTACATGAGACCTTTTGAAGTTTAACCTTGATTTTACAGTCTAATGTTACAAATGTCAGTAGTAATTGGCAGGAGGAGTCACCCCCTACACCTAGAGGATGAGGCACAACATATTTCCTTTTGTTTCTGGAGTACAAGCAACCACAGAGGATGACATGCTAATCATCAGAAATCTTGCATATTTGGAGGTCTTCACCACTTCTTCTGTAAAATGTTAACAACTTTTAATGAGGGCATCTCTACCACAGTGGATTTTTTTTCATATTAACCATGACAGGTACACAAAATATGCTTGTTGTGTTAGCTCTAAATCTTTCAGAGAACATGTGCCACATCCTGAAAATTAGAAATTCTCACTTTTAACTGACTTTTCCCTAATTAATAACACAAGTGCTTCTTACATTCTTAAGACCACTGTTAATGAAGTCCATAAATTCACTCCAGTTGAGGAAGCTACAGTGTGCCAGAAGTGTTTCATAATTATTCTAAATTGATGAGTATTTTTATAGCCAGGTGGATCAAAGCCATTTCATTTAACTTTCAGTTAGAAGTATTTTTAAATGTTATTGTCTGCAGCAGTTGTACCAGATGGCAACCAAGACACCCTGCTCGTTTTTGAAGTTCATAACATCCCTTTCATCAGTCATCTTCTCTACTGTAATATAGTATTATGTATTTTTGAGAGTTTCTTTTGCTGACAAAACAAACCAAAACTATACAGAGAAAGAAAACACCTTAAATGCACAGCTTTGCATATATCTTCAAACTCCATCAACATCTTTTTCATATTTTTAAGCAAATTTTTAGTGTTGATGTAGCTGTTAAGTTCATAGAAGCGTGAATGGATTAAAAAAAGTACTTGTACTGACCTATGGAAAGAGAACAGAAGTATGTAATCCTTGCAACTGAAGCCAGGACCTGAGAAACAAATCACAGTAATCTGTCAAAGCTTTCCAGTGAACAGTGAAGCTCTGTGGAGCTGTCTTGCAGTTAGGGGAGTGAGATCACACTCCCATCGTTACCTCCACACTACTCTTTAAGATTTATTTGAGTCATACTGCTTGAACTCTGACGGCAGGAGCAGCAGTGTAGAAGTGGTCAGGGATAAGCTCACTCTGACAGTGCCTTTCTGATGTGATGGGGTGGGTGCACAGAAATCTACGATTTTCACGGCTGTTGGTATTGAAAAATCTCATACTGCGTACAAACCCTTTGGACACTGATGATGTTTGGCCACAAAGCTTCACAGGTTTCCACTCTAAGCTCTGTAGTTTGTTGACTGCAGAACTGAAGATGCAAGGAAGAGACCTGCCTTCTCTGATTTATGCAAGGTGGTGGATGATTTCCTCATAGCCATAAGCTATAAAATGTTCCTAATGAAGCTCTCAGAGTCCAAGAAAGACTCATCCTTGACTTTTTGGTCTTCCTAACTGAGAACCAGCAGAATAACCTGGACAAAAATGACAGAAGGTTGACAAGGTGAATAGTAGGAGATAAGCATGTCAATTTGTTGAAATTGGACAAAATATATTTTCAGGTAAGTCATTTTCCTACACAAAATCAATGCTGAAACTACCCATTAAGAAAGGGGAAAGCTCTCATACAGAGCAGGAAATTTGGGAAGAAGCATTTCAGCCCCCAAATTTTTAAATATCCTTTTATCCAAAACAAGGAGAGGGAAAGGGGGAAGAGCATGAGCTCCTGAAAAACTAAACTCAGAAGGAGATACTGAAGGATAAGGTCCTGTTTCAGAAATATGTGCTAAAGTAGGATGGTAAGATAACTCCAACTGAACTCCACAGAGAGCGAACATCCTGGCTCTAGGCAGAAGCACTGTGGAGCTTGCAGTCTGTGCAGTGAGGGAAGAAAACTGCAGGAAAATCTCGGGAAATAGAGTGATTAGTCCATAAAATGGTAAATGAAATTCAGTGTAAACAAACGTGGTGCACATGGGGAAAATAGTAATCTGAACCACGCATTCAGCCTAGCAGCGAAATCTTAATGGGCTGTTTCCACTCAGAAATGAGACTGACATAACAGGAATTTTTGTGAAAACATAAACTCTGGACCGATCATCTGCAGTTACTCCAGAGTTGCTGGGTCATCTGAACCAGGTGTCTTTCTCTTCTAATAATGTATTTAATTGTCTTTCTGCAACATATTTATGTTGCAAACATCAGATTACAAGATTTGGGCTGTAACTTGCTTTGTGCTGGAAAGACAAAAATACTTTATTAGGCCTAGTTAGGTAAATCCTACTATGCAGTTTATCATCTTCAAACAATATTACAGTACATTATTCTTCAGCTATCCTCATGTCTTAGAAATAACAACAGGGCACTCAACTTCCCCTTTTTTGAAAAAATGCAATCTTACCCAGGACTTATCCTGTATGGAAAGGGCTTACCTTCCCCACTACCTAGAAGTGTTTTTTCTTTAATAGAAACCCCTCAGAAAACAAAGCAACACCGCTTATTCAGATAGGCAGAGCAGTAATGGCTTTTTACAGAACTATGAGAGTTAAATATTGCCTGCTGTTGCAGCAAAGCACAGTCTCAGAGCACACTGGCAATCACACGCTAGTTCCTTCTCCATGTCCCCTGTTTGGCACAAAAGAGGCAAAATAGAAAGAAACAAAAAAATGTTTTGCACAAGCTTCATACTACTCAGCCTGTCAACTCTGTTGATCTCAGCAAAGAGAAGGGTCAGAGCAGCCTAGGAGCTACTCAAGGAGTTCAAAGCCGTGCTGCACGGGGCCTTGAGCACCCTGATCTACTGGAAGATGTCCCTGAACGCGGCAGGGGGAGTTTGAACTAGATGATCTTTGAAGGTCCAATCCAAACGATTCCACAATTCCATGTTTCTGTTCAAATCAAGACTTTGGCAGCAACAACCCAGGAGGTCCATGGAAGTAGCCAAGAGTAACCAGAACACGGCACACCTTCACCATTTGCTCTCCTACTCACAGCACAGCGGATCACCCAGGAGAATGGAGGGAAGGACATTAATAGCACCCCAATCCTTATTCCTCCTTTGTAACTCCATAGCAACATGAGGACCACTGTTGAAGAAAGGTACAAGTACAGGGAAAAACCGGAATTACAGCAAAGGTTAACAGTAAAGGTATAGTTCACGCCATTTGTCATATTACATTTTGGTTTTTAGCCTTTCTCCAACAAATATACTCTCTATTCACAGAAAGGAACCCTTTTTCATGGTAAGGTCGGTTAGTGGTATCAAAAGCAATAAGCAGATGAAACAGCAACACGTTATCTATTAAAATATTGCAGTTGGTTTTTCCAGTAAATAAAAATGAAGAAACTAAGCAGATGGCCCTTTATAGTTCTCATGATTTCTTAAATATTCCTTCCCAGTGCACATTCTTATATTTAACATGAAGTGCAAGCTTTCACCATGTGCACATTATGCAACCATTCATACAACTTCATAAATATTACATCTTATAGAGCAATTATTTTTTATGCCTTTTTTTAGTGGAAAAGATGTATCATGTCATGGCGAAACATTCTTAGATCTCAGATACCTTGAAACAATTTGAAGTAGCTGCTGCTAGCAAATGATAAATCCACCAAATGCAAATATTTGTTCGAGATAGTTTTTGGATGTATATTCATTTTCTGGGTTCAAGAAATAATACAAGAAAAGTACTTTGACATTGGTTTTGGGTGTAATATTTCAAGTCTTTAGTATCTTGCCAAACATGTGCCAGGAAAATAGGGATCTGAGCTCCTTGCTCAGTGGGATAAACTGCTTCATTAAAGTGAATACTATTCATACTGAAATAGCAACTCAGTATAGGTGACTGCTATTTTGGATTTCATAAAAACATATTCTCTATCACTGAAAGAAGACAAATATAAAAATCAGTGACTGTGTCTTAGCTATCTGCATACATGACAAACAAGTTCAAAGTTTGTCCATACTCCTTGCAAAAAGTTGACTGTGCAAATAGCGTAACACTACGTTGCTTCTGAGATGCACGTAAAGATAACAATTTCTAAAAATATTTTTTGTCATTAAAATGCACTCAGATGTTAACAGTTCAAGTGTAATTGACATACCACAAATTAAATCAGCTATGTGCAAAAGCCAACATGAGTCTTATACACCAACTAATCTCAATTACACTGACAAGTGAAGCAGTGCTTATATACATATATTGCCCTCTAGATAAAAAGCGAGAGTGTAACCATTATCAAGTTTTGTACTTTAGTTCCTTTTTTTAACTACTATTTTGGTACTAAACATCACAGTGTAATCCACTGTGCAACCAGTGCAGCATGCAGGAGGGGACAGGAGTGCCTAGACAAAGACTGAAGAACCTCCATGGAGAAGAGGCTGGAAGAGGCCAGGAAACAGTCCAGAAACAGAACTGGGAAGAGAGAAAAGACAAAGCAGGACAGGTCAGAAGTGCCTGGTAAAAGGAGGTAGGGATGTGCACACCCAGAAGCATACCTTGTTCCAGACCTGAAATTAAGCCCAAGATTTCTGGCATGGTATGAAGATATTGGAAAAGGACAAATCATTCAGAGGAAGCAGATGCTGACTGCCGAACTAGGTTTAACACCAAAGCTCTGCAAATTTTTTAATTCCTTATGATGATCTATATGTGTACTGGCTTACTTGTTGCTTTTTTCTTTACGGATATTCTAAAACTACTGGAAACCGCATGCACAAAATTGTGTTCAAACAACCTTGTGAGGATTTTAAGTCAACCACTCCAGAGATACAAGAGCAGGAACCAGGTTTCATCTGCAAATTTAACTTGCTCCCTTCCATGCACACACACGATAATTTGGTCTTTAATTGTCCCATCACAGTAGTTCATGGAGGTTGGATTCAAATGGTGCAATCTCTTTGCAGACTGATGCCCAACAAGATCCTGAAGCAGCAGTCTGGCTTTAAAGTGACACTTTGTGACAGGCACAGGAGGAGGTATATGGCTTTTCAGGCAGATGTTTTGCAGTGTTTGAAAACCATAAAGATCAACTGAAAGCATCCTTAGGGTAAGAAAAAGCATATGACAGGCACAGCAACTGAACCATACTTGCCCAAATACACCACTTGTTTACTACACAGAGCAGTTTACAAGCAAACCTGATGCACAGGAAAGAAAGCTGTTGCTGAAGTTTGTAACAAAGGCATATAATGACAGAAACAGTGAGAAGTAAAAAGGAAACATTGTGGGGTTTGGAAGTACAAAGAGACATTGCACTGACCCACCTATCACAGGTTCAAATTCAGATGGTGTGAATCCATGTGAGGAAACCCTCAGTATAAGTTGATTCCTGAAGCACTTGAAGGTTGTGTTAAAATGTCTTAGCATTACATGATATTTTACAAAGCACAAACTTTAAAAACCTAGGTCCTACATTCTTGAATATGATCAACTCAAGCATAACTTCCCCCATTGTTTCTCACTGGCTCACTCCCTTAGCTACACACCAGGCAAAACCTACACACATTTGTGAGGCAAAGAGATCTTACAGTGATGAGGAAAAGGAATCTATTCTCACATAGCCAAGATTAGAAAAGTATTAAGGTAAGATATGGAGAATAAGTTGAAAAAGACTATCATAGCAGGTGATTATATTTAAGGGAATGCCATGCTATCTACTGAAAAAACAAGGAAGAGATTCTGCATGAAAAAATAATAAGAGATCATTTAATTTGAGACTATGTCACAGACATAAAAATTAAGTTTGCATGCTGCTTTTGCAAGCATGGTCTTATTATGGTCTTATAGCAATTTCTATATTTGCAACAAATTTATATTAATATTTCATGCTATACTGAAGATAGATTCATTTAAACTGGAAATAATTGGTCTTCTGCTGCATTTATTTATATTCGGCAGTTTATGTTTGTTTTTCTATTTCATGTATTTAATTTGCATTTATTTTGGCTAGCACAGAATATTTAAAATGGGTATTATGAAGTCAAAGATATTCTTACAGCATGAAAGAGATTTTGAGAAGAAAATTTTGTCAGTTTAAAATTGGAGCTAGCATAATTGAATAATGAGAAGAAATTTGAAACATCTAAAAGAATTATAATTAGAGTCCAAGTCAAAGATGACAAATTTCACCATTTAGAGCGATCATGATGAAAACGGTAAATATGAGTTGTCATGCTTTAATTAAAAAGGAGTGGAGACGGCATGAAAGCATTCATTGTTAAAATGTTCTTAGCACTGTAATTATTTTTATTGATTAAAGTAATTATTAATTCATGAACAGACTCTAAAATGTTGATACTGTAATTCATGTAATGAAGAAAGGAATATGCCACCTCATTTATTCATGAAACTCTTGTATTTCCATAAATAGATCTTTATAAATGCACAGTTAGCTAAAAAAAAAAAAAAGCATAGCCCAACCTGAGACAAACTTCTGAACACATCCAAACTTACACAGTGCAAGGCCTCACTGAGAAATCTAGCCTTTGCTGTTTGCCACAAAGTTCAGCCCAGCATTAAATGACACCACGCTCACTGCATCTGAAGAGTTTTTCAGCCGAACTGCTTTCAACGTGTTAGCCTGGTGAGGAGAATACTACTGGTACATTACAAAAAAGAGTGCTCTTTCCACAGACCCATCCTATTCTTCCTCCTAGAGATTTGTGCCTTGGTGGTAGAATAAAAATTGTGTCTGGATTACTGAAATCTCTGGGACATTCAGACCCAGTGCACATGCACAAGCTGGTCTGGATGACCGGGACCCCCTGAATAAACTGTGCACTGATGTGCACAAGCACAGCAGCTCCCAGCTGTGTCTGCCTCACTGTATGTGCTGTGTACGTGCACAAGGGACAGAAGCTCCCTGGATTCACTGCAGGAATCCTGTACCACCAGGACACTCTGCATAGAAAGATGCAACTCTTTGTGGGATGCATCTGCTCCACTGTAAAGTAAGTATCCTTTCCAAACAGGTCGAGTTGGTAAAACAGCTAAATGCAGTAAGTCTAGAAACAGCCTTGAAATAATCACTGCATCTCTGTACACACTCATTTGTTAGTGTGCTCATGATGTATTTGATGTGTGTAAAAAATCACTGCATTTCTACCTGTGAAACAAGAGGATGACAGCAAGTTGGTTTGAATTAACTGGATTGCAAGAAAACACATACACAAAAAATACCCAACCCTGTGCAGACTGAGGAAGTCTGAAGCTTCCTCACAAGAGGAAATGGAGGGGCAGGCACTGATCTCTCCTCTGTGGTGAGCAGTGACAGAACCTGAGGGAATGGCCTGAAGTTGTGTCAGGGGAGTTTAGGCTGCATATTACAAAAAGAGGTTCTTCACCCAAAGGGTGGTTGGGCACTGGAACAGGCTGCCCAGTCACAGCACAAAGCTTGACAGAGTCCAAGAAGTATTTGGACAATGCTCTTAGGCACCTGGTGTGATTCTTGGGGATGTCCTGTGCAGGGCTGGGAGTTGGGCTTGATGATCCTTGTGGGTCCCTTCCAACTCAGATTCTATGAGTCTATGATTTTATGGAGGGAGATACATCTGATCAAGAGCCATAGTTCCCATCACCTGCTAAGCATGCTTCAGATGGTCTCATTCCCAAAAAGACAAAGTTCCATAATTTCTGGGAATAGAGTGTGGTGGGAGATGAGCACTCTCTGTGTTCAGAGATGTACACAATTATCTCTCTGGCATGCTGCTGGCAACAGCCACACACCAGAGAGACAATAGTTGTCTTCAGAGAACTGCTCTTTGCATATACTAGAACACTTTCCCTGTAGTGAGAATTTTGGGTTTGGCTGCTGAGTGGGTAAGAGCAGGCGCTGGGGGAAGTTCCTGCAGCTGCACAGAATGGGAACGCACAGGCATTCAGGTCAGCAGCTGGGCTGACTGGGTGACACGCAGTGCTCTTCGCAAGGGGAGGGGTCCTGGGAGGAAGTGTTCCTAATGCCCTGCAAGGCAGACTAGGACAAAATATAAAGTCTTTTCTGCCTGGCTGCTGTACCCTTCAGTCAGCACTGCAGGGCAGAGGTGTCATAACACCAGCTTTGGGATCTCTCCTTCGTGTCATCTGACATTCTCTGAGAAGACTTCTGTAAGTCAGACTCCACAACTGAACTGAAGAGGATCTGCTGTACTCAGTCAGTGTGATGCATTCCAAAGGTGTTCTTCTCCTTTGATGACAGTCTGCAAAGCTTAACCTCTTTCCTTTTATGTTTATTATTGTTAGTTATTATTTCCTTTAACTCTGTTCCATTTTTAATGCCACCCGTGTGACTAATACCACATTGATTCCACTCCCTCTCTCAGCTAGCCCTGCTCCAGCTTTCCACTCATGAATTATCTCTGAGCTCTGGGGTGGGGGACACTTCTGCACAAACAGCCTTTATCACCACATCAGCTTTCTTTGATGTGCTCAGCACTGGACAGCCATCCTTCCCAGTACCTCCTTGCCTCTCTGTCCATCCAATCCTGCTTCAGGGCAGCATCCCATGACAGCTCACCAGCAAGCCCTTGTATCTCATGTCTCATCAGCATGTCCCCACTTGGTGGAGGAAAGCCTTGTAATGGCATCAGCAGGGAAACCAGGCTGATGCTGGGACAAAAGTGTCTGGCACTGGAATGGAGGTCTCTCGACAGCTTCTCTCACAGATCCAGCCCCAGTGCCAGCTCTGTGCATTCTGCCCCAACTGAAACAGCCAAAACAGGCAAGAACTCACTGCTTTTGGCCAAAAAAAATTTATTCTTTGAAAAATTCATAGCCTTCTGAGGTACAGTATATTCCTGTTGATACTGGTAACAGGGACAGCAAGGTGTTGTTGGCTGAGGTGAGCCCACAGAAATCCAGTTGTCCCATGAAGAGGTACTGTTAGAGAGAGAGCAGCTTGGACACGTGGGCAGAGGTGGGGGGTCAGCACCCACATTCTCGTACAGCTGCGTGAGCTCTGTCGCAAGGATCACTGATGACAGGTGGCACCTGTTGTTGAACTTCTCATTTGTTTGGGCTTTCTTGCTCCTTTCTGGTCCTTCTCCTGACTGTGCTTTGCCTTTATCTCTAGTCTGATCTTTGTCAGTATCAGCTTGTCCTGGTGCTCCTTTATCTCTCTGAGGCCTTCTGTACAAATGCACTTCAGAAAAGACTACTCATTAATTAAGAGGACAGTCAAAGGACTGTATTGTGGAAATCACAGCAGAGCTCTGCCAGCAGTTGCCTTGGCAAGCCAGGAATAAATAACTCTGGGGAAAAGCCATCTCACTTGTCTCTTGTCCTCAGCCATGTCCAGCCTATGCAACATGCAATTATCCAAAACAGCAGCACACACAAGACTGCTATAATCCCTAGGATATAGTAAATGTTCGGCGTCTGGTGAGGCTTGGCCTTTCCCCCAGGATCTTGCCCTGCAGAAGAAGACAAAACAGCACATATTACTGTGCCCTGCTGTGAAAATAATCTCACAAGTGGCTCATTCCTGAAAAAACAAAGTTCAAAAATTCCTCTGACCTGGGTGTGTTGGGAGGTGAACAATCTCTAACTGCATCCAGAGATGATTATAAGCATCTCTCTGGCACACTCCTGGCAACAACCTCCACATGCCTGAGACAACTGTCATTCTCAGAGAGCTACTCCTGGCTTCTTTCATAACACTACCCACAGCCCAGGCAAAACCGGCCAGTCTCTGATGAACCAAAACTGCCTGCACATCCTTTCCATCCACCAGCCAAGGCTTCTTGCCCTTCCAGTGACTGGCAGGGTGCTGCCCCTCTCCTGGCTCAGGAGCAGTTAGCTCCTCCACACATCCCTCACACACCACCAAGAGTCACACTCATCCCACCACAGCTATCAATCTCACAGCTTAAAATCCATCACAAGCAGAAAGCCTGCAGAATCAGCATCTGCACCTGACACCCGATATCAGGAAAGGGCAGCCAAGATGCCTTGGGATATCATTCTTGATTTGAAGCTGGGCTGTGCATGAGCTGAACACAAATTCAGCTCACACCTCTTCCCAGCACCTGGATACCCACATCTGCACAAAGCATCTCTGACCAGTAATTGTCCAAGTTGGAAGCTCAGCTGGCAGCCGGCACCGTGCTGGACTATATCGCTGCGATAGCAGCCCATGGAGGCTCGCTGGATTAGCAGCCCATGTGAGGTGTGAAATCCAGTATCCCTGCAGCGAGGCTCTGCCTGATCCCTTCCTGCTGTGTAGGCTACAGCACGTCACTAGAGGAAGCTGAAAGCTCAGCTTCCCAGGTCCTGTGGCTGGTTAATAGAGTGAGTTATACTAACCGGATGTGACTTCCTCCAAGTCTTTTGGGGGCTCCTTCGTAACTTCAAGAGCCTTCTGGAAATCATTCCCTGTTTTAGTCATATACAAGGACATTAATGGAAAGCATGAAGTTATATTTCACATAAATAACACACTGAAAAGGAGTGCTTATTCTGTGAAGTCAATAGAGACTCACAGATACTCACCCTTGGGATACCAGCTGGGAGTCAGCACAGAATTCACCCGAGAAGTTGGAAAAGCCCTCTCTCTGGCCACATCTACAACCAAACACCCATGAGAAGTTACCATCACATGTTCTGCTCTCCACTGTCATACCTCAACACCAGAATGTGTAAGGGGGTCATAAAATGACAGGGCATGCACTGGTGGGTCTATATTCTCACAGCTGCAGGGGCACCTGGCTGATCTTGGGACTTCAACCTGGCAACTCTCAAAGGCAACAAAAAAGTCATGATGTACCCACACAGCCTGCTGTAGATCAGGCCTGGAACCCAGCCAGGAGGCTGGATAACCACTGCTAAACGGTGGATAATTCAGAGCCAAGTTTGTGGCCCCACCCTGTCACTTCCCACCTCCCTGCTTGTTGGGAACCCTTCACTCCCCCAAAGCAGCTGCAGGCCCAAATCCAGCTTCTCATGGTGCGTCTGCCCCACTGACTGCATCGTGGTGCTGCCTACCTGCTCCCTGCCCTTGTATTGGAGCACTCTGGACATCCTGGATTCGCAGAGCCACTAGGAAGAGGCAGCCGGTGAGGACCACAACCACCTGTGCTTGCAACATGCTGCTGCTGCTGCCACAGTGCTGCCCAGAGCATGTCAAAGCAGGGCTCTGTGACCTCATGCCCTCCACCAGGGTTCCCCAACGTTCTCCCCTTGTCCATGAATTCCTGAATCTGTCCACTGTTGAGTCTCCTCTTTCTGCACAACCGTGGAAGGAAGGGAAGTGGAGAAGGGTGAACTTATTTTGGAAGGTAGAACCATGCAAGGGAGTACAGAGGCACTCAGGTCTTGCTTCCCAGAAATCCGTATCAAAAGCTACATATGAAGACTGGATTAAAAAAATCAACTACAACTTGGCAAGTATTGCTGCTATTTTTATCAGGCAGCATTCTAGTGAGAAACTTGCTTTTTCTGCTTGTTTTGCTGCAGTTTCCTTACCTTTAAAGACATCACTTATCTCTGCTACCGTGCCTGGGAATCAGTGTGCTACCTCTAGGCTTATCCCTAGTGAATATGGTTTATTCCCTTCCCCCTTCAAGTCTAGTTTAAAGCTCTCTCAGTGAGCCCTGCCAACTCCTGAGCAGAGATCCTTTTCCCCTTTGAGAGAGGCATACCCCATCTGCTGCCAGCAGGCCTGGTGCTGCGCAAACTGACCTGTGATCAAAGGCCACAAAATTCTGCTGATGACACCAGGTCTGGAGCCAGGTATTCACCCATATGATTTTCCTGTTTACCACGTTTAACAACAGCACGTGCTGGGCACTGTACCTGCCCCACAGAAACCCTGGATGTACGTATAGACTGGGGAACAGGAGGCTGCAGAGCAGCCCCATGGAAAGAGATTGCTCTACTCTGTGCTAGTGCAGCTTCACCTCAAGTCTATGTGCAGTTTACAGTACCACAACATAAGAAAGATATAAAGCTATCAGAGTCCAAAGGAGGGCCATGAAGGTGCTGAAGGGTCTAGAGGAGATGCTGTATGAGGAGCTCCTGAGGTCACTTGGTCTTTTCAGTCTGGAGAAGAGAAAAATGAGGAGAGACCTCATTGCAGTTACAAATTGCTCATGAAGGGAAGAGGAGGAGCAGGCACTGATCTCTTCTCTGTGGTGACCAGTGACAGAACCCAAGGGAATGGCCTGAAGTTGTGTCAGGAGAGGTTTAGGTTGGATATTAGGAAAAGGTTTTTCACCCAGAAGGTGTTTGGGTGCTCAGAGAAGTGGTCACAGCACCAAACCTGACAGAGTTCAAGAAGCATTTGGACAATACTGTCAGGCACATGGTGTGACTCTTGGGGATGGTGCTATGGAGGGCTAAGAGTTGAACTCAATGATCCTTGTGGGTCCCTTCCAACTCAAGATATTTTATGATTACATGATACAGGGTGAAAAACCATAGCCATCGTGATACTTAAGGTCATGGGTTTTGAAGGGGTGTCTGATATGAGGAAAGTGGGTTTTCATAAAGTTCCATCAGCTGTGAGCCAGATGGATACCAATCCTGTGGCAGGATATGACTGTAAGCAGGATGTCAGAGATTTTAATTATGCAACAACTTAAATCCAAGCAAGAAAAAAAAAGGGGGGGAGGGAAGAAGCTCATTTTGGAGATGTCAAGTATACTTTGTGTGACAGATTGCTACATTCTTTTGTTTAGGAGGCTAGACAAGGGTCATAAGTGAGAAATAGAGGGAGCACAGCAACTATTCATTTTTTTAATACTAACAATTTTTCTTGCAGATTAGCTTTTCATCGTGCCAGAGTCCTCAAAGAAAGAGCCAGAGGGATGTTGGGTATGGCATGCCATACTCACATCACTTGTGATTATCTAATTGCTTCCATAATATGCATCCCTAACACAAACTGGAAACGGACAGTACAAGCTTGGTGACTTTTGAGTTTGTCACTGTGTTTTAAGAACTGTTCTGCCAATACACTTCTGTGATATGAGACTATAACTACAAGCCATGAAACACTGTGAATGGCCAAGAAACATAGGCACTGTTCCCTATTCACAGGCACATAACTTTGCAAACTAGCACTTCAGGGCAGTGGAAACAGAAATGGAAAGTACCCTACTAAATAGAATGCATGATCACTTAAAGAAGATATCCTTAGCACACATATTCTGGACACATTTCTCTGCTATACCCACACCTCTGAGCTTCAGCACAAAGTGAGTCAGCCATTTACCATTACACAACACATGACCCAGTCTATAACTACTAACACTGCTAAAATAGTCAGAAAAAGTGCAAAAATGAGTTAACTACAAGAAACTTACGGTCTTTAATGAAATTTATTTGGAAAGACAAAACACTAGAACTGCAAAGAGTACTGACAGAGACTGCCAACTGATTCGCAGTGCAAAGCTATCATACAAATAAATGGAAGACCCAGTAATCCTGACATCCAACCTTTGTTATGTCCTAAACATGACAATCCCACCACCACACAATTTCAATGTTCTCCATAAGATTTGCCTTTAAAAAGGAACAAAAAATGAATGGGTCCTATGATCCTTAAGTCTCAGCAACAACATGGGAATAATCTCTGTCATGTGAAATAGATACTGAGGAAATCCTGCAGAGCCCTCTTTCATTGTGGACCATTAATGCAAATGAGTACCATCTTGCCTAGCAAGCTCTCTGGAATCCTGGATGCTTTGGATCAAGCATCCTCCAGAAGGAATGGACACCAGAGAGACATCTAAAGCCACAACTGCCAGCCCTGTGGAAGAAATTCCACAGTGAAAGTTGTTTCACTACAAACTGGACAAATCAAATCACTTCCAAATTCTGCTTTACCCTTCCTAAGGTTCTGTAGAATAATGAAGAATAGAGACAGACATCTCTTCTCGTATGTTTTTACAGGAAATTACGACACAGCCTTCTTAAAAGGAGATGACTAATCACGTATGGAAACATTCTTATTTCTCACAGTACTGGAAAAGAAGAAGACATTACGATTCCCTTACCTTTTCTGCACCATTTAGGAGCCTACCAAAATCAAGACTCACAGAGAAGCCTGTTCCTCCTGCAAAGGAAGACAGCGAATTGGTTCTGCTAGAACTGAAGAAAGTAGGAAAAGTTAGAAATAGCCCATATTTGGGCTATAACAAATATTCAGAGGCATTACTGCAAGGAAGAAGACCTGGAGTTGCATTACCATATAGGAGAAGACTCTGTAAAGAGGAGAGGTTGGCCAGAAAAACTTTACACCCCACATGGCTCTGGCTGTCAAGTGAGAAAATCTCACCCTTTACTGCCTGACCTCTATAACTAGTATCTATATTGATTTTGCAGTAGAATATTTTAACATAATTTCTAACTACTTGTACTATAATACCTGTAGTCATATTTATTTAGTCTGGACAAAATTTTGCCTGGGCAAGTTACTCCAAGAGACACAAACTCTGAGGAAGGAAAAAGAAATCTTAAAATGAAAAGCTTATGTATCACATTTATCTGAGTTTTGGCAGCTATTTGAGTTTGCATTGAGGATAAACACTTGATTGCCTCTAGTTTCTGAAAAGACAAGGAGAATATTAAGATAGTGTAGTTTTCTATTTTGAATTTAATTTCTTCACAAACAGAAGATACTATTTTATTTGTTCACTGCCCAACATGTCAGCTTCACAGATTTTTTAGTTGAAAATATAATCTCCTGTGATATTTATACTACAGATTTTAAAGGAAGGTACCTGTCAGGCTTTGAGTATCTCCAATGAGAACAGAAGGCAAATAAATTTAGTGAGTCTTTAAAACTTCATTTACTAACTTTTCATTGGCATACTGGAAAACATCTGCTGATGAAGTATTCTTCAAAGAAACTGTGAGGTCATTACATTTAAAACATCCCAAACCATTTTTTCAATCATGCATTATAGCATGTATTGCTGCAGCTCAGTGATGTACACACTAAATAGAGATGGTTAACCGTTAGTAGAAATATTCTCACTTCTGACAATGAAGAAAAAGAAAGGGACATCACTGAAGTTGAATTCCTCTCTTTTGCAAAGTATCATTGGAAATGCAGGTGAACACATGAGCCTGAACATACCCTGGAGCTGTGTATATCATTAACATGCTCTCAAGTAGCTTCTTCATATGCAGCTGGGCAGACTCAAAGGCATCCTTGCACTGACTTGGTATAGATAGGAGATGGCTGAACACAGAAATAGTGTGCTCCTGCTGTCGTGGTCAGGAGCAGTGTGGGCACAGCTACCAGGACCCACCACGGCAGTTCTTTAATGGTTACTTTGAGACTGTGTTGTAAGTGCTTTTAGGCAAGGATGACTTTATGAGTGTGAGCATCCTATTGCTCTTCTGCCAAAGCTCTACCAAGCATTACTCAAGCTGTCACCTGCAAAGAGTTTACACCTGTATAATGCTAACTAACTGGATGATTCATTATATTTGGAAAGTGAAGGGCACTTACTTTGAAAACTCTCAGTTTAGAAGTTTAATCAAATCTCTAAGGAAGGTACTACCAGGCCTCCAAAGCCTCTGCAAGTTAGAAGCCTTGACTTCTGCATGAACCCTCTTATCAGAACAGAAATCAGACTCACAGTCTTTCAAGACAGAAGCATGAAGCAAATTGAATGACTCTAAAGAATTAAACATTGCTATGAAAAGATGTTGAAAAATACAGTGAATAGACACTGTAATCACAGACCTGCAAGCATGAGTCAGCACTGAGTTACTTTGTGTCTTATTTTTACAACATATAGAAAACCCAAACTATTTCCTTCTGAACTACAAAAGTAAGATTCCCCTATTGACAGGGATGCTAACAAAATACCTTCAACTACATCAGAAGCAAATTTTAAATGCACCAAATCATAAATGCACCATCATTTAATTTGACATAGACATACAATTAAGCTCCCTGATTGAAATTAAATAAGAAAAAAAGACTGCAGTCTTGCATGTCTTCACTGATAAAACCAAGGAAACCTCATAGCACCTTCTCTCCACATGGATATTTCCTCCTCATCTCCTCTCTTACTGAATTACTGGAATCTTGAGGTACAAACTGTACAACAGATACAATGCAAAATAAAACTGCTCCACCATATATTATCAGAACCAAGAACTTCATCTTTTGCTACAGGTATAAGCTATTTTTCACAGTTACCAATTAGTAGGTAGGATAAGGAATAATTCCCGAAACTCAAAAAAAAAAGTCCAGACCTCCTTAGCATTACATCAGCAAACTAGAAAACAATCTCTCATTAATTTCTTCTCCCATTTTTACCAGCAAAGAAATCCATACTAAGTACTTTAAAGTATAACAACTGTTAAGTTGTGCATCAATTCAAGTTCCATAGCATTATATGCATGAAAAAAGAAATCTGCCAGCAGTATAGCAAAATATATGTTTGCAAGCCTTGGCAGCCAATCACATGGCTAAAGGGAAATGCAAATGTACTCCTGCTCACAATCTACTGATGAGAAGAAAGGTCAGGATCAACCAAACCAAGATGCGTGAGAAAGTTTAGAAAAATATTTTTGTTTTGAAAAAATCTCAGTATCTGTCAAACGTAAGAACAACAGACACATTATCATTTCCCTGCTTCCTGCTAACAAGAAGGTTGATATAGTCATCTTTAAAGCCATGATGTTAAATGCTTATGTGTGTATTTTTCTACAGAGGAACACTCAAATTATTTATTTAAATGTATTTAAAATGTGTTTGCTTTTTATAGAATCCTTTTAGTAGCATCAAAGACTATAACATGAGAAAAACATGCAGACTCACCCTAATTTAGGTTTAACAGTTTAGTAAACCATGTATCTGTTGTAAATCATCCAGAGCTCAAACACAGATACAATCCTGACAAATAGTCACTGAAGAGATTTGATTTATGGGCCCCAAAGATCCTTGATTATCAGACTTTTCAGACTTACTAGGAAGCCTACTATACTGCATTTAAATAACAGAGCTGCAATGAAAAAGAAATAAACCTTTTGCAATTTTCTTCCTAAATATTGTTGTTTTATATATAGTTCACAGTCAAATTTCTATGGAAGGACACTGCAGCTTTTGCATCACAATTTAAAAATCCAAGCAAAACAAGACCAAGTCAAGCAAAATCCCCAGCCTCATAGAGACCTTGTTAAATTTGCAATTAAAACTACTTTTAAGGCAGAAAGGACAACACTCAGGTTGTGTCCCTTTGAGCATATTTAAGTACATGGCCAGAACTACTGCTCTACAGAACCCTTGAATCACTGGAGCTATTTCTACACATGCTTTTGAAGACTCTTCTTACTCTATTTACCTAAGCAAATTCCAAACACAGCTACAAATGGCAGGGGACACTTTGTGTGGGCTTTTGTTTTGTCTTCTCTTTTGTTTTTAATTTTTCCAAAATAAGACCACAAGGTATCAGGTGAAGTGCTTAGAAAAACAGGTATTCTCATTGATTGATGTGCAGTTCACTGCACATTCTCTGCTCAGCAGGAGCATTGCATTTTGCTCCTAGATGGTGTTTCAAACCATAAGGAAATGCTGGAGTAGCCAAGATCCTTTCGGTGTTTCCTGTACCAATCAAAAATACTTGTCCTTCCTATCTTGCTGCCACAAAACAGAGAGGAATTACATGGATCAAAACCAAGTAGGGTGTGTATTACTATTGTTAAAATGAACAATCATATTCTGGACCTTAAAATTTATGAACTACATTTCTGAACTCACTGACTTTCCAATGTGCACGTGGAAAATGAGTCTCACTGGAAACATGCTCTTAAAGACTGCAATATATGGTTGTGAAAAAGGAGGGAGCAGTAAAGTGAATTCTCTCTTTACATTTAGAGATTTTTAAGTTTTTCATCACAATACTTACTGTATATTTGCTGGTAAGTTCTCTATGCTGCTGAAGCAGAAAAATCAAATTATGAAAAATAAATCCCACTGCATTCTACAACTTATCAGACAGTGGCATCACCTTCACTATAGATGCATTCCTGGTAAAAGAAATGCTGCACTTAATTTTTCTGCCTGGAGACTACCAAGTGAAACACAAATGGGAAATATCCCTCCAGCTTGCCATACCAGGAACATTTTGTTTAGAAAAACAGACAAAATTATTCCTATCAACTGCCTTGCTCAACACCACACAATTTTGGAAAAGTGCTTAAAAATATAATAAAATCAGTGTGCAAACTCAGGGGAGTAATTTTTATTTTCATCCAACTTTGATTGCAAATGTGACTTAAATGAAAGGCCTACATTAAAAGCTGATTACATGATTTATGAACCACCCTGATCTGTTTCTGAACTCCTTTTCTCCTGGCTCTCTACAAAGCCCAACATGGCCAGATTGCTACTCCAGGTAAGTCACAAGCTTACTGTTGATAGGCAAGAATCTTCCCTTCTCTGCAGCTTTTAAACTGTCTCCTACAAAAATGACAACGATTTTTTAACAATTCAGGACAGACAATCGCATGTTCCATTTTTAAAGGATCTTTTTTGGAAGAAAATACATTCACAAACCAGTGAAGAGTACATGAAAAATGAGAGGTCCCATGAAAATAAACTAAGAAATATTTATTTTGCTACAACTGTAAAAAATACACTAGTACTGTGGCAAATTTCAGATTCATGCCTGGGTAGGCAACAGAGCTGGCAAATTGATCCCAAACAACACTAAATTTGAGAAATCAGAATTATTATCATCTTTTAGCCAGACATAAGGAGTGGAGATTTAAGTTACTTATATGAAATTTCTTCAGCAAGTGTAGAGAATGAAGTAAATAAACTCCATCCTTATGGAACTTGTTATTCTCAAGATTGCAGAAGTTATGAAAACATACCCAAAACACCCACAGTAACTCAAAAACAATTTAAATACTTTCATCCTATATAATGAGGTTCTATCTTTACCTTTGCATCAAATTCAGATATAACCTTCATTTTCATTTGACATATTTGATGTTTTAAAATGCTCTGCAAATTTCGCTGTTTTGGTGGACTTACTGCACCTGGAAGTCTCTTTTGATTTCTTAAGAAGTATCAACTAAGAGCTTTTTCCATAAAACTTTTTTTGATTGATGAACAGATGCTTAGTTCCTAATGATATTTCTGAGGTTAGTCCACTCTAAATGAAACATATTAGCTAATGTTTAGCCTCTGAAGAATCATCTTAAATAAAGGTCACAGAACATCTCACTATGCAATTAATAAAGATTCAACTAGTAATTCCTTGATCAAATATTAGTATTTTTGATTGGTCCCAGAAGAAATATCCTTTTTTATGTAAACCTGGCACATGAATCAGAGCCACAGCTGCTGCCTGATATAATCAGTGTACAATATTCTAATCTCATGAACTCTGACTCAGCAAGTATCTGCTTTACAAATAAACTTAACCAAACAATATTTTTTTTCAGAACTAATTTTGTCAGCCAAGATTTAAAAGGAGACAACTTTAAAAACCTTTTAAAGATGAACTTTTAAGTCAAATACTGTATTTCACCTTCATTACAGAGGACCTTCCCTAGGAATTTAAATGGTTATGACATTGAGTTAGACAAGTTAAGTAGTAAAGACAATACCGTTAAGTTGGATTTTAACTGGTATTTTATTCAGGATACAGGTAGAGGACTTGCTGGATCCACAAAGTTTGATGTGCAACTTTTAAATAGTGTTTTACTATGCAACAGTCCCTTGGATACTAGGAACTAAAGTAAATGCATAACACCCATGCTTAAGATCGCACACTGATTATCTGTCTGCTTCTAAGCACTGCCCCAGCTTGTGTTGCAGGCGTGGCTGCAGTGCCACGTTTGTGTCATTTGGTGGCAGAGAGGACAAGGCGAGGTCTTCCCCTGGTGCTCTGACCTACGTGGGCTCCCGGGATTGCTCAACAACCTGACATTATTGCTTTTCTGTTTGTTGGTTTTTTTTCCTTAATCTGAGATGTTACACTTGAGAGGCGGTGGGCATTGGCCGCGTGGCGTAGGCCCCCGCCTGTGGAGCCGGCTCCTCCTCTGAGGACGCCGGTTCAAATCCTGAGGAACTCACTGTCACCATCCGAGTGTGCTCGGCCATGGCAAGATGAGCCTCAGGAGTAAAGGGAGTGGGGCCAGTTCCATGCACACTGTGCCTCACCTAAAAAATCCATTGCGCAAGCTTATCCCAAGATCTTCGTTCTCGAAGTCCAGCCAACAACAGCTTCTAAGCACACACAGAAAGACATAAATAATAGGGGTCCAGTAGCCACTGGTCACTCCTACTATCTTTCAATTAAAATCACAATTTTGCGATTGCAAACTTGCCATGCAGTTTACAGACTGGGATCTTTCCTACCATCAATAGAAAAAAACTTCAGTTGCAGGTTGTTTCAGAAATGAACAACATTAATACCAAATACCAAATCTTTCAGGAGAGGCAAAATTCCAGCTTCTTCTCACTTTTTTGCATTAATGTTTTTTAAAGTTCAACCACTGGAATTGCAAGCAAGCAGAAAGATCATACTACATAGCTGAGAGGGAGCTGGAAAGAAGGAACATCACAGAACATCGTCTTATAAAAATGAAAAGCACAAAACTGTAGAAAGGGTGACATGGATCCATGCAATTCTGAGGCCCAACAAGCCTCCCACTCAAACAAAGACTATAACCGACTTTGTACTGTTAGTTCATCTGGAGTTTTATCAAGCCAAGTCTTGAAACATCTTCAAGAATGGGGACTTCACCACCTCTTTGGGTGACCTGTCCCTGTGCTGCACAATCCACCTCCTGAAGTCCCTTTAATAATGTCCAACCTAAACCTTCTCAGAAACCATTGTCACCTGTTATGTTCTCCAGCACTATTTTGAATGCCTTGTCATATCTGTAAATGCATTTCAAGGCACTTCTTCGCAACTGGAAAAGTCCAGTTCCTTCAACATCATTCACCCAGGATGCAGATTCTAGCTCCTGCTTACTGCGGCAGCCCTCCACAACAACTTCTCAGTTTCTCAACATCCTCACAACACCACAGAGTCCAACCAAAGTCTTCTGTGCAGCCCCACAGGGTGACATAGAGTAGAATAAAAGCTCCCCTCAATCTGTTAATCTAATCCCTTGCTTTGTATAGATCAGCAAAGAACTGGTTAGATGAGTTACAGAGAGTTAGATGGTGTACTGATGAAATACAAAGGAGTCTTAGCATAGCACACACATTCACACGCCACTTAAAGGTAAAATGAAACCTAGAATTTAGAGTAGGTTGAGTTTCAAAGAATTTTGCTCCACCATGAGGAATATACTTTCTCTTCATCCTCTTTACGTGTTGGCTTTTATTCCTACAGGCTTGCTATGCTATCTTTGCCAATAATAACAGGATTTAGTATGTTTGGTTTAGATAGCTGACTATTTTAGGGTGGATTATTTGCCCCCTGAAAATGCCTCTCTTACTCCAGTGAAAGTGGAGAGAATCTAGAGCTCAGATTTACTGTGTCTCAGTCAGAGCTCTACAGCATCTACAAATGGCATCTACAAATGAACTAGCTATTTGGGGTGGATACATACAACAAAACATTTTCATAATCTTTTTTTTAAAACAATATGAGAACCATTTTCAAAACAATGTTGACCTGTTTTAAGATAAACTATGACAAAATAAATCAGCTTAAAGACATATTACTCCTATAATTGGTTACCTATTGTTCTTTACCCAACACATATTACAAATATTCCATAAGCATTCAATTATTATGGATTCATCAAAGATAACTGCCACACTAAGATTATATAAAGCCATTTTCTGAAAACAAACAAACATAAACATTCTAAGATTCTATCTTTCTCAGTGTTACACAGTTAAAATAAAACCTATCTTGGTATTTAAAACTAAACATAAGAATTAGCTTAAGAAACTATAATTGAGGGGACAGCATAAGAAACATTTTTCCCTATTATTTCTAATAATTGCTCATAACTTCAGAGCAAAACATATTCTGTCCTAGTTGAATACTAAAAGATGATTATCTAAATACAACTAAAATAGTTAATTTCAGTGAAGGAAGGCTTTACAGTACTCTGTTGCAGTGCCAGAGAAATGAGAAACTTCACAGTCCTTAGGACTAATATTTTTAGCTTACTTAAGTAACACATTCTCATTTTCCAAAAGCTACCTGTACAGCCCAAATCAGCTCACAGTTGTATGCCACACTAGTTTTACTGATTCTGGTCTTGTCGTGGTTTAACCCCAGCCTCATTAGGCAACTAACAAGTACCACGCAGCTGCTGGCTCATCCCCCCACACACCTTCATAGAATGGGGAGGAAAATCAGGGGAAAAAAGGTAAAACGTGTGGGTTAATATAAGAAGAGTTTAATAATTTAAATAAAATTGTTATTATTGTTGATCATATTCACTGGCATCTCACAACAACCACCTTGCTAATTTATTCCTAGAGACTGGATCTCCTGTGCAGGTCCTATGACCTTACTTTGCTTTATGGCAAAATTGGCTTTCTGAAGGATTTTGATTATTTTCTTCCCCTTTCTCAAAACTTCCTCTTCTGTGCTACTCCACACAATGATGTCATCAATGTACTGCAGGTGTTTCAGATCCTTCCCCTGTTCCAGTGCAGTCTGGATCAGTCCGTGGCAGATGGTAGGGCTGCTTGTCCATTCCAGGATAGTCGATTCCAGGTGTACTGCACCCCCCTCCAAGTGAAAGCAAACTGTGGCCTGCACTCTGCCACCAAAGGGAATGAGACAAATACATGAATGCTGTCAGCTGTGCCTTACCACTTGTCTGCCTTTGACTCCAGTTCCTGCTGAAGTTCCAGCACATCCGGTATGGCAGCACTCAGTGGCAGCATGACTTCATTCAGGCCATGATAGTCTCCTGTTAGTGTCCACTTTCCAATACACTTTTGCATATGGAGATATTAAAGGGCGAGCAGCTCCTACTAATCACTCCTTGGTTCTCCAGTTGGCAAATTAGTTTATGAATGGGTATCACAGGGAGTCTTAGTTGATGAGATATTGCCACTGTTGTAGCCAGCAGTACCTGTTGTTCTTCAACATTCAGCAGTCACACAGTAAAAACGTCATCCAAAGAGACCAGGCAAGGTAGACAGCTGCTTAATTTCCTCCATCTCCAAGGCAGCTATATCAAAAGCCCACCAATATCCTTTTAGGTCCTTGAAATACCCTGTCCTGAGGTAGTTTGTGCCAAGGATGCATGGATTCTCTGGGACTGTCACCATGCTTTTGCCACTCATTCCCAGCCAGGCTCTGTGAGACACTGGACTGTTAATGGTTAATTACTTAGAACAATTGTTGAGGCCCAGGGTACTATGTTGAAGCCAGGCTTTGAGGCCATTATGAGGTAAATCCTGCAAGGCAGGATGGTGCCTTTCATCATAGTAATTGTTGCCCCTTGCCCAACTCTGCTCAGTTGTAAAACTTCCCCACCTCCCCTGGGGAAGGTCTGATGGGGCATAACTGCTGAAGGATGCTGATGTGAGTGGCTGCTGTCATGTCTTAGAAGGGGTCACAAACTGAAATCTTTTTGCATATCCTACAGCTCACTCAGGAATAGGGATTGAGTGGTTACCTCTTGTTCTGCCTCTTCCTCCACTTCTCGTGACGACCCTGCTTTGTCTTCCTTTACTAAATGAGCTGTATTTCATGTTCATTTATTCTTGTGTATAGGGGCAACTGACACCAGCGCTGGTTGGTTCTCTAGTTCAGCTGCAACGCCTGTTGTTGAGGCTGCAGCAGCAGCAGCAGTGTCTGTCACTTTATCATCAAATCCAAAGGCCTTGTTTTGCCCTTGAAGGTTGTGAAAAATACTGAGTAGGGCTTGGTACAGTACCGTTATTTCTGTGTCTTTAGAAGTGTCAAAGAGACAGTGTATCTTTCCCAAACATTCTTATAGTTTTTCTGGGCTCTGCATTTATTCAGGGATGAAGTTCCAAACAGCAGAGATGGGTATTTTCCTAGGTACTTGGCCCCACTATCTCATACACCCTGAACACTCTTAACCATCCAGCCTCAGAGCAGATGTCTCGGTGGTACTCTTAAATAGTTATTTAACCTCAAACAAGACCTGGAACACATTCAGAAGGCATAGCGATAGGAACATGCTGGTTCAAACATCCCAAGGATATTGAAGAGCTATTGCTACTAGCCTGGAGGAGAAGATAACGGGAGATATTTCTACCTTGATTTGTGTCTAGGAGGAGAAAGTTAAAAGCTTAAAAATTAAACATTATCACATAGTTTCCAATAGATGGCCCCTGGAATATGGGTATGATGGCATTGCTGAGTACAAATACCAGATTAGTTAATGACCAATAATTCTATCATATCATAAGCCAGTGTTACAGACTACAGCAACATGATAACATTAATTCAGTTACCACAGGTGATAACAACACAATATGGAACATGTACAGCAAGTAAGGTATTACATAATGCAACTTTCAGAATAGCCACATGAACTTTGAAAGAAAAGAAATATTTTGACCAGTGACTATTAAATATAGTGAATGTTTATAACAAATTTATTCTAACATGTTGTAGGTGGATTTGTTGTTAACACTACCCACTGAGCCCCATGTTGGGCACCAAAAAGAATGACTTGGTTTAACTTAGATGGAAATTAAGTACCACACAGATGCTTGTTCATGCCTTACACGCACATCAAAGGATGAGGAGGAGAATCAGAAAAAAAGATAAGAACAATTTAATAACTGAAATAAATAAAACATAATAATAGAAAGAAAAGTAAGATTTTAAAAAAAAAGAAAAAGAGAGAGAAATAAACCCAAGTGAAACAACCAATGTGCAATACAGTTGCTCACCACCCACTGATGCCAAGCCTGTCCCCAAACAGCAATCAGCCACTCCCAGTCAACTCCCCTGGTTCACATACTGGGCATGATATTCTACAGCAAGGAACAGCCCTTTGGCTAGTTTGGGTCAGCTGTCCCAGCCATGCTCCCTCATGGCTTCTTGTACACCTCCTCACTGGCAGAGAACTGGAAACTGAAAAGTCCTTGACCAAGGGTAAGCACTACTTAGCCACAACTAAAACACCAGTGAGTTATCAACACCATTTTCATATTAAATCCAAACCACAGCACAGTAGCAACTACTACATTTTTATTTTTAATCTACTACACACTCAAAAGCTCCTGTAGTATTATAATTAGTAATGACAAGTTAATAACTGTAGTTTCAGGCCTCATTGTGGAATACCCAGCTAGCAGGTCACACTTCAGGTCATGCCATCATCCTCACTGAGGACTTAAATTTATCACAGGTCCAACAGGCAGAGATATAAGTACTACAGAAGTCCATAAGAGCTGGTGCTCTTGAAAGCATAACACAAAAGGGATCATCATCACAGGGTTCCCAAAACATTGCTTTCATGGGGGAACAGAGGGAGCAGTTGGTGAGAAAGCCTTGCAAATCCCTAGCCTCCCTTCAGCCTAAGTGGTCTGAAATGGCTGGCACTGTGGGAGCCAGTGTGACTGCCCTTGAGATGAGTGCTCCAGCATGCAACCCTAGAATAACAGAGAAGGCTGGCAGAGTAGAGTGTCCAAGGAGACACTTGTGGGCCACAAGAACTAGGGGAAGGAAGATTTCTCTGGCTATTAAAAGAACAAGCAGAAGAACAAACCAGAGGCAGAATAGGTAGAAAGAAGAACATTAATGCTGGATAGCCATGAATAACAGAAAAAATAATTAAGAATAACTGTCTGCTGACAGGGAAGAAAAGCAAGCAGGGAATCACAAGGCAGGGTTGAAGGTGGGGGTGGGTGTCTGGGAAGTGAGAGACTGAAGACAGCAGAGAAATCAAGGAAAGAGAAAGCAACATTGAAGTCACAACATTTTATTTATTTCAAATGTATGTGTTTTGATATTCATTCGTTGAAGGCGAGATTCCTTTTGAACCATCAATCATTCCTGCAAGATGTGACAAGCAGTTTCTCATCTAGACTCCCTTTCTCCATTTCCTTTTTCCTTGCCTTTTCAAAGACCAACAGATCATATCACTAAGCTATCTATCACTAGCACTGTAAACCAAGGCAGAACTTTGGGTGCACAGGCACACATGCACACTCTTCCTCAATGACACAGTTGGTCTGCTGCCTTCACCAGTATCTGTAGCTCTATCCAAGTATCAATTTTGCACACACTTTTTGAGGTTGTTACACGAGTCTTGCTCTTTCTTGTGCATATGATGCATGTGCTTCACTCTTGATTCCTTGAGTTTCTGAAAGATAAACAGCATAAAGACCAAGATAACAAGAGTTTTACTCACGTCCTCATCAGCCACAGCAATGCAACAATGCTTTTTGGAAGTCAGAAGTAAACTACCAAGTAGGCTCTCTGCAGATTCCTGACACTGAAGTTTCTCAACCAACTGCAGCAGTAGCCTGGAGGAGCTTTAACAAAGGGAGTGTATAATCAGAAGAAGAGTTATTTGTTTGGAAATTGTTTAGTTAAAATTGGTCTAGTTTATATCCACTCAGCCTACAGAATGAACTAAGGGTATTAAGAAAACCTATAGCTACACTGAATATCGTGTTTAAGGAAAATGAGGAATATTCTAATTAAACAAAGAGTTTATAGAGTTGATATCTATCAGCAGTTTACACACCACCTCTGTATAATACTGCCTAAGAAGGCTCAGAATTTGACCCCTAAAATATAGTTTCTAGCAAAATACAACAGTCTTCTTATGACAGAATTGGATTATGAATTGACAGGAAAGCTCACACACATGTATATGCTTGCTTATTTTTTTGCACAAGCATGTGATGTTCCTACAAAAAAAAAACCAGGGGAGACCACCTTTCTTCCACGGAACTACTGAGCATAGCAAGAAGCACCTACCTTACAGAGACTGCAATGCCTGCTAAGAGGAAAGTCACAGCTCAGACTGGGGATGCTGCGGGTTCATACACAGCCTGCCCAGAGCCAGCAGCAAACACCCAGAGCTCAGAGAGTTATCTAGAAGGCAAATTCCTCAGTATCAGAGGAGTCAGTGCAGCTTTGCTGCTATTTTGAGCCATTAAACTGCCAAGAAGCACACATCTTTTCAACACACACAGCGGATTTTTTAAATCAACAAAAACGCTGTATACTTTCTTTTCAATCCATCTTATCTACTCTGGGTTTTCTGGATTTAAGAAGTTACTTATTCTAGCTTTGACTCAGATAAAATCTGTCTTGAGTTCAAAAGCTTTGTGTCTCCTTCAGGGAGCTTATTATAGGATAAAGATCTACTGCACATCTACCTCAAAGGTCTGACTCAAAGCTTTATTCACAGTGCAAATGAGGAAACCAGGAGCAAGCCTTCATCTGGAGAAGACCCTGTTTTGCCATGAGCAGATCCATATTTAGGATCTCTCAAAAATGAACTCTGCCATTCTGTGACCTTGCCAGAGCAAACTGCTGCATACACATGCATAAGGACGTATCAACATTCTCAGAGAACAAGACAGATAGAAATTAACCTCTCTTCAGTCTAGAAATTCCTGGAGAACTTGCTGACCTTAACACAGAACAGTGCAGAAAACTGAAACTGTTCAGTGCAATTTGGCCCTATCCCGTGGCTTCCCTTTCTATAGTTTCCACTGGCTGTGTAGGGAACAGGACTGAAGCCTGACTAATTGACTGCCCTTGAAAAGAGCAGATACTGGCTGTATGAGATAAGAAATAGCAGCAGCTGGAACATGAAGAGGCCTTCCTTGTGATCTGGATGATCACAGCATACTAGGTCTGACTAGGTTGATGGTTTCTGATGGGATGTTGTTCCACAGAATTTACTTACTCAAGTGACCTAATGTACAGGGACCCAGTATGGAAGATTTCAAGGAAACCTCATTGACTTCCAGTGTTCAGCAAAAAGGAGAAAATAATCAAATAGACAGTGTCTGAATGATATGCTGTAACTGAGGAGAAACTGTAGGTATGAACACCATGTACAGTACTTGAGTTGTCACATACAGGTTTGTTGGAAATAGAGGGAAGTCCAGTACCTTTTCCTTCAAATTAAATTAATCACAAAGAAAGGATGATTTGGAAGATGATTTTGACTGTATTAACCTTCCAACTCATTGCACGTGTCATGTACCTTGGTGATTAAGACTTTGCTCTCTTTCCTCTGGAGTTCCCTGAAGAGATTCCAGTACAAGTGAGGAAGACTCTGAAATGCAGTCTCTACACTTAGGGATCACTGACTTGAGAGGAAACAACCAAAGCCCACACTTCTGAAGTGAAAGTCTTTAATTACTCAAACAGAAATTGAAGAGAGATTTCTTTTTCTTTAGAGACCAATGATAGCACTGATAACAGTCATGCTACACTTAGGTCACCAGTTATATTAAAAGCCTTAGTCCTCTCCTTTACAATAGATACGTGCTTTTATCAGGGTTTTCCACTTTTGTCTCATGCTGACAAGAAAAGTTTAAACTGACAGAGAAAGTGGCATCTTGCTTTCTTAAAACCAGGGTTTTAAGAACCTTTGCTCAGGGTTCCATGAGCGATCATGCAGTTATTTCCAATCCCCGATCTCCATCCCCCAAGATTTCCCTAGCATCTTTTCTTCCAAAACCATATGCTCTAAATTGCATTTGCTACTCCTACAAGATTGTCACTGGAGCAAATCAGGACATCTTGGTCTTTAAAATGCATTTAGCCAAGTGATAATTGACAAGCATTGGCTTGTAAATGTTTACTGCTGCTTCATGCATTACTCCTCCCTTGTTAAACTGCTGTAAAAAGACTGCATATAATTTAATACCTGCGGGATGTATATACATCAGAGCAAGAGACATTAGAAATTATTACATTACTGTTAAAACAGTCGAGATCATGTGATTACAGGAAGCTCCATAAAATGCTGAAAAAGCCTTTGATTCAGTAGAGGGGAGTAATATCCTAAACAAGGTCTCAACCTCATGTTTTTCAACTGGACACAAGGTTTTTTTCTCAATGAAAGGACGTACAGGGAAGAATAAAATTTTTACTTTGTTCAAATCACTAAGCCCACTTCTCTCTTTTCTGCCCTACATACAAAGCAGTTATCAAATCCAAAATACCACCTTCTACTTTGTATTCAAATTAATAAATCTGCCATAAAACTTTAGTTTCGTGAATGTAATAGTTGGGAGACCCCACAGTATAAAAAAAAGGTCTGGAAATTTCACAATAAAAATATAAGAAAATGCTATTTGTTCTAAAATAGGCTAGAATAAAGTAATTTATAAATACAATTCAGCTCCATTCTCTTTATTCCATTATTCAAAAATTTGAAGCAGCACTATTACTTCTTTGCTAGACTGGATGGCTGCAGCCAAATGATTTTCTGCCTCAACTCATCTTTTTATTCCAGGCAGTTCTAATTAGGCTGTTCTCAAGAATGGAAATGAGTGAAGTATGCAAACTAAAAGATATTTTCTGTCATATGCAAGCAAAAAACCCATACATGCCTGGTCTCAGTAAAGTCAATAGGCAGCAACCCCAAGTACACAGATCCATTACCATTCCAGACAAATCTGAGTTAGTATTGCTCGGATGGAGGTTCAGACTGCATTAACAAGTTACTTCAGCATCTAAGAGCAGCCTTTTTCTGAAAATCCAGCAAAAACACTCTGCTGGCAGGAAGTAAGACAACACATGAACTGAGCAGTTCCTCCTCACTAGCCTTTCCCAAAGTAGCAGCCTAGCACTCAATTCAGGTATATGATGATAGACAACTGAAGGAATTTTCAAGCTGGCAAGATCAGCAGGCTCACAAACTAGGTCACCTGGATGTGGAAGCTATTGCAAGGGGGTGGAAAGTCATACTGTGCTTGGCTATCCCAGCCCATACTTCACCTGTTATTTACGGTCAGACAGCGACACAGCTAACCTTCATCACAGCTAATTTAGGTGTCAGAATTCAGGTCTCAACACTGTGAATTATTATCACTCTGAGTTTACCTCTAAGTTATATGATCTACAGAGAAGAAAGTGGATCAACAAGCAAGACCTGCTACCCAGTGGATGCATATCAATCCACTCAGATAATAGTCAGGCCCAGTGACAAGCAATTATGAATTGCACTTACTATTAACACAAGAAACTCTGGTCTGAAAAGGACGATCTGATAGCTAGCATAGGAACAGGCTCATCATCAATCACCCAGACCAGCAAATCAGACAGCAGAAAAGTCATAAATCTTGAACATCTCCCAGCCTTTGGGAAGAAACATCTCTTGGTGTTGGAAAGGTAAGCTATACTTCATCAGCTTCATATTTTTCTAAGAAAAGCAGAAATAAACCAGTTTGACAGAGACAAAACTGTTTCACCCTTAGGGATTGATTAGTTCTTGTATGTATTCAGCTGTCACTCTCTACAAGTATCCCTGATACAGATGTCCAAGTGCAGATAACAGAAAATTCAGAGAGTACATCTGGCGGGCAACTACCTGGGAGAGCAAGGGACAGGTCATGGTGCACAGTCTTTATAAACACATTTCACTTGTGCAGCATCAGTACCAACTGCAGAACTAACATCACCCAATACTTCTTACAGCTTTCCCAGTGGTAGGTGTGCAACACATCTGTACTGTGCCAGCAGTCCTGCCAGTATGTCTGTATTGTGGCAGGTATCAAAGAGGCACTGCTTGTTTGGCAGGTTTCCTCCTTGGATTCTGGTTATTGCTTAACGTGCCCAGGTAACACTACTCATCCCTGGCACCTTTGACAGTCAGAAGAGAATAATACCTCCACGAGGTGACCTACCTGGCCTCTTCTGGGTGCCTGTTTCAGAAGGGTGAATCATCCCTCAGACTAAGTATTTCTCCTCTTTAAGTAAGCGAATCATCTCAGATGAATTAAATAATTAGTTCACACCAACAGGCCAAATCTGAACTCGTAAGTTACATGAAGTAAGAATGGCCATATGTTTTAATTAAGATACTGCTGTAGATCAATGGGAAAAAAAGCTTACATTGTAATCAGCATCTACAGGTTATTACCGTATACCTATAAATTTTTTATCACTGGATATGTAAAATAAACAGCTTGTTTCAAGGAAAAAGGCAAAAAAAAAAACATATTCAGAAATTTGATTCAAAATCTTGATACCACTAAAAATAACAGTATAAAAGAAAGCAATTTTGGAATTTTACTCTAAGAACAAAATATTTATAAATAGTTGAATATGATGAGAAAAAGTGGAAGCATTATTATTTCAACTCACATAGCCTACCAGCAAGATATTTTTGAGCAGTGCTGAAAACGCAAAACAATTTTCAGAAGACCTATTACTGACTATGAGCTCCTTTCAGTTAATGACATAAATTTTGAGGACATTAGAAGAGCCACTACAAGACATGAGACTAACCTAAAGAGTCGGAGCTCAATTAGTGGGAATTAGAAAAAATGTGCTGTTATCTTCATGTCTGAAAGAAAAAGGCTTTGGGCTCACAGCTATGGAGGCATTAACACATCGGATTAAAACTGAACAAGAATAATAAGAATAGATAGCGGTGTTACAAAACAAATGCTTGCCCTTTCTATATGCAAGAAGAAATAGGGGGAAAAAAGATCATCCCCAAAAGAAGTATTAATCAGCTTTTTAAATGGGGCAGTTTCAGTGTTTGTGATAAATTAAAGGAGCTGAACATTTTTTAAAGTAAAATATGCAGAACTAATATTGACAAGGTTTTTCAACACTCTTATTTATCTGAACACCATAAATGCTCTCTACCTCCCTTGAAGCATGAACAAAGCAAGTGTTTGCATCTTTCCACAACCCCTATATTGTTTTACTCCTTGAGTTCCTTGAGATTTCTTACAATACACTTTGCTATCCTGATACTCATGAGGGTAGAAAGAGATACAAAATTGTGAAATTTCAGAGGAAAACACAGAATAAACTGCAGTATGTACTGGAGCTGGTCACTAAGAATAGGCAGCCAGGCAGATCTGAGATTTCGAGGAACAACAAATGGAAAGTAGTGTCTAATCTGCAAAGGCAATATCCAAAAGCCTATCCCACATCAGGAGGAGTGACTCAAAGCCAAATGGAGTAACACCTTGCTTCTAGATAAAAAGCTATTGGGGATTACTTTAATAGAGAACACTTAAGTAATCATGTCTGATGGGTAAGGCTGCATCATTTATCAAAAATCCATATTAAAATTTAATTTTCCATGTGAGTCAAAGACAGCAGTGGCAGCACCGCTTGCTGTTGCTGATCTGTGGCTGCTGATGCCTTCTGAAGTGGAAATGATGGATGCCACATGTTCTAGCTGTGATTAAATTTGCTTTGACAAAGCAGCATGGAAATCTGATTTTCAATAGACTCTTACATTTCACCCAGTGCTGAGTAAACAGATACACAACATAATGCTATATGGCTGTCAAGCTGATGGCTAATTCATTCTGCCAGTCCAATCAATCTATCCATTAAAATATTACCTGTCAATATCAAGTAGGTTCAGCTTGGAAATTGCATGGAAACGGGAAGGTGTTTACAAGTAAACAATACCAAAGCCAAATTTGCCATAAAGTTATTTCTTCAGGCCCTCTCAACAGGTTCTGCCAGCCCCAGTGAAAGGTCAGCAGAAGATGCTTGCTTCAGCATGCTTTATGCTTCTCACCATCCAATTATGCCACGGAATAAAGGTACAATGTACGAAACTCCTCTCTTCCTGTGTTACTGTTTGAAGAGAAGGAAGCAGAAAATCACATGAAGAATACTGCTTATCTAAATGCTCTTACCCCAATACTTGAAAAAATGGCACCTACACTGCCTTTAAAAAGAGACATCCTTCTTACCTTGACTGACAGGGAATACGAGTTGGCAAAACACAGGAACAAGATATTTTTTACTGCACTGACCTCAGGCACCCTTGCATAACCTTTTAGATTTACCCTTCATTTGGAGGAAATTACCCATTAATCTTTAACAGCAGCAGTTCTGTGGACATTCCTGCCCTCTCTGCAGTGCCTGAGCTCTCCTGCCAGCTGTCACAGTCATACATGTGTGATGCTCCCAATATAATCTCTGCTTTCAGCATGAAGCTCCACACCACAGAGCAAATCAACATGGCAAGTAGTATGAGTACATCCTAAGTATATCTTCTAAAAAAAAAATCCCTCTGAAATACCAGAGTAATGGTTGTTTTGTCTTTTTTTTTCCCTTCCCTCCAAAAAAGGGGTGTTTAGTATCACAGTATGGTTGCTAAATTTTAAAACAACCCCTAGTTCTTTGACAGTGTCAAACAGAGCAGGAGATAGAGATGGTTGTTTCAAGCTTAACTGAAGCACAATGCAAGGAAAAAACATGCCAACAAGCACTAGCAACCACTTCCTATTCTTTCTAGTCCTGTACTGTTTGGACCCTCAGAACCTGAAAAAAAAAGCTGATCTAATACAATCCTAAGAGAAAGAAGGAGAGGATTTCATTCAAATTATACCAGAAGAAAGCTGAAAGCCCTTGGTTTGTGGTCATATAATATGATAGGAGTTGCATCCAGAGCTCAAGTTTGCCAGAAAACCATAGTGGAATAATGCTTTATAATTAAAATATACTCCGAGTTCTTTTATGTTTATGCAGGGACTTATGCTGACAATGTAAAGCAGAATGAGACTGCTGCCCTTCTCACCAACACTTCCCTCCAGTCCCAAAATGTAACTATACTGAGACAGTTTAACACACCTGGAACTGCTGCATTCGTCATTAATAGAAAGGTTAAGGCACCAAATAACACTACAGAATGACACCAACTGAACAGGACATTAGTTAGTATTTCAAATTGCATCAAGATCACTAATCTGCCAGTCTGCTTATACAGTAACATTCAGCCACAGAACAAAATGAGTAGGTCCTGAAACTGAGTAGTATATTGTGCCTTTCAGGAAACTAGTTCAAGTTTGAAATATGAGAGCTTCAGCATGTCTGTAAGACAATACATCCATATTTGCATAATTTTGAAATAGCTGCTTTCCTGTTCGCTTGTGGTTTGACTGGTATCCTGTTACTTTGGAGCTGAAACATGAAATTCCATGCCAGACTACATCCAGAGTCCACCTACTCAACAAGTCTTTAACACGGACAGTGAAAGAGTAAAATTATACATATTAACACAAACCTTTCAAAAAAGTTCTTAAAGATTGTCTAAAGTAAGCTTAACTGTGACATAAAAAATTAGTTTCAGAGCTTAGTGTGCTCATTCAGAAAGATGAACAGATGAGCCTGAGATTTAAGTCCAAACCCAAAACAGAGAGATTGCTGTAAATATCCTTGTTCATGAAAACATGGATTGTAAGTTATAACAATTTATTTTAAATTTGCTGATTATGTTTTGCGAGTTGTTGAAAAATCAGTTGTATTTACAGAGTTTATGTCAAACTTCTCTAAAGCTGCTGAAGGCACATCCACACCAAGTAGGACATTACATGATGCAGATGCTCAAGGCAGCTCCGAGCCAAGCTAATGCAATCAAAGCACCTATGGTGGTAAAACACAGTAGTCTGGGTCAAAAAGTTGTGTCAATGTGTGAGGCAGGAGGAAATGAAGTTGATGAGCTCTATCTCTTTGTAATTGCACCGTTTTAATTCTACAGCAGCCTTGGCTGAAGACCTGCTCAGTTTCATCAGAAGACATTTTATTTTCACTTCAGTAAGGGCATGCCACGTTACCCATCTTACATACTCACATATCTATTCTAATACATATTTGCTCTCTGGAATATTAATCTGTTTTCACACAGAAACTGTTTAAACAGCCTTTTTATAATGTCTGGATGAAGTCGTGGAGAATTGAAAGTACAGTCAGCTCTTCCTGACATGCAACTGGAAGTCATGCATGACTGGAAGTCATTTCTTCCTCTCCTGACTCTGGGCATATGGTTTCTATGAAGGCGGTATCTTTTCCATCCACTTTGAATAATAAAGTGGATAAGCATGGCTCTTGTCACCTTGTAAATTTTCTATACATTTTGATGAGGAAATGTGCTTTGTTTTCAGCTAGTTCTATTGAAATCCATCTTTATTCAAAGCAAGTAATTTACCACATCCAAAGTAGGTAATGTAGACTCAAATAGCTGTAAGAAACAAAAGCGAGGAACTAAAGGAAAAAGGATTTAGCCTACCTACACTGAGATCAAATCTGAAAGCTTTCTTTTCCTTTCATCCAGGTGACTTCTACACACACTGCGAGATTTTTTGCATACCTTATCCTATGAGACAGTCCTAACTAGAGAGCCCACTCCCAGCAGCATGCCTTCATTTTCACAGGCCCTTTTTGCATTCCCCTGGGGGTTCAGACAGAATTATGTCCCTTGAAATGTATTTATGACTCCTTCTCCTTTCTCCATAATTTAATTTCTTCTCATTTATTCATGAGGGAGTCTTGCCACTCCTCTTCTTGCTTCCTCAGATAAACAGAAGGTCCATGTCAGATAAGGCATCATCTCAAGTTGATAAAAACAACAGTTTCCCATTTGTCAGTTGAACTCTTCCAGTCTCCCTCACTTACATAAAACAAAGTACATTTCCCCTGAAGTTTACATTTTGTACTTGTGTACATTCACCAACTTGTCTGGAAAAAAGGAATAAATATATAACTGGAAGAAATGTGTTAACGTCCACGGGCTCCCTCAGGAAGGCAAGAAACACCAGCCATTAACTGCTCTGGAATGGCAGCAGGCTGAGGGTGCTGACTCTTCCATCTGCCTAGCAGGATAAAGAAAAGGACTCCTGGTAATGCTGAGTTGGTGCAAGTTATTTGGCTCCAAGACAGACTTGGAGACCTCATGCTAGACACAATAACAGAATAAATGCAACTCAGAAATAATGTCTTGAGGACAAACCTGAGAACCCTTGGGTTTTTTTTTTCCTAGAATTCTTTTTTTCCTTACTGGAATCAGGAAGTCTTACTGCTTTGAGGAAAGAACTCAAAATTATTATCCATCTACTTGAGCTGCTGAGAAGGGACAACTCACAAGAAGCACTATGCCAGCAGCTCATTCCTATCTGTGTTCTTGGTGTCAGTGAAAACTGCATAGTCTGAGCTACGGTGACATTAAGTATTTGAGGTGGATGATATCTTAGTGGCTAATTGTAAGCACTATAACTAAGTGATACATACACCAGACAAATATGCAGAAATATCACATAAGGTTCCTGGAAAGTTTCCACAAGGAAAAACACAGAAGGGGCAGTTTCCTGGTGCAGGCCACCTCAGTGTCACATGGAAGAGATACAAAGGTTTAAAATTAGAAGTCCTAGAGCATTAGAATGTGTTGTATAATTTAAATGGTACAGGAGATTGAGACTTTTCATTAACAAAGATTACAAACACTTTTATATAGTTTCTAAATAGAAAAGAATGGCATGAAACAACGTGGTACAGCCAAGAAGTTCTAACTGGCATAGAGACATGGTCTGAACAAAACATAATTCTGTGTCCCTACTAAAATATTAGACTGGCTCCCATTGGTTTGGCCTGGAATTGTGTTAGGGTGTTTAGGTTGGATATTAGGAAAAAGTTCTTCTCCCAGAAGATGGCTGGGCACTGAACAAGCTCCCCAGGGAAGTGGTCACAGCACCAAGCCTGACAGAGTTCAGGAAGTATTTGGATGATACTGTCAGGCACATGGTGGGACTCTTGGGGATGGTGCTGTGCAGGGTTACAGGCTGGACTTGATGATCCTTGTGGGTCCCTTCCAACCCAGGATATTCTGTGATTTTATGAAAAAAGTCTCTAATATTGTCCCAATAAACTAGAACAGACATCTTCACCAACACTTATGCAATGATACACAATTAAAAATGCTAAAGAAAAAGCTTCACTTTCAAGTGCTTCAAAAATCATTCTTAATTTTAGCAGTTTCGACAACACTTTAGTAATTAACTGCACTGTCTGCCTACACTTCTGTGAAAATTTTCAATTATTGGAAATAATTTTTGAAGAACCAAAGACACCAGTGTGTGTATAGAGTATAGAAAAATATCAAACTTTAGCTCTGGGTAAATATACAGCAAATAGGAAAGCATTAATGTGAGAGTCAAAATAGGTTCTGGACAAAAAAAAACCTGAGGCCCACATAGTAACTGTTAATCATGTCTTAACCAGATTAGCATTAAAACCAAGAGATAAATTAACAAGAAGACATGAAGTAGTAGTGTTTCTCTCAACACCAACACAAACAGAACTAGCAAATTTATCTTTGACAAAACAGAAACACCTCATAATTAAAAAAAAAACAAGGTAATATTTAATGAAAGCAGAACAAAACATTATCACCTGTAGCAGATGGAAAGTACAGAAAGAAGAAAACCAAGATGTGAAAAGCCTATAGCTAAACCAAAAATTTATGATACCAAAAAATCCAAATATGTCAACCTCCAACATTTTCCTTAAGGCAATTTCATAGGAATAAACTCACTAAGAAGTAAATATATGAATGTAAGGTGTACAAAATAAGAGTATCTACTCATTTGTCAACAGGAAAAAATGGCATTTTAAAAAATAAATTTTGAGTAAGGATGAAATACTATTTTGTTGATAAGAAAACTGATACAGGGACCACACCAGCAGTACCTGCAATAGGTGATAGCTGTTTGCATTAGTAATTTTTAATTATTCCTTCCTATTTAATTCTTGGTTTTGGCAGCATAGCCAAAGTTTTGCAGAAAGCAAGGTGGCTATTTGTTGTCTTTACTTTGGAAGGGGTAAACATGTAGCTTCCCAAATAAAGCAGAAATATCCTTCCCTGAAAGACTTCAAAGTTCCGATGCTCATTCCGAATTTAGAACTTCTTACACTTTTTGAACTTCCCACAGATTCACAAATTCAAGTTTCATTGATCAAAAGGAGTAGTTAGGGCACATCTCCTCATGTGTCATCTTCTATGTCTCCCAGCAGTTAAAGGATTTTCTTAACACAGAGATGCCTCTAAGCAGAGGCATCAGACACTCTCCCAGCTGGCTGAAGTTTTGTCACACTATGAGGTGCTTCATAGCTGGCTGGAATCTCTTGAGACTCACACAGAGCAGCTCTGGACCTCCTCCTACAAGGGGTGTACACTGCTACTGAACTCCTCCCGTTTTTACCCCATGCTCTAGAATTCTAGTGAGACACAAAAATTTTCATGATTCCACTGTAAGGGAAACATGGAAAAGTTGCACCCAGTAAAGGCAACAAATACCAGAGGACACAAAAAGGCATTTTTCTAACGCAGGACATCAACTACAGCAAGAGTACTTGAGGGTGATCACAACCTACTAAGAGAAGAACACAAAGCAGGGTACTGAAAGACTCAAAAGCGAATTGACATGATGTGCACTAGTATTGACATGCAGTCAGCCATTGAATATTGTTTTTGGTTTTTTAATATTTGGTTTTAATCTTAAGCTACTAATTTTCATTTTAGTATTTTCATAGCTAAGGATGCTCCAATACCAGTGAAATGAGCTTGAGCACATCAACTGCACCTCGGAACTTTTGGTATGTTCATTCTTTTCCTTGTAAATTATGCGTGATTTGTCACCAATTCATATCCTACTGCTGCTAATTGATTAGCCCACATTTTAGAAAGTCAGCAACACCAAAGTAGCTTGGGAGTTGAAATTCAGAAAGAAGACAGAGTGGGAAACAGGCCATCCAACTTTTTTGTCTTGAAAAAGGACCAGTATAATTTTCACGCAAGCATCCTCAGAGTTTTTTTACACTTTTCAACACAGAAATACTGCCATGAGTAGATGACGCTATTCTTGCAGCATTGTGTACCATTAAGGCATTGAACAGTACAAAAATTTTCTTGTTATCTTGCTTCTAGAGAATATGATGTGCTTCTCTTGGACAACAAAAGTCTTACTGCATTTTGTACTATACTTGTTTTGTTTCCATTTTTTGATTCTACAAGCAACCTGCCTGCTCGGCTTGGCAGATTATATACAATTTACCAGCACTAGTGACTTTCCATGTAAAAAATAATCTGTAAATTTAATTTGCTTTTGTCATTATGCAATGGTAAAACAATCATCTATGGATTCGAAAAGCAGTTTTCCAGCCAAAGAAAATCAGACATTTGAAGAAATGCAAATAATTGAAACCAGAAAACACACAAGTTCATTCTTCCACAAAGATTAATTTGATTCTAGGTTATAGACTCCTTGAAAAAAACCAAACCACAAATCAAAATAATTTATCGATTAGCAACAGACTGTGAAGGAGGATGAGTCAACGTTACTGCATTACCAGTGATAAGGAAACCCAGAAAATACTTTATGCCATTCACTAAGATAACAAAATAAAATAACTTTTACATCAATTTTTTCTTTGACTGATAGCATTTTGATGGGTGGCATTGATTAATACATTGGTTGTAGCGCTAAGTTTTCATCTGACCACCCAAAATCAACAGGAATTTTATTGTTATTCAACTACTGCTAGGCAAAAACATGGGTAAATATAAATCACAATGTTATCAANAAAAAAAAAAAAAAAAAAAAAAAGTTTTGTCCAAGAACAGTTTATCAGTGATAAATAAGCAATATGCCACCAAGTCTTGCTACATAAATCAGGAAAGAACTGGCTGAGACAATGTTAGTCTGACTAATACCTTAGTTAACAGCCCACATCAGAGACCTCACTTCAATCCCAGTGTTCATAACCAAATATTTAGTCCTTCTACTCTGCAAGCTCCTGTCAAGGTCAGGCCATCTCTCCCAGTCATTGACAGTGCCAGAGGCAAAGCAATGTGAGAATTGTCACATACATATTATTACCAGCCACTGTATATTCTGCTTATTGCACACACCATTATCTTTTACACTAAAAGAATCATAAGGTTAAACAAGATACTGCATAAAGCTTATGTAGCAATTGATACACACAGGAACATAGTCACACATAAGACAGAGATGGATAATGCTTGGCTGTTAGTGTTGGACAAGCTCTGATAGCTCTATCATAAGGTATTTTGCATATAGCTTCAAATTAGAGTGCATTAATAGTACAATTTTTATCAGCAGATAAAATTAATTCTTTTGTTGTCAAATATTAGCTCTTTCATCTTTCACTGTGTGCATGAAACTCATGCATGAAATACTTACTGAAGGAACAAGCAAAACTTACAGTCTTAGCAAGAGTATATTAATTCCATGAGATAATATTAAAGATTTACAAATGTGTGTATAAAAAAAAATGCCCAAATCATTTGCACAACACTTTCTTTTCCAGATACTTGTTTACTCATGACACTCAAACTTGAATTCCAGACAACAGAATGTTTGGATTTGAAGTCCTTTAGTTAAACTTGATAAAAGTCTCTGATTTGGAATATAAGTAAGCACACTTAAGTTTGTCTCAATTTTTAAGTGATTTAATTAAATTAAGGCCATCAGAATTCTGAAGAAGAAAGGTTAAACAAGGACTTGATCTAATTTAACTCAAATTTGACCATTTAGTGAATTCAAAGAGATGGAACCTAACTTATTTAATCTACTTTAAAAATCAATTTGGATTAGTTTTCCTGAATTACCCTGTTTAGACAAACCCCTATTCTCCTAACATGGATAAAAGCATTACTGTGCTACCCTGCACATATCAATATGAGATGATTAGTTTTTCAGCAATAAATTGCTGAATCAGCTAACAAATATTTCAAGTTATTTACCTCTCCAGATTCAGTCTGGAGAAGAGAGGACTCTGGGGAGACCTTCCAGCAGCCTTCTAATACCAAAAGCAGGCCAACAGGAAAGATGAAGATCGACTTTTAGAAGGCCATGTAGTGACAGGACCAGCTGCAGTGGATTCCAACTGAAAGAGGGCAGGTTTATAATAGGTATTAGGAGGAAATTCTTTTCTGAGGATGGCGAGACCCTGGAAGAGGTGGCCCAGAGAAGCTGCAGATGCCTCATCCCTGGAAGCGCTCAAGACCGATTTGGATGAGACTTTGAGCAACATGGTCCAGTGGAAGGTGTCCCTGCACATGGTGGGGAGGTTGGAACCAGGTGATTTTCAAGTAAAGGTCCCTTCCATCCCAAATCATTCTACGAGTCTATGATTCTGGTTATGTACTGATGAGTGTTACTGAAAGAGCAATGGAGCAACCCCAACAGCCGACATCAGCCCAGCACTCTCCTTGTTCACCTAAGCTCAGGTCAGCACCAGTGACAACTTTAAAGAGAGTCACACAAAGAGCTTAGGTGGGGTAGTATCAAGTATGACTGTTCTGTCATCTTCAAGTGCCCATGGATACCCCCCGATCTGCATCACCTTCTACATGCCTTATACTCAAAAAAGGAAACGAGATAGCAAGGGAGAAGGATACAGAGAAATATATCCTGTTGTAGCTTGGCATCTGCCTTGTGGTGTACGTTGAGTTTTCAGTGAAGGCCAGACTCAGTTTGCATTCACACCTATATAGTTTTGTCTACTAGAGTACAGAGAATTGAGATTTTCCCCTAAAAATTTCACAATACTCTACATTGACTGGAACAGTTCTCCATTGCCTGTTTCGACCCACCAAATTATTAGTAAAGAGTAGGTAAGCTACTTCTGTAAAACATTAGACTTTAAGATCACTCTAACGCAGCTCCTTGCTGGTTTCCTACTCATTTCTCCCAAATATTTTCATATGCAGGTATTGCCAGTTGTTCTCACAGGCAGCAAGCAGTCAGTAATTTGGTGCCCGTACACCAGTTTGCCCAATACCATCACAGTTGAAGTTCAAATTTTTCTGGCTCTGTTTGGCCATCCAACCACATGTTTAAGAAAACGCAGATAAATATAAACATCACTCAAATCTCCTTCTTCCTCTTTAAATTCAGCAGATATAAATATATAACAAAAAAGTAAACAAAGCCACAGACAAATCATTCGTCAAATTGAAGAAAGTTGAAAAGATGGAAGGGAAAGGGCTATAGTCTCCTTCACACCTATTTCTGTTGTGTACAGCCTAGAAAAAAACAAGGCTGTACTTGAGTTAGATGTAGCTTTTTGTGACATCCTCACAGTAAAATGTAGGGAAAAAAATGTTTATCTGCATTCCCTTACATACTTCTGATCAAATATATACCTCAAAATTATTTGACTCCTCACCTTTCAGTTTTTCTTGTTTCCCTAAATATTTTGAGTACATTAATCAAATAATAGAATCAACAAGAAAAGTGATTTTCCTCATAAAGAAGAAAATACAGCATTTAGTGAATTTGATCACATTTGTCTTTCTGAAATTGATATTCAGACACTTATTTTTCTGACAGTAATTCAGATTTAAAAACTGATTACTAAAAAGCATGTGTTTTAATGTATCCTCAAAAGATCCAAAGTTTAATACAGGATTCATACTGTTGTATAACCACCTGTAGCCTTATCAATGCAGTATTTTACAATATTCACATCACTGCACACAAAGCAGAGGTTTAAAAACATGTGATTTGAAAGTGTGAGATGAACATGAGTGTGTTTTCCTTGCATTTAAAAGCTGCACCATGTTAGGAGCTCACACCATCTCTTGACTCTAATGTGTGTATATTACAACAAGCATTTTCAAATAGGTGGAGAAATCTGAATAAATTATATTTGTGAGAAAACCATATAAATTGACTGAGGAAAGAAAATATTTGAGTAACAGTCAAAGAGTTAGTCCCCAAACTACCAGTTTAAGCTCCAGTCAGCAGCTCTCTACAACCTTCTCATACATCAGTAAATCACCACTCTGTGTGATCTTTACTTTCTTAAAACAACTGTATAACCTTTTTCACAGTAGGTATCTGTCTGCATGACTTCTGTACAAACCACATCTAAAAAGAGCTGTTTGATCTAGACACAAACATAATTGTGAATCACAAACTTTTTTATTGTAGCATAAATGGAAGGAATAAGGATGCTCAAATGGCTATTTCATTAACTGGATTCTTTCACGCATCTTCAGAGTATCGTAATGACAGTCATCAGTTCTGGCATTCAAGGACAGCAAATGATTTGTTGCTGACTATATTGAATTAATTAAAAGCATTTTGCATGGTGCAAGATGAAAATATTGTCATCTGCTTGAAGTAGGGCATAGGTGAAAATTATGCTGCAGAAATATTTACAAGCAAGTTTCTTACCCGTTAGAACTGAACACACACCAAGCAAAAGTCAATGTTCCCTATGCTCATGGATGACAGATTTGTTATTCAGAACAGTCAGATCAAAGGGAAAACAAGATGAAATTAAATCAAGAGTTTTATATTCAATAATACTATCTACACTCCCACCTTTTCCTTAGTAAATACAAAAGCATTGATTATAATTACAAAACAGTAACAATTAACCTGTTTCAAGGTATAATTTACCAGGTGTTTTTACAATTTTCTATGGTAAAAAGATATGCTGACTTTTAATGAGACTAGTGAAAACAAATTTAGATTTTCATCAGCACTTTNGGGGGGGGGGAGAGGCATTGAAGAAGCTGATGGTAGGGTAGTTTTCCTTTCATTCTGTGTACTTAAGGTCTAATTTAAGCATTCTCTTTTCTTTGACACAGCAAGTTGCCACCACCTCTCCTTTGAAAGCTGCAATTCTCACCAGGTACTGCTTGATGCAATCAGCAGGAGTCACATCCAAAGGCAACAGGCAGAATTTATGTACTGTGTGTCCTGGCAAGACCAGGAGGCACAAAAGCAATATGGATAGTAAACGTCCTTTCCTAGAAGGAGTTCACAACCAGTCTCTCAGTTAAGGTAGAAATAGGTGTATGCAATGCTAGAGTAGTATCTTATGTGCTGTCTAAATTCCTTGGGTATGCTTATGAGATGAAGAACACTTATTCCTGACCAGAAGGAGTCTTAAAAGTGCATGGAGAAGGCTGGGTAAGACCACTGTTATTGAGATAGACTACCTAGCAGGTGGGTTAAAAGAGTTCCCCCCGCCTCAAAGCACCAGATTGCCTAAATGGATCAAGATCTGTGCAATGTGTTATCATCCTTTTTGCTCTAGAACCTGCCTGTGGTTTCCAGCTCATCTTGAAAATAGAGGTCTCCAAACAACTTTTAGAATATCTGAACAAAGAACCTAAAATTCTACAGCAAACTACCTAGTTTGTTGTTCCCTTTTCCCAAGAGTTTTTGTGCAATGCAGAACACAATTTGTGTCCACTTAGAACGACATATTTACCAAGAACTTGGTCATACTTGACAAACAAAACCTAATCGTGTATCCAGTTTTATGGTGCTATGACACGTTAACGTGGAATAAATGATTAGTACTTCCTGCCTCAAAACCAAAAATTTCAGCAGGCAACATGTAAAACGTAAAAATAGGTAATGAGAAAACACAGACATATTTAAGGTACCTCATAAGGTAAAGGAACCTAAGACAGAAAGGACAGAAGTAAGCAAAGTGCATAAGGTACTAATAAACCACTGAAGAGATAACACAATACCATTTTCTGTTTATAAGCTAGAAAACCAAGGGAATAAAGAATGAAACTGAAAGGCAAAAATAGTATATTTAAAATTAATAAAGATCAAATTTTAACTTTTTTTTTTTACTTTAGTAAATTAATAAACATCTTTTTATTTCTAAACCATGCAAAATTACCATGAATATACATACAGAAAAGATACTGACATATGTGCATCCAGTACGCATGAAATGAGATTACATACATAAGATGATGGGAACACACAACTGCAACATATGAGATTAAAAAAAGCATAAAGCCCTGCAGTGCTTCACAAAATAACCCATAACAGATGCTCACTGTGCAGCATCACCAGATGTGGGATATTGGAAAGAAGGTGTTACTAGTTGTTCTAACATGGCTGTTCCAGATTTTCTGGGAAAATCTGACCTGTTCAGGGAACATCCCAAAGCTAAAAAAAATTTTGAAATGAACAAAGGAAAGGGTAATATTATGCTGAATCATCCAAATATAACATTTTTTTTCAGGCAACAGGAAGAAGATCTACATAGAAGAAATTCTTTAGTTACAACAACTATCAAGTTCAGAGTTACAGGGAAAAGGACAATAGCTCATACAGAATGCTAGGGATGTTTGGAGATAACAGGAGAAAGGCTTTTAAGCCAGTTATTTACAATTGAAAATCTGTTAATTAATAGTAAGCCTGAAGGGATAACAAAGGATTGATGGCAGTCCACTAAAGGCTGAAAGACAGCTCTTCCCTTCCCTCTCAAGGGTGATTATTTAGAGGTGCCAGCAGCAGGGGACAACTGTCCAAAATTCACCCCATCCCCCATTCTCTCCAGTGTCACTATCAATCAGGCCAATATTATTACCCCAGGAATTGTGCCTGCTTCCAGCCCAACTAGGTGGCTGAGGACAGAGGTAAAGGGCCCAGAAGGCAATGGGAGGCTGTTGTGCAAAGAAGGTTCCAAGTCAGCCTTTAAAAATCCCACTTCAGTCACAGATCCCTGCCACACAAGGCAGCTAATTTACAGAAGCCATGAGTTGAGGGGGAAAATGTGATAGTAGTGAGACAGATTTCAGTTTCATTATTTCCCCTCCAGAAGTTCACTGAAAAGGAAATGCAGCTGGTGCACCCACCCAAAGGCCCCACAGTCAGTGAAGATGTATGTTCTTCCCCTGCAGCTCCAGCTGACTCTTCCCTTTGGTCAGGAAAACACCAGCCAGTGCTCATCGGGATCCTGCAGGTCACCCAGAGGAGCCAGAAGCCTGGGCACAGAAATGACAGGGACACCGTGGTTGCATGAAATTGCTACTTTCAACAGCAGTTGTTCTTCCAGCTCAGAAAGAGAGCCCTGGGAGAAAAGAGACCTTCCATCTGTGTGTGTTAAAACATAGTAAACATACACTAGCAAACACTTCATTTGTCACTCAGCTGTACAGCCCTCCACCCCTTTCTCTGCAAATTCACGCAGTGGTTGCACATCCACCAGGAGTGGCCAATATCTCATTTAATAGGTGAGAGGTGCAGCTTCTCAGCCAAGCCAGTATAGACAAATCTAATGTTTGATTTAGGAACCAAACATGTATTACCCTCCAGCACTGAATTAAAGCTTCAGTCTCTAAAATTTACAGCAAGGACAGCAAATTGCCTCTATTTCACTAATGCTCTATAATACCCTCTACACAAGCCCCTGCCTCTATTTTCAGCAGTAGTGAAATGGTCTGCTTGCAGCTTTGTCACATGCATCACAGCTCTCCAGCTCTGCAACACTCCGGCAAAGGCGAGGGTTACTATTCTACCAGTCCTTCATATCCACATTTGTTTCTCCTTTGTTTCAATGCAGAAGTAAATATTGCCTTTCTCCCTATTTTTGAACTCATTTTCTGGTGTGTGGCAACCAACCTCAGATTGTGTAGTCCTTTGAATCAGCTCTTCTCTTGATTTAGCATCAACCATAGAAGATTCAGCAGGCATGAAAGGTCACATCATCAAAAGTCCTTATCTTTAATCAGACATCCATTTCCCCTCTGATTTAATCACTTTCCATCTCATTTTAGATTTCAGTTGACTTTTTCCCCCTCTTTCATGCTTGTTTTCCTTCCTTCACCTATATGAAAAAAAGCTTCTCTGCACACACACAGCTATTACCATTTATTTCAGTACCTATGTTATTTAGGCCTGCACAGGGTTTTCTGAGACTAAAATCCATTGAAAATAAAATAAAAATCTAATATACTCTGCAATCTCTTGTACTAGATTATTGAGAACAAGGAAAGGAAACTTAGACTAATTTCTGGTAATCAGCAGAAAGAAGAAGGAGATGAAAAGGCTCTGACCAATAACCCTTGATGGGCTGGTGCACTGTAAAGATCTGTTCAGATGTCTTTTACAACTGAGTGAACCCAACTGCATTGTTCATTTGAACTCTAGCCTCCCACACACTGCAAAAGAAATGGACGAGCAATCTTACCGAGCCAGACCAAAGGGCCTTTTAGCTCAAGATCTTCAGCAAAAGGACAAAGTGATCACACAGAGACACATTCTAGAGACAGGCTCCCTGCTGTATGCAGGCCAGCACTGTCCTGAATTGCTGGCATACTACCTGTGTGCTTTGACAGAGATTTTTCTGTGTTTTGTGGCACATTTTTATTCCATTTTACTCAACTTCACTTTGTTTTCTGAACCTGTGTAAATGCCTGTAACATGCAATATCCTCAATCATACGACACACGAAACATCTCCCTTTGTCCTGAACCTGCCATCTGTTAGCTTCATTCGTCACCTCTGAGATCTGGTGGGAGACAAACCTCCTGAACCAGAACCACTCACTGTTCACCTTTTCTGTTTGTGTTTATTATTTCCACTGCTCAAACCGCTCATTCCAAGGATGATAAGTCCTACTTTATTTAATCATTTACTTCTGTAGAATTGCTTTCATACCTTTTTTTTCTTTATTACTCTGCATTGTACTTTCTATGGATCTATTCACTCCTTTTCAACAAAGAGGCAGGGACAGAACCATACAAGTTACAGGTTTCTGCAGCACTGCCTGCTTTGTTTTTTATTTCCTACATAATCATCCCAAATATTCTGCTTCTTGGACTATCATTAAGCACAGAGGTAGTGCTTTTATGGAATTGCCTGTTATAATTCTAAGATTTTTTTCTTGAATTGAAATAGAATGTTCAAGAGCTCGTTGACATACATATAAAGATAGGATAACTCTTCCTCTTCAATGCACTCCTTAATATTTCATCTGCCATCTATTACCCAGCTACTCAATACTTTTAATCTTATATTTCAAATTAGCATTAAGCTGAATAAACGTCCTTCTCTACATGTTAGTGTCCCTTAGTAAGTTTGCATACCTTTAGTTATATTAAGCAGAAAATAAGCATTCAAAACAAATAAAAAATTCATGTTAGCTCAAGTAGCATTATTTCCCCCTCCAGTATAAATTTACTCAGCTGATTTATTACTCACACACTGCTATTGCACAGCACTCTAATACCATTCTGTCTATTCCATTCTGCCTGGGTGCAATTCAAGTAGATTTTACTTTCTTCCCTCCAGGTAAATTTCTTCAGACAAGCTCAAAACAACACTAACAGCGTACGGTTTTTACATTATCCAACTAAGGTAAGAAGCTTACACGGGAATGATTTCAAGCATTCATAGATGCTTTGTTTTCCTTGTAATCAGTTTAAGCCAACTCTCTGCCTGCAATACACGTCAGCAGCCGACACACCAGAAGCAACAGTGAAGAGGCAGCATGTACAGGTAACAACACATTTGTGAGAAGATAGGTGAAGTGACTTAACAGCTAGTTTTCCCTTTTGTGATCCTCTAAAAAGAAATATTTACCCTTCTAAAGACATAAAAAGGTATCTAAAACATCTGTGACTGGACAGAATTTTTACTAGTTTATTCATGAAGTTAAAATGTTTTTCACAATTTCTCTCCCCCCCTCTTTTCCCTGCCTGAAAGGTTGGGGGTATGAGTGCTTTATTTACTTGCCTTCTCCACACCTGGAAACTTCCAGGAATATTGCAGGTTTTAAAATAATAAGACCAAGCCTCAGACGTTGGCATCACAAGACCAAGCTATCAGCTACTACTGGGACGCAAAGTGTCAGGCTGGGCTGAGTGCCACATCAATGCAGTGAGGTGAAGGAGCACTCTCCTTTTGGGCAGCTCTTACAATTGCCCAAAAAAGTATCTCAAATTCTGCCCTGCTGCTTCTGAGCTTACAACGTAACACTGCACACAAGCTAATGAATCGAGACAGCAGCAACGCATATATCCCTTGGTCACTGACTGTTCCTTGCATGGAAATGTGGCCCTCTTAAGTTGGAGAAGGTGGAACAGAGAGCCCATTCTTTCCTGGGCTGGTATATGACCTTCTGCCCCTTTGCCCAGGACCAGCATGCAAGGACCATGGCCTCCAGAAAACGCCGAGTTTTTGGGAGAAAGCAGGGCAGCTTCTGCCACTACAGAAGTTGTCCACAGAACAGGTGGGAAAAACCTTAAGCCTAAATCAAAAGCCCAGCTATCAAAAGGCACTTAGACCTGCAGAGCTGCTGGAGCAAACAGCAAAGTGAAAGCAGAAAAGCACAGAATAGTAAGAAAACTCATTCCTAAGCAGGTTAGGAAAGATGATTCATTTGCATTCAGGGATAACTCAGGAAGCAGAGCACTGATTTACATGCAGGATTGATTTATCTGTCCAAACAAGTCAAAATCCCAACAAAATGAATCCACTCTTGCTGTTCCTGGATGTACAAACTGGGCAATACATGACTGCAGTGGAGCATGCACGATCTCAAGCCTGCAAGCCAGTTCCCACAGGCAGACACACCTACTTCTTTCAGAGAGGTTTCATGAACATGCAAAGTCACAGGCCAAGTCTGCCCAGGCACCAGACACAGAAACCAAACATGAGCTACCACGGTTCTTCACCATTCCCATCCTCAGCACTGCAGCACAAAGACACGTGACAGGCAGAGGTGTCTAGAAACAAGCACCCGACAGGCAGCACCTGGCTGGCACCTGGCCAGCTCTTCAGCTCACTGTGCACATCTTCTAAAAATATCAGTGGAGTTCTTTTTTAAAAAAATGCATTACGTTTTGGTTGCTGGACAAAAGCAAACTATCCTGCTGCTAGCAGGCTGTGTTAAAATGCAAATCTATTTTACAAATTACTAAAGTGTTAAGTCATGCAGTATATGTACACAGTCCAAAATATTAAAGGGTCAGAAAACTGTAGGGTACAAAGATATGTACCTTTAAGTCCAGTTTAAGATGCAGGTTGCCAAACTTAAGGAATAAATTTATATCTCCCTTACGTGCCTTCTGCACTTCTCCATTCCTGAGTCCATGTGCCAGGTAACACCCCAGGGCATGCAACAGGTCTAGTTTGCTGCATGCGGTCCACCTTTTGAGGCAACCAAAAAGAAGCAAGCCCCTAGAGAGAAGTTTTGGGCAGGCACACCCTGTGAGGCTCTCTAGCCGTAATCAGAATGACAGTATATAAAACGGATGTAATACATGTCATAATACATAGAATATGATATATGACAAAATGCCTGTACTCACAACACAGGCAATGGTAGTAAGTAGATCCTGCTGAACTAAGGCATCTGAAACTCTGGTGAAAACAAGATATCTGGTACTAGTATGTCTTTGTCACTAACAGAATTTTTATTTTTAAGTAGAGATTACAATGGCTGTCCTATTTTTATGTTAATCTGTGTTTCTGTGCCAAGAATACATAAGAAAAGACAAGTCAGCATCGCCTTCTAACATTTTACTTTCTTCATACAGCACAGTACCTATGTATTAACTATGATTTGCTGTCCAGAGATGCTCAGTTACAAACATTTAAACCAAACTAATTTTGAGGCATGTCTGAATCAAGGCTGATAATCTTAACTGAATTTGTTTAGTGTCTCTGCCTGCGGTGCTGTACGAAAGTGTAGACAATCAGAGCAAAATAGGTTTGCAATTAGTGGCAATTTCTGTATGTGCTGCCCAGATGTTAGTGACTGCAACAGATACAATGAAACATAATATCATAAAAAATAGAAGCTTTATTTTCCTGATCCTCAAACACTAGCCATGGAAAACAAAGCCCTCGTGGATATTCAGTGACTATACTCACACAGGCAATGTCAAATATGATTAAAAAAAAAAAATTAGGCTCCTAGATGTGTAGATCAGATTCTGCTGTGGACTACCTTTTAAGAAATGTTCAATATTCTTTTTATGCTTGGAAATCCTGGTTCTCACAAAATCTAAATTAGGGCAGCAACAGATGTATGCTCCTACTTCAGAAAGAAAGTCAAGTGTGCTCCACTTCAGAGGAAGCCCAGTTACAAAAACTGCAACACTGCCCTCAATGCCCTGAAATCCAGCTATCACGTTTTACAGATTTGTGTAACTTCTTCCTTGCAATAGGCAAGAACGTATTGTTTAAACAGAAAAAGAACGAAAAAAGCATTTCACCTAGGAGTGGGATATCCACAGATAAAATGGGAAGTAAATACCATGAAGATTTAGGAAAAAGTTTTCCCTAATATGAGTCAATTGCTCCAAAGTGACCTCGTAAAAATATTAAAGTGCACCTCGGTTTAAGTATCGTTGTTCCTTAAAAAGCTGTGTAAATCAAAAACAAGAAAAAATGTCACCCAGTGCTATTATCAGGTAACATCTTAAAAATAAAATAAAAAAGTCAAGAAAATAAACTACCTGCAAGTGAATAGGAAAAATAACCATCAATGGGACAATCATGGTGAAACCTTAGGAAGCCAAATTGTCTACCCAGACCAATTTATTTCTTCTTTCATTTAACCCTCCTCAAAAACAAACAAATTAAAAAACAAACACACAAAAAAACACAGAGCAAAACCCAATGTATAAGGTTAAAAAGTAGGCAATATTTTGCAAGTTGGTTCCTAGAGAGGAAATCTGGAGACTGGAGTTTAAATTGGGTTGAGCAATGTCTATCAGGGCAAGAAGACAACCTGAAGAGCTTCTTGCTATTCTGCACTTCTCGAGACCGAAATTCCCTTCTCTGTTTTTCCTCCAGTTAATAATTATATAAATACAACCTGGTGGCAGCAGTATAGAGTGTGGGAATTAAGACTCATGGTGAGAGCTGGAGGAGCAGCCAGGCTACGCTAATAACTTTCACTCTCAATGGGTATGGCCTACTGCAGAACGCTCTCTGATAGAAACCTACTAAAACAGTACGTGCGGCCACGGCTCCACTTCTAATGTCCCAGCATTGATCAAACAGAAGGATTCAACTAAGCCAATGATGGAGAAAAACTAATTTCATGGTAAAATAATTCTAAAATATATTTAAGGTACACTGGCAAGGCTACTTTAAAGGGAATCTGCATTACAAAACATGTGAGGGAATTGAAGACTATATTCTGATGTCCTCCAGCTGCTAAAAAAACCAGTTATTCTTTATCACTTTATGACTATGGTATTTTATGTAAACAATTTTCTGAGACGAATACTTCTTCCTTTCCTCAGTGACTTGGTTTGGGTTTTATTTTTAAGACAGAATAGAAGGTACTGCTGCTTTTCCATCATCTAGAATTTCTGTTTTCCTCTAAGAGAACACAGAAAAACAGGATGGAGAGAAAAACTGAAAATAACATTTTAAATAGAAAAGCAACTGTCTAAATATTAATCCCTAACACCTGCCTACGAGAAGATACTTAGAACAAATGTAAAGTTGTGATTTTGCTTTTACATACGACAATGCCAGGGGTCACTGCAGAAAGCTTGTCAGAGCAGCTGCAACTAAATTTTGCACATTCAGAGAGTGAGAAATGGAGGACAGCTAAACACTCCCCACTGCAGTAAAAAATGTTTCCAGGAACCACAGCTTAATGTTAGCACAAATGGAATATCCAGGTTTTCAAATCAATTATCGAAGCACAAAATATTCAATGTTTTAACAGTACCTGGGATCCTGAAACAAGGACATTTACTGCTGACTAGAACACACAGTACCTGAAAATATCACTCGAGATCCTAGTTACTGTATTCACTACCAGGTTAAAAAAACCCCAATCTATCACAAATCAAAACGTTAGTACATGAGTATTTTAAGCAGAAGTGTAGCATACTTTTTTTCAAAAGGCAGAATCATAACAGGAAAAAAGTGCTAATATCAACAGAAAATAAATACAGAAACATTTCACAAAGAGCTTAATTAAGGCATAACAGTGCCATTCAAAATCCAAATTTCTGGTTAATTCTCATTTATGTTTGCAATGCCAAATTTCATTACAAAAATTATATATAAAGAACATTTTAAATATAGCATTTTCCTTTCATTTATGCATGAAGAAGCAAGTCCTTTGGCCAGAGAATGAAAATTTAAATTCAAATTATTTAAATTCTGTCACTTTTCTGTAATAATGAGGTTTTGCTATTATTAAATGTGATGCTACTAGATGTAGCATAACTCAGATGTAACACTGTATCTGCTGACCAGAGCCAAAAAGGAGTATTAATTTAATTTTTAAAGTTAACATGTTTTGTTTTGGGGGGTTTTTGTTTGTTTGATTGCCACATCCTGACATGTATGATGGGATCTGCACTGAAGCCAAGTCAACCTTCATTTGATTCGTGACACATCACCTGGAGCTGCACTAGTCACTACGGCAATACCACTGAAATGAAGTTCTGCTTGTGCTCCACAGCTTGCAAGATCCCCCACCTAGACACAGACTTTTTTTCTGCCACATTTTTCAAAAGAAAATTTTATTATGGTCATTTAAATGCCTATAGTTAGGATTATTATTAGCATCTTGGTTTTCCCAGGAAATAACAGCCTTACTCAAGCACTCTTCAGGCACCAACTGTGTTGCCATCTTATCTGCCTCTGCCTATATTCTGTGCTCATTTCACCAGCTCTCACTCTAGCCCCTGTTTGTTTTGCTAATGGACTTGCTGCCACAGCATACACAAAAGGAAAAGTAATATGATTAGGGAAATTGAAGTCCCCAAAACACCATCTCAAAACGTTTTGCTTTCTATACTGGGTTGTTACTACAGCTAGTCAAAAAGTTCACAGCTGAAAAAATGCCCAGAGCCAACAAAGAAACGCAAAAGACAAAAGTGGACACGGAGACAGGACATCAAACATCTCTGTGTGGGATTCTTAATCCATTGGGAGTTGAGGTGTTTGTTTAGAAACAAACAAACCATGCTGCATTATTGTTTATTCTGAATTTTAATCATTTATTTCCAATAATGAAAAACTATATCATGCAGATGACCTTTTGTAATTACAGGGATGGTCACCCTATGCAAAGCACTTGAGTCCTATCCATTGTGGAGCATTACTTTTGGACCACATGACTGAGCTGAACAGTGGCTCGAGGCAAAGCAATTAATCTCACTTTATCCCAATTTCTCTCTAAGAAGGTACGCTATTACTCTTTTATCTCACAGACTCTGTGAGAAGAGTAGGTATATATTCTGAAGGTGAAATTTTCCATCAAAGGTCTTCTAAACACAAACCCACTGTTAGCCCCATTTGGGCTGTCTTCAGTTCTTCCCAGTATACATGAGGGATGACGCAAAGCTCCTGTTGAGAACAAATGTGTTTCAAACCAAATGTTTACAAAGAGAGAATCATTATACGCAGACAAAGGAAGATGGATAAAACTTACCAAAATTAATATTAAGAAAAAACTATACTCTTTAAAAAAAGTAACTGGGGTAAATTCAAGAGACTTAGAAAGCCTTGTACATATTTAGGCAAAACTTGTTTTCTATTCTATCTCAGAGGCGCATGATGATGATGGTATTTCCACAGCTAAATTAACATGGCCAACGTTCTGCAATGTAAATTGGCTTCTATTGATTAAATTAAGCATGGGGTGAACTTAAGCTGTTTTATCTGACCGTCAGTGAATGTTTTGCTGTCTGGGAATGTCCCAAAAGAGGAATAGAAGTGCCTGGAATCGATACTGTCCAAACCAATTTTATCCCACTGTTATCAAGGACAACTCTGTAATTAAGAAGCAATTCCCTTAAACTGTCCACCACAGTACACAGGAATAAGTGTCTAAGACAGCCTCTCAGAGACACAGTTTGCTCCTTGCATCATGGGTTTGAATAATGTTATCACCCAAGCAGACTCAAGTGTATATAGGCTTCACTGCAGGTATATTTTTTATTTACTGGTTCAAAGAGTATTTCACGTGATTTAAATTTTTACCTAATTTCTTTCATATTTATGTGACATCACCATGAAGAACGCAGAGTATATTAGATAAAATACATAGATGACCTGGTTATAGTAGCCAGGATCAGTTTGTCACTGTGTGGGTGTGTATTCTAAACCCGCTATGTCATTGTTCTCATGAACTGCTCACAGTGGCCCATTTGCAGCAGCTGCCCAGGGCACACCCAACCCCTCAGGCTACAAACTGGGTGTTTGGGAACTTCTGTGGGATAAGGAAGGTTTTCTGTCTTCACACCTATGACTCAGATGTGATAACTCCCCTCCAGGGAGCCATTAGTGCCTTCACACCCACCTGAGGGGTCATGTCTGCTAATGGGCCATCAGGGATGCCAAAAATATGCCATGACTCACCTCACAAAGTCAATCACCCATTGTGAAACTCTCCACCCTGGGGGAGGGACTGGGCATTCCCATCTGGGCCCAAGCAGAGATAAGGTTGGGGTTTGTGGACTGGGAGCTCTCTTCAGATCCAGACGAGGACCAGAGCCTCAACCAGACTGAGCTTGCCACCAGACTGCAGCCATCATTTTCACCAGCAGGTTTCTTCCTTTCTTCTTACTTTGAACTCAGAGGGGCCACGTGGTGTTCAGCACAGGCGTTGGTGAGCTCCATCCTGCTCATGCCCCGCTGTGCTGGGCTGTACATGTGGTTTTGTGGAACAAACTGATTCTTTTCCTTCTGTATCAGTGTATTTTGTGATCTTTTATTAAACTGTTATTCTGACTTGCAATCCCATTCTGAGTTGGATTCATTTCTCCTGCTAGTTTAACTCTAAACCAGCACAACAGAGCCAAATTATTCTGAGATATAAGTTTTATAATAACCTTGATATTTAGGAAAACTTAGCTACTTGAAGAATTATAGGGAAATCACTAATCTACAGAGATAACACTGGTTATAGATTTGCCTAATAACCACAGGGATGTTTTGACCTGAGAGATCCCATCTCAATACACTTCAAAACCACATTCACTAATTTCATTTTGTGAATAGCTGGAATCCATCCTCACAAGGTACCTGTTTCATCTGTGATCATAGACCTCCCTTCCCAGATGTCAAGTTTGTAGAACATCATGTGTGTGGCCTTATCATATGTCCTCACCCTCTCTGTATTTGTATCAAGGAGGGAAACAGATTTCCCTGCCCAGAATTCATAAGAATTCAAAAAGCAAAAAACTCTTGAAATTCAAATTACAGTAAAATGTAGAATTAGTTAATAATTAAAAGAAGAATCAAAACGTTTACCTTGAATTTCTAAAAGAAAATGTATTAGTTGAAATGCCTCTTCACAGGCTTTTCTCTTTTTATTTTTTTTTTTAAATCTATTTTATCCATATGAAACATGAACTGCTTTGTAAGTTGCCTCTAAATTTATCAGAATTTGTAGTTACAAGACATTTTACTAGAAACAAGTATTATGGTAGAACACAACTAAGGTAAAACAATGTTCAGCTAAATAAGGTAAATAATGCTAAATAAGAAGATAAAATTATGTACAGTGTTTGAAAACAACTATATGGCAAATGTGTGAATAAATTACTTCATCCACATGAGCTATTTGTGAGAACTACCACTTGTCTTGGCAAAGATATTGATTATTTAGTAACTCTCATAATTGAATTTTTTAGTTTCAAACACAGTAGATGGCAATTGATTTGCAAATGATTTTGGCTTATGTGTTCCTTGCTGAGAAGCTGTTTTCATACCATTAGATAAATTTTAAAAAAAATATAATATGTAAAAGAGGATAAATTTATCTATAAACTCAATGCATTTTTGATGTGTTCTCTCAGAACCTGGAAAGACACGACTTACCAGAGTGAGTGATACAGCACAGCAGCTTGGAAGAAATGAAGTACTGTAATTTTGACTTCTTATTCCTAATACTTCAGTGCCCCACAGACCAGCTGCTTCTCACCAAGCATTTTAATAACGTGTGGCTCCTGAAGTCCTGCAGCCCCTTCAAGGAACATCATCAACTTTATGAAAAGAAAAGGGGTTTTAAGTAAAAAGTAATTGTTCAAGTTAGAGGATGCTTTAAAAGTTATTTCAGCTGTAAGACGGAAAGGGTAAACTGTGGAAATGTTCTTTAAGAAAGCAGATTGAACATCATGAAATCACATAAGTCCCATGTTATTGAGATGTTTACCATTGATCAGGTAAGATAAACAGGGCAAAGAAAAGGTTAGAGATCAGAAGACGAAGTCCCTCTGAGTTCAGACTTATGTGACTACTGTTCCACATCAACATTCACTAAGCTTCAAGACAAGTCTCTAGCAAAGTAATAGCAAGATTAGAAACAAATAAACCTAAACCAGTATTTATAGTTAATACCAGGCCTAATGATCATTTAATACTATGCTTTGGTTAGAAATTAATCTAAGCTAACGAAAGTAATGCAACAGTTCTTCTTACTCAATGGGGTGAACAGAGCAATCAATACATATGGAGTTTTTTAGACCAAGAGGGTACATTGCTGTAATTTCAGGATAATATCAAAGGTATAGATCTTACGGAAAAATTATGTTGGAAACTTGGTTCTCTTCTTGGTTTAATGTTTGCTTTATAAGCAAATACAGGATCAGGAACATGGCATAAGATTAGAGTGAGCTCCCTTGGAGCTGACGATGTGATGTAAACGCAGATGCAGAGAGATGTGACTTCCTCTACCTTGCATGTCAAAGATGGTTTAACAGAGGACCAACAGCATTTTATCTCCAAAACATATACACATATAAGTCACAGAAACCCCTAAGATATGCACAGGCACAGGGGGAGAAAACAAGGTGCCCTCTACTCCTAAGGCAGAAAGGTATGCCACACAAAAACCAGAAGGGTAAGTCAATGGCTACCTTATCAGGGAAGAGTATGAATGATTTGGGCCAGGAAATGTGAATGTGCTAGGTTCCCTTTCAATTTACAAATCCTAAACTTTATACTTCTGAGTGTGACTACAGTGTTGAGAGACGTAGGGCAGAGTCTCAGGAAGTCACGATGAATGTAATTTGTACATCCTCCATTCTGTCACGTGTATACAGGGTGATCTGTACTCACTTTAAAGGCTCTTCAGAGAGTGGGATACTCAAAAATAGTCAAAAATTGTGTATGATGTACAGAAATCTCTGCTAAGACTGCTTGCATTGCTTGCACAAGCAGACTTTCAGGCACCAAGGAAATTTAACTGGAGCTGCATTACCTAACAGCACTTATGGATTTGGGGCTTGATGGAAATTTGGCAAAGATCAGGATGACACAACTAGACTCTTAACACTAAAATTTCTCACAAGCCCCACATCACATCTATCAGCTTTGCTTGAACTGAGCTCTTAGTTGTTTAAAGAGAAGAGACTCAACTTAAAATCGGGTTATGATTAAAGTCCAATGGCTGTATGGAGGAGAAGGCAACCTTTACCACATGCTTAACAGGACAACCAGGAGTGAAAAAGAACACTTTACTCAATATAAGAAGATGCTACTGGACCCTGAGGAGGAGAGTTCATGAACTACTTCATTCAAGAATGGGAAATATTTTTAGAGTAACCCAGCAGACCCAAACATCATAAAAAAATGGATAAAGGTAAAGAAGAATAAATTAGATATTCTTAGAACAAGGTGAAATTTTACTGTTTCCTTTAAACTCTCTATTTGAAATAAGTAAAAGGAAACTCAAATAGCAAAGATGAAACTTTAAAGCAAGCATGTTAGGCAGAACCAAGGACCTTAGACTGAGAGTGCTCCATGTGCAACTGTATTATATGGAAAAATAAATCAGTAAATCAATAGGAAAAATCCAAGAAAATAAATTATTAGCCATAACACTGGCTAACCCTTTCCCTATTGAAATCTAATGCAGCTATTACTCAACCAAAGGAAGATGCTGTGTAAGACCAAAGGTTTTTAACCTGATTTTCTGTTCCTGAAAGTATCCAGTAAGGGAGACTGAAAGATCATAAAAGTAGGCAAGCTTGTAATGCTTTCTCCTTAACACAGTGGAGATTTCAGTTCAGGGACTTTCTGACACAGAGATAGCATCTTTGTTTTTAATAACCCATAGCAGTTTTTAGTTCCATCAACTTGTGTTTTCCAACACATGAAAACTTTGAGCATACAGAAGCATCCTCCAGCAAAAAGTTTCACCATCTCATTAATTCATGCAAAAAGCTATCTTAATATGTTTATGTTGGACCTGTTCACCTGTTGACATTTCATAACTCTTAGATTTCATACTACAAAGAGTAATGACAATCATGTCTCATATAAAATGTTATTCAGGTAGGACACAGTTCTACAAATGCTCAGAAAGTTCCTTTTCCTTGAAGACCTGGACAAAAAAAAATTTGGTGCAAGACAAGGAACAACAGAAGTAATATCTAATATATTGATTTTTTTTTCTCCTCCCTTATTCTAGTTGATTATTTGGAACACAATCCTAAGTGTTTCTTGCATATTAATTTGAGAGTTGTCACACTAAGACTTACACATATATTAGCTACATCTTGATTCTGTATAGCTTACAATTCTGCAAGCAGTAATCAAAAAGGATAGGATATCCACAGCACCAGCAGTCCCAAAACTCCCACCAGAGAAATAAGGATCCAGGGGAGCTTAAAGGAAAGGAGAGAAAGCATGCCATGGATGTCACCAATTAATTTTTAATTTTGTACAAGCAAAAAGCTAGTTTAGTCTCCTTGCTTGAACAGCACTTATATTTAAAGTAACTTGTGAGACTCTTTTTTTTTTAAAGACAGAAAATACAGGCTTTACAAAAGTCATGGACAAGATACCAGGTTATTTCCGTGGTATTTTTGTATTTCAGTTCCAAATTTCAAGAGGCTACAAAAACAGCATTAGTCAGGGACACTACACTATGTGTTACAGTAACACTACAGACAAGTGTCAAGTAGTTACTATCACCCAGTTGTTTTCTTCTTGCGATTTCATATGGCAATTTTCTTTTTGGTTTTCATTGTATAACAAACACTAAAACTTCATAATAAAAATGTAATGTAAAATAACATACACATTCTCTCTCTAGTAGACAATCATCAACTCAAATTTCTGATGGTTTCAAATTTCTCAAATGTGAATCATAGCTTTTTTCCCCCCTTCTCTTACCCAGAAATATTAAGCATTTTTCATCACTTGATAAACAATATAAAAACACAAAAACCACAAGTAAAAACGCCCATGAGCCATCCTCAACAACAAAAAGCATTATGCAAATGGAAGACTTCTGCAACATTTCAAAATGTCAAGAATCATTTTAGATACATTAAGAACTAAAAACAAGTACAAGTCAAGGAATTCATTTCTCAAACACATTTAGACTAAATATTCCTCTTTGCACCGTATCTTTTCTATTTGAAGGTGACAAAGTGAATCCAGCACACTGGTTCATCCATTGCGACATCACAAAAGTACCTTACACCATACCATACTGTACATAGTGCAAATGCCTATGCTCCTTTTACAGGAGGAAACACAGCATTGTCTAGATTTCTCAAAGTCTTATTTTGGAAAAGAAAAGCAATTAGAATCCAGTTTAATCTTGCACCAGAAAAATTTTCCTTTTGTTTTCTTCTCTCATCTCACTAGTGACTTGTCTGATGTTTCTAAGCATGTAGATAACTTTGTATGGTAAAATTAAAGAAATAATTTAGCATATACTGTAGATCACAAGTGAGCATACAGATGCTCCTGAAACAGCTTCAGCGTATCAAGTAAATTCTGATTTTCGAAGAGTTTCAGACAACACCTAACACTCAAATAGGAATGCACAAGCATTCATTCTTCGAAAGCCTAAACCAAAGAAATGCAATCAAGAAAAACAAAACAAAACAAACAAAACAAAAACCCCAAACCAAAACCAAACAAAAAACACAAAACAAAATAAAACAAACAACCAAAACAGTAAGATTGCTTTGCTGATATGTCCTTTGACTGCCACCCAGACATGGTCAGATGTATTTTGAAAGCTGGTTTCTTAACCCACCTTGAGCTCTGCTACAATCCAAGCCCTCAAAACACAATATGAATTCTGCCCAGTCAGCACTGGTACAGCCACACCTGCAGTACTGAGTCCAGTACTAGAGACAGAGCAGTGAAGACGAAGGGCTTGGACAGTTCTCCTCTGAGGAGAGGCTGAGACAGCTGGGACCATTCAGCTCTGGAGAAGAGAGGGCTCAGAGCATCTCATCAATGAATATAAATAAGGGGAAGGTGCAAACAGGACAGAGCCATCACTCGTTCCCAACTACTTTCATCCCTAGCAGTGGCTGGCACTGGATGCTTAGAAAAAGAATATGCCATCCTATTTCACAGAGCAATTCTTTCCTTCTGCCCAACCCTCCAGCAACCTTTCATATTAAATTGTGGTTTAGGGATATCTAGTTCCCATCATCGTGCTTAACAGCCCTAGATGGAAGTAACCATCACAAATTCGTCTAATTGCTTTTAAACCCATTCAGACTTTAAGCCTCCACAACACTCAGCAGGAATGAACTCTGCAATTTAATTATGCATATCATGAAGAACTACTTCCCTTCATTTGTCTTAAAGCTACAGCTTGATCATTTCACTGGATATGACCCTACTTTTATACTATGAGAAAAAACAAATAATTATTCCTTTTTCACCTTCTCCATGATATTAATGAGTTTATATACTTCACTCTTAATTCTCCTTAATCATTCCTTTTCTAAGCTGAAAAATTCTTTAAAGTTTCTTCATAGTGAAATTGCTTCTTCTCTATAATGCAAGATCACTTGGACTTATACAAGAGCATGATGTTTTTCACTTCTGCTTTCTTCTCCTCTCTTGATCATTCCTAACATTATCAAAAGCCTCCTACAACTGCTCCTTTTCAAGCTGAAGAATGTAATTTAATCTGCAGAATCTGTTCCACTCTTTATTTACATAATGCTATTACATCCTTCCAGAGGGTAGGAGACAAGAATTGTATCCAAGTAGATGCCATGCACAGTGGGGTTTGGTTTTGGTTTTGTTCAAAGGCTGATGCTACCTGCACTATTCTATTTTTATCCTAGATCTTAAAATCTAAACTTTTTCTTCATGAAAGTAGAAAGCTGTTGAAATAAGAAATAGCTAGGTCAAAAGAGAGAGATAACAGATGAATTTCACCCCAATCAAAAGACAGCTTTTTAAACAAACCTCAGCACAGACCAGAGATATTGCTGTGATAAATACCAGCCAAAAGGATTGTAGAAGCTAGTAAAATGTGAATACCACCTTGGAAAAACATCTGTGTGCGTGTTGGACCATTTCATACCACTAAGGTTGCAATGGTAGCCTATGCAGTCTGAAAGCCAGCCATTAGCTTTGCCACACAGGCCTAGCTGCCCTCAGTATTTTGACTGTGCCAATCTGCCACATTGCTATCTGGATGACAAAAGCAGCACTGCAATGACATACACTGGAACTAAAGCATGGTAGCACTATTTCATCAGTACTCATCTATGGAATATTGTGCTCTGTGGGCAAACTCAGGTAGTGAGTTTTAGAAGTATTTTTCTTCTCTTTAAAGCTCCAGTCTTTCTCTACTGTACTGTACCAAATGCCAGAACCCTCATATTTTGGAATGGATCTCTCTATCAGGCAGTTATATTCTACATCCATGGACTTCTTCAGCCACTTCCTCCAGATGGCTTGACTTTAGGTCTTGGAAAAACTCCTGACCTGGATCAAGCCAGGTCCGGAGATGAATATGTGAGCAGCTCCATCCTCAAAAGATTCCATGCGTGCTGTCCCTCAAAATTCCTGAGAGCTCATGGCACCCTGCAGGCACCATATTCACAGAAGCTCTATGCTAAACACAGATAGAGCACTCTATTTTGCAAGCACTCATAGAATCACAGAATATGCTGAGTTGGAAAGGACTCATCAGGATCATCAAGTCCAACCCTGCAGAGGACGAACCCCAAAAGTTATCACACCATGTGCGTGAGAGTTTGATCCAAACACTTCTCAAACTCTGTCAGGCTTGGTGCTGTGATCACTTCCCTGGGGAGCCTGTTCCAGCAACCAAACACTCTCTGGGTGAAAAACCTTTTTCTATCCTAAACTTCCTCTGACACAACTTCAGGCCATTCCCATGGATGCTATCACTGGTCACCACAGGGGTGAGATCAGTTTCTGTCCCTCCTTTTCCCCTCACGAGGAAGTTGTGAACTCCTGCTTCTTTGGAGTCTCCAGCACTCTTCTAAAGCCATAGAAGAAATACTGTACTGCCCCTTGAGACAGCAGGAAAAAGGATAAGTAAGCACTTCAAACAAGAACTCAGAAGAATGAGGAATGTGAACACAATAAACATGTAGGACAGAAAGAATAAAGATGGAATGGAAGGGAATGCACAATGGTAATAGAGAGTATGAACAGAACCAGAGCAGAGACAGATGGGACATAAGGTGACAAGACTGAAAAAAAACTGTAGAGAACAGGAATAAAAGGAAACTCAAGGAGAAAAAAGAAGGATATTATGAGCCCAGAGAAAAGGGGTGTGAGTGGGATTATGATGACTGGAGAGCAATTCTTCATAAAGCCAGCTCTATTCTGCTGGAAGGTTTGCATTCTTTGTTGATCTCTCCGCAATGGCATATCATTCTCCAGCAATGCTATCTAAATAAGGGAGACTCTTCTGATTTGGCTACAATAAGCAAATGCTTGAGCAAAGTCACTGTAAACACCACTCTGCTGTCAGTTTAGCTCTCCACCATCTTCTTGGAGAAACTCTGTATACAGATGACATTCTGCTCATCCTAAGAAAAGTGTGCTGTAAAAAATCTGTAACACCATAGATAATCCATCAAGGGAAAAGAAAGGAGAATCCATAGAGTTGCAACATATTCAGGCTTTCAAAATCGGACATTTAGAATGTTAAAACACAAAAAGGATGATGAAGTTTCAAGTCCACCATTCAAAAATCAGGAGATGAGAAAACAAACCCTACTTAAGCAATGTTGTCATCTATTTGTTAGAAGGCAATATGTAATTACATGATCATGTACTCTTTTTTCCATTAAATTACATAAAGGACAGATGAATATGAGAATGTCAGTGATACTTGTCTACAAAATCAGCCATATGGATCTCTTTACTTCTGCTGTCACAAAAGTTAGATAGTGTGTAATGACTCAGACAGGAGACTTGAGAAGTAGATTCAGGGTAGTTTATGTTCTCCAGATGTGGAAAACTGTATGTCATCTCTAACATTGCTATGCAATCCCTGTATGATATTGATCAAGACTGCTCTTTAAAGACAATCACAAAGACCCAGATTCTTCTCCACCAGCTGGAAGTATTTAAGTCAGGTCTCTACATCAGATAGTCAAAGGTAGCCAAGTAGACTGACTGCTCTCTTGTAGAGTTTTGCTCCTCTATTAACTAGAGAGAGGACACTGGGCATCCAGTAGTCAACATCAGACACCTTTCTACATCTTTACTACACCCAGTATGACTACTCAAGGTCTTATACTTTATCTAGTAAATCCAAGTTGCTGTGACTACCATTAATATAAGAACACACTAAAATAGTTCTAAATAAAAATGCCCAGCTCCAGACCACCAAATTCCTCTGTCAAAAATATTATTATCTCTGGGCCTTATTTCCTCCTATATGAGTAGCAACTGCAGCACCACCTCACTGCACAGGGTTGCTCTGAAGATTGTTTGCAAAGATCTAAGAGATTGCATTAATCAGGGAGGAGACAGTGTTTTGCCTAATGTGCCTTTGATAACCTGACATCTTACAGTGAGGGCTACAAAGAACAGCTCAGGGAAATGAAAAGATTGTATCTGCTGTAGGAGGTGTCTGTTGTACATAAATGATGCACAAGAATGCACAATGAACATGAGCAAACAGCAAGTGCGTGTTCACTCCACAAGACTAACCCTCTGGGACAAATGAGACAGGGATTTTTGCTGGTGACAAGGTGTTTGAAGAGTCTTCGTATTTTCAATAATGTTTTCTTAAAAAGTTTCCAGAATTTTGGTATTAGAAAGAATGATAAAGAACTACATTTATATTTTTAAATAGCCTCTAAGAACAAGGTTAAAAGCCAAAAATTTCACCAGTGTTTCATTTTTGATCAAAACAGAAATACAATTTCCAGCCTACTCACAGAGGGAAGGAAAAAAAGGGGAAAAAAGATTTATAAACATTAGCAATTGAGACTAATTTCATACCTCCCTAGCCAATGGAAATCATCCCCCAGTGAAACGAAGGTATGTTATAAAACTAAATGCCATATGAACAGCTCATTAAAGAAAACACTGCATTGCTTAAGGATCCTTTATTTGATGAAAATAAATAATTCCTTCAGTGAACACAGACTTTATTACTTCCTGAAAACTAGAGATGCAAAACTCAAAAAGAGTGAATACGAAACACAGTGAATCATCTGAGCAACAAATTAGTTCCATTTAATTCTTCAGGGTTACTTTATAAATCAAGTCTGATGAGATGCCTGAGTCATTAGTGCTAGAAACGTCAAGAGGGATACATTCTGTTTATAAAGTCTTATGATTTTGAGTTAATATGAAAGTGTGTCCAGTTTTCTGTTTTTGAAAAGCTGTTTCCAAGTTTTGGCAAGTAGGTAATCTCAGAAGCAAGTACACTGTATTTTGAAAGACATTAAAAATTCCAGTGCTCTGACTAGGATATAAAAGTAGTCACAGAAATCTTAGGGCAGCGAAAGTGTAACCAATGACTGATCCTAGACCAGAGACCTTAAATATCATGTGTGTATGAATGCTGCATAACATTACATGTAACAAACAGTACTTGAAAACAGATTGACTGAAAATTGTTACCTTCTACTATCCCATTCTGAGAAGTGTCATGATCTTTCTCATAGCCAGGTTACCCAGCACTCACACGATGGAACAGGAGAACATACTGCCCAAATTTCATATCACTTCTCATCTGGAAGTGTGTATTGCCTCCACTACTTCATAATGAAATAAAATGACTCAAAGCACTCCTGCCGTGTGTAGCTAGGTCAGATGGTTGGTTATGATTAAATTCTGCTTCAGCTTACTGACCTGAATAAATTCTATGGCACATGGAACAATATGATAAATTCTAACCCAGGAATACTAAAGCTTTCTCTAATAGCTGGATGATGTAGAGTGATTCAGTGTTACTCATGGGACATTTTAAAAGATAATCTTAGTCATGGCTTGTATGTTGATTTGGATACAGTAACTTGCAAATTTACCACTGAGACTGTGAAAGGCACCAGAAACACTTAGGATAAATGACTGTAAGAGAAAAGTTACCTCAGAAAATCTTGAAGAGTATTCCTTCCGTTTCATAACTACCTTGTTGATTTTACTTTAAAATATTTTAATCCATGTCACGGACAGTCTGTTTTATGTCATATAGAATGTGCCAATCATCCTGATTTATTCCTCTGTAAGTATCAGGTGATCCTGGTTTAGCACTTCACAGCACTGAATTATACCCAAACCAGAAAAATAGGCTTGCCAGACTTTTTATCCTTAATCTATTTCTTTCCAATTTCCACAATGTACTATACCATCTGGCATCGCCAAGGCACAGTAATTCACTTCTGAATACATGAAGAACCTTGAGCTCAGCACATATCCATATCAATATCCATTTCTTCATTTATTCTTATTTGGTGAATTTATTTTTAGATCTTCTCACTGAAGGTATCCTGATCTCTTCTCTGTGCTGACCAGTGATAAGACCTGAGGGAATGGCATGAAGATGAGTCAGAGGAGGTTTAGCTTGGATATTAGAAAAAGGTTTTTCACCCAAAGGGTGGTTGGGCACTGAACAGGCTCCCCAGGGAAGTGGTCACAGCACCAAGCCTGACAGAGTTCAAGCAGCATTTGGACAATTCTCTCAGGCATACAATGTGATTATTGGGGTGTCCTGCACAGGGCCTGGAGTTGTACTTGATGACCCCGATGGGTCCATTTCAGCTCAGCATATAATAGGATTCTATGAACATTACATGTAATACAGGCAGAAAGGAAAAGAACCAGAAATTCTACAGCTGGAACATCCAAAGAAGCAGTTAGTGGATTTTTGGTGCACAGATCAAGAGTGCAATGCCACACCCACTCTTCATCCTCTCCCTGTAACACCGTTCCTAAATTAATTGTTCTTTCAACATATCAGCTTCCTAAGTAACTTTAGGGTATGCTGTGCACAGATTAGGTTGTCTCCGTAACTGAGCAACTGGCTGCCCATCTGATTACACTAGATTTGAAGCCAGGAAACTACAGAAAGTAATCCAGGAGTTTCCTGAAAAGCCAGATGCTAGTTATCTTCCCAGAATCCTCTTAAGTACAGAATTCACATGACCATCTCCCAACTCAAACTAATAATTTTCTTTTTAAAACTGCTAGAAGAAAATTTTTCTCACTCACTCATCTCTACCAACAGGCTGCAGAATTTAAACTCATGCATCTTTTACCAGTTTGAACAGCTCTGCACACCCCACAGCTTAGATTAGAGAGGTCACCTTTACCCAGTACTGATGAAACTTGGCTAACACAGCCAAGAGATACATGGGGCTGGATTGGGTGTACTGGGCCTGTGTAGGTTGGAACCTGCCAGGAAGAGAAGGTCAGGGACTGCCTTGTGCTGGTTACAGCCCTGTCAGCAGCTGACAAAACAGACTTGTCAGCTACCATAACTATTCATCTTATTTCTTGATACTGGAATCAGAAATTACAAGGCAATATAAATCAACAATAGACTAGCTTAAGTAGAATTCCCTCGTTCATGTCTGGTTTTGCTCATGATGGAGAGGCAAAGGCTTTCCTTTAGTGTGCTCATCTGCACTTTGGATGCTGTTCAGATCCTCTGCTTGCAGAACTGTATAAACATGTAAGATAAGGGCAAGACTTCCTTAAAGGCATTGATGGATGGTACTGAAGTTATGGAGTCACAACACCAAGTTACTGTTAAAAATGCCATCTATTTCTAAATCAGTTTGAATACTGTTGTAAGTCTTTTCACCTAAATTGCATACTTTTGTATTGCAAGAAATACAGCAACCAACCCGTGGAAGAGTGTCACAGGAATTTACTGTGCTGTTACATGAAAAGTACTGAGGATATCAGTTCCTGAGGCTTCTGGGCACTAGAAGTGAATCACCATTTAAGATCCATAAGGATCCACAGGGACCCATAACCTTCCACATAGCATATCATACACAAAATTTTCCACTCAGCTACAGTTCTCCACAGGTGGTCTTCCAATTTTATCCTTTCAAGACAAGTTGAAAAATACGAATTCAGTATAATAAAAGTCCAAAGCTATTCACCTCCTGGTTTAACATTTTTATCAAGTAAGAAGCACTCTGTTCCTTTCCACACTTTTTCCATAGTCTTCCACTTCTAGGTTTTTTCTATGCCATTTTTAAAGCTTTGCTTTCCACACAACTTTCTTTTACAATGTATTTGGGTAAAGAAGCTGAAGATTCAGCTCCATGAATTTTAGGTCTCCATATTCAGGAAAATCTGTTTCTTAAACCCTGTTAAATATCTCAGTAATCCTTCAATTTCTAACCCCCAGTTTCAATTGCCATCAGACTATAGGTCCCTAAATGATTTTCTTCTAATCTGACAGCTGAAATAGGAAAGGCACAACGCAATGTTTAAAAAGAAAAACAATATTAAACTCCAGAAACATCAAGGAACTTTCCTTGTCAACAGTCAAGAACAGTTAACAATAAAGCTACAAGCTCTAAAGTTGCTCCTAAAATTACCACTTCTTAACTGTTTTTAATAATCACAATCACTTCTGACTAGAATGAAAGCTTTTTATATACACACACTCCCTGTATTAGTGTCCAGCTTTGTTGCTGTCTCTCCTCCACAATTGCCCTTCATCTCTTCTATGCCTTCAGTACTACAGATCATATGGACTTACTGATCTGGACAGAGGACCACTAGAGACATACAATTGCTGTTTCCTGCATCTGTTCTGCCTAAGTGCTACTAGGAGACTACTCAGGCAGTCATTTCTATACATACACCTCTTGAGATTAAAAGTTATCTATGCACAAGTGCAGCTTTACTGGATAAAAACACGTCAGTCTAACCAACTCCCTCTCTCCAACAGCAGCTGTAGAAGATGCAGAAGACAACACCATTAAACCAGTGGGGAAAGCATGATATAACTACCAATATTCAGCAATATGTATTTTAGAGACTTCTAAAGCCGAAGAATTTTTACACATCCTTGTGTTTATCTGTCCTTGATTTATCTTCCATGTCTAATCCACTTGGTGGACATGTTAATGTTTTTCCTGTGCCAAGAGACCCACACAATAACTTGGTACAGTATGAAAATGATTTCCATTAATTTATGGATGCTTTCTGTTTATTTTACTGAATATGTCCTAGTCTAGTACTATTTGTGACATTTATGATTTTTACTATATTTTTTAAATATTTGTATAATAAAATCAGTTTCTCTTCAATCACCTCTTTCATGAACTGAAGAGTCCTCATCTACTTAATCTCTCCTAATCATTTTTAACATTGTTCTGACTAGTACCAAGCACAATGCAAGCATTTTCAGCCTCCTATTGCAGTGATATCCAGACCTCTTTTCTGAGGCTAATGGATAATTTACAGCCCATCACTGTGTTTGCAGCAATAGTTTTAACCCCTATACACTACTTAGGATTTATTGCTACAATTTCATTTGTTCCATTATTGCCCAGTTACTGAGTACCGTGAGATTATTCTGCAATGATTTAGTTTTAATTTAATGCTTTAATTATTTGATGCTACAGAATTATCTCTTTTCACTATTTGTCATTCTTCCAGATTCAGAAATATGTTGAACAGCATATATTCCAAGAGATTCCAGTTAGATCCCAACCATAATCTCCTGCCATTTTTTGTAATCTACCCTCAACAAAGAAGTACCATGCTAACTCCATACACTGTCTCAGGTTATTCCCAAACTGAGTTTGCTAATAAAATTCAGCTCTACATGCTCCTGCCCAACGGAATAATGATGCTTTCTCCAAGATCCCAAAGTCTCAAAGAAATTAATGACTGTAAAAATGGAAACCATGATTCCTGAAAGATGATGAGGGAAGACGAGAGATGACTGTGTTCCAGGTACTGCCACGATCCATCAGAGCTCTTCAGCTGATCCTCCTGCTTTCTCAAACAAGATTTAATAATCCAATCAGCACCACTGTGAACCACTAAGTAAGCTTTCAGAAAGTGTCAATCTTCATACCAAAAGACTTTGGTTAAACAGGAATGCCATGACCAGCAGCTAACCTAGCAGCAAGAGCAACAATTTGCCTCCTCCCCTACTCACACAATCCTTTGGCATCAGCAAAGACATTCTAGCATGTCTTTTCATACACTGATTCAACTCACTAGTCAGAAAGAAATTTCATGTATTTTACTGGCCTAGCTCCTTTCCAGGCTGGTGAGTTTAACTCTTAGGCAAAAAAGTGTGGTGAACATCAGAGAGTGAGCACAACTACTACTTCCTTCGAGACGAGTTCCTCGCATCTCACACAGCACCACGCCATCAGGCCAGGGGATGAAGCAAGTTTCAACAGCAGTGCTGTCTCTCCCCATCCCATGACACACAAGTTTTAAACTCCAACTCAAGAGACAAATACACTCACTCAAAACCAAAAGTTGCCTTTTAAAACTGAGTCTTCACTAGATTACTAGAAAATAAGTGAAAAATGTTTTTTAAATAGTATTAATAAATGTCAAGATTATATTTAGAATTACAATGTCAAATTAGTTATCCCCAAATTATCATTTATTCCTCTGGAAAATATGAAGATTAATTGCCTGTAGATTCCCAAAGATACCAAATACTAATAATATCACTACTAATGTACATTTACTTCAACTAAACTCTAAACAAGCCTCTGTTTTTGAGACGTGTCCATCAGTGCTCCAGGGAAACTGTTATAAGGTGTTGTGATCAGAATATTATTTTTCTATCAATATTGTAACAATTCTTGCCAATTACTTAGTGCCTAAGATCTCTGCATCTGTAAGTGAACTCACACTGATCTGATCAAAGTAAGATTCAGAGGGAGGCAAGCTTTGGAGTGGTTAAGGCTGTGAGAAGTAGTAACTTTTTCACTTAAGTAAATGCATTCAACATCTAATTCCTCTCCAGAACAATGCTGTGATGCATATCAGCTAAACCCATGACATCAGGTACCCCAGTCCCGACATAATCTCATTGTTGTTAGGAGGGACACATACAAATCTGCTCAAAACCCCAGTGACTGTGCTCCAACCTTCTAGTGCAGTTGTCCAAGCATTAGTTGCCTTTGGCTACTCCAGGACATTGTATTAGTCACATTCAGTGACACTGCTTCAAGGTATGCCAGTAATCACTAATTCATCCTGCTCTCAGCAACCAGGCTCTGATGCAGATAAATCTCCTAGAAATGTGCAGTCAATTGTTATTAGATTATTAGCAGATCCTCCCTGACCTTTGCTGTCTTGAAATTAAGCTGCTCAGGGACTGAAATAAGCATCTCATTTAGGTGCACAGTAGTAATTTCATTTTAAAGTATAATGCCTGGAAGCCATTTCTAAGTATTTTCCAAGGTATCTGAAACTCTTACTTAGTAGTTGACATTTCCAAATTACACCCCTCCTGAAGTATTCTACATGGGGTAAAATGGCATATAATTCAGCTTTTCATGCTCATAGCTATGTGGAATTTACCTTCCTTTATGCTGCAACTTCATGCACACATTATCCAATCCATCTTCTATGGGGCTGTTAAATGTTTTCCTCAAATGCCTACAACAACTATTTTGTCTACAACAAGCAGAAGTGTCCAAAATAAAAATCATTTAACAGTTGAAGCACACTAAGTTGTCTCTCATCTGTGCATATGCAGATTTGTCAGAAGTAGGAATTATTCACTCTTTTTTTACACACTTTAAATTTGCAGCAGGTAGCTAAAACCCTGTTCATCAGGGGTTTAGGACTTATTTAGTCTGAACACTGGATTCCTTATATTATGTTCACCTATGCAAGTAGAGAAGTTAGAGAAAAGCAGTTCTTTGACACTTACCTAATTTCCACTGAATTTCCACAGCAAAAAAAAAAATGTAAAAATTTCCCAACTCCTTGCAATAGACATTAGGGAAGGTGAGAGAGGAAAATAATTGCCTGCTTCACGTATAAAATGATGAAATATTATTAAGCACATTAAAAAAAACTTCACAAACTAAAAGAAGTGTGGAAAACTACCAGGGGTTTACTTGGGAGGACAACTTCTGAACTTAACTTGTTTCTAGCGAACAATGATGTAACTGCCTGCAAACATGACAGAGTTGAACAGTAAGAGAGTATAAATGGGTTGTGAGGACTTCATGATCAAGTTTACACTACACAGAACAATTCCCATCAGTTGTGGTCTTTTAGACCTATTACTCTCAGGGATAAGTTTACACTATTATCTTAATAATTTAATAATTTTACTCCAGTTAACACACTGATTTACCTTACCTGCAGGATGATCCTTCAGAGTCAAAATCCAACCATTTTTTTTCTATATATTGTAGGAAACCAAATAAAATACTTCATTTATGACATCCTTGAATTATACTGTCATTTTGTGTTTTCATTTTTTGTTGTCAATACTACAAACAGGTTTTGTTCCCCATTTCTCTTGCATAGAGAAAAGAAGACATGGAGGCTGTTTTCCTGATATATCTAAGTCTGGCTTACCCTTCAGCAGGTATGGTTAACTGAGCTTCACTGATCTTGGAGAGACCACAACAGTTTTCTTTACCTCTCATCATGTGGTATGTGATGCTGGTAACTCGTAACACGTAAAGGGATTGCATATTGCTTAACCAGAAAACGACAGTAACATGCCCAAGCTCTCTATTGAACAAACACATTACTCTTAAAGTCCTTCAACAGAAACAGCATCATAGCAGGGTAAAAGAGCGAAAAAAAAATACAAATATAAGGTTGGTTTTTATAGAATACCAAAACTGAGAACTACATAGATGTTACTTGAAGGAACATAAGGAAGGTAAACAAATATATGAAGCAAGAAGGACAAATTATATTTGTAGGTGTTGCATAACCAGCCTTCCTCTTCCAGAAACAACCACTATAACTATGAAAATTAATCTCAGCCACCTTGGCTCCCTTCTTCCCAGGAAGAGACATGATGGAGTGTCTTGGACAGCAGAATAGTTTCAAAGCCTGGACTTACATGAACCAGGGCCATCCCATCCAGACAAACTGGAACACAAATTGCACCCAGCCATCTGTACTCTCTACTCAGTAGCGATAGTCCCTGACACAAAAATGCAGCATCCTGTTGTTCATATTAGCAAGATCAGAAAGTAATTTGCCTTGTAGTCCAGACTAAAAGAGATCAAAGTGCTTTTTTGTTTTCATAATGAACTGGTCAGTAACTCCAAGTCAACTGTAACAACTGGCAGGGGTAGACGGCCAAAGGTTTCAACAGATATAAAACCTGGCAGAAGACTGACAGACATGTGGTACTGTCAAAGGGCAGACTGCAGGAAGAGAAAATAAAATCAGGATTGGTGGACCTGAGCTCTGGAAGAACAGTAAGAGAGCAGAATCAGATCATCTTTGCCTGACACACTTCCTAACTGAGATTTAGATGTACGCACAACAGGTGTGTGGTTAAATATATATGAATTAATAAAGATGCTGCCTGCTGTTTTAAGTGGCACTACAGCATCTGTCCCACCTCCTGCCCAAGGCTCGAGGCTGACCTAGAACCATTAAACACACTGAACTGTGGGAAGGAATGCTCAGTGTGCTTGGCAGGCATTTACAAGTATCTCTCTTGCCAATAAGTCAGTAAAATGTACTTGACACAAATAATTAAATATTTCTCCCTGATGCCTACGCAGTGTAAGTGTAATGCAGAGGTGCTAGCAAAGAGATGTTGCACTCACCAAAGGGCAACAAGTGGCAGGGCTTAAGTGTTCATAGTATTCTCATACTCAGCTACAGTGAAATACAAAAAGTTAGGAACTGCTCACGTCCAACAGGATAAATCCTATACATGAATCTCCAAGAACAAGACAGATAGTTCACGAAGCCTGTAAAGACAGCAAGGCTAAAGAGGCAGGAAACCATTTCCCTGTAACCTAGGGATCATTTCTTTATAATCACTAAACTAACAGTATTCAACCAAACCTAGTTTACTGCTCTAACAGAAAAAAAATAATCAGTAACCAAAATTGAAATTTTACAAATAATAGATTCATAGAAGTATTTCATTTGGAAAAGACCTTTCAGATCAAGTCCAGCTGCAGTGATCCTGCACAAAACTCAAAAGTATCCATCTTGAAAGGTTATCCAGTCATGCCAAAACTGCAATTCTTCTGGATCCTCCCACTTGTTGCCACTTTTACTTGTTTCTGTACAGAGCAAATATATGACCTGTACACATGGAATAAAGAATGGTTTAATCCAAATGCCTACCACAGTTCAAAGAAACCACTCATAAAACAGAAGTTTATATTCGCTTTTGAGATTAGCAATCCCAGAAGTCAGTGTCCAGCCTGTAGTTTTGGATTCTATTTTCCAAAAAATGTAATGAACAAAGAAGATGTGCACCACAAAACATTAAGAAAAGTCCATCTGTTATCTCTGAACTTCCATGGTTTGTATTAATTGGCCAATACCAGGACTTGAGATTGTTTTTCCTATGAGAACCTAAAAAAAAAAAGGTATGAACCCCTACCACCTATTGCAGAATTAAACTTTTGTCTTCCCAGATACCATAGTTAATTTGTAAACATGCCTCATTCAAACTATGTAGGAACCAAGTCATCACTATGCACACATACTTCTCAGCTAACCTATAAAAACGCTGTCCCTCAAAGTACTTTAATAAGCTTCCACCCTTAGATAATCTACCCAGGGAAAGAGAAAAAGTGTACACAGGAAGAAGATTTTCTTTCCTGTTGCAGAAGCAGCAGCGAAAGGAAGCTTTTTACCAACTTGAGACAGAGAAACTTTATTTATTTTGTTGGTAAGTTTAGCATAGTATAACTTGTATCAGCGCAGTATTGTCCTATCACTGCATCATCATACTCTGAACAACCTAGTCCTCAGAACATAATAGGGCCTAAAATGCATTGATAGTATTGCAGACAAGCAAGATTTAAATATGCATGAGGTAAATCAAGCGGAGTGGTCATTTACTGGACCTATTGGAAACAACAATCAGCGACACAGATCTCTTGCAGGTTTTGAGGCTTTTTTAAATTGAGCAAGTTTGATAAAACTTCACATAAAAATTATATGTATTCTTCCCTTGCATTAATTTTGAAACTTGGAAAGGATACGAAAAACTAGTATTGGTAATTACATGCCAACAGATTGACACAGTTTTATTTGAACGAAAAAAATAGATCATTTAAAATGGCACAAACAGCAGGTCTGAGATGGATTAGTGGTAAGCAATCCTCTCAATACTTCCACATAACAGCTGATGAAATTGTTTACAACAGTACAGAAGTTGTCCTCTATTTTCCTAAGAAACACACACTGCAATTTAGTTTCTAACTATCCCACAAGACCAGGCATCTTATTACCCCCACTAGAGCTGCCACTAATTTAACATATTATAAGGAGATCCTTCGCAAATTTTTTCTTTCTTCTGGTGAAGGGACCACCATGTTGAGCTATTTTAAGAACAGGTCTGCACTAACAAGCAAACAAAAAAAGATGCCAAACTTTGTAGAAGTGGACATAAACATACCGTATCTGCCTGAGAATAGAACACGCTCTATCTCTGCTTCCAGCCTACCTACAGGACCCAGCTGGTGGGAGTGTAACATATTTATGATTCCAGAATGTATTATATTTGGAAAATACCAGCAGAGCTACAGTGCAGGTATTCTGAGCTGTTTTCTAAGTGAATTTCGTCCTTTTGGGATTTATTTTGATGGAGTAAAATCTCAGCAGTCTGCATTTGTTCATTGCTGGCCAAGCTGTGTTGATTCAACAAAATACCAACAGTGATTTCTTTTTATGCTAATTTTTATTTTTTTTACCATAACATTGCTGTAGACCATCAAGATGGGGGTCCTGTGAGTCTCAGAAAAGCCTTCAGCAAACAGCATTGCCTTTGCAGTTTTCTTCCTCAGAAAGTAGTGTAGTTTTTAAAGACAAGTAAGGCACCAAGGTACAACCTTTTGAGTGATTAAATGGCTCTTCACAAGTCCAATAACCAACTGCAACAATTTCCTGTAGGTTTGCTCAATCATTTGTGGTGCAGGTGTAACAGCAGTTCTCAGTCCGTAAGTCTACGTTATTTATCACTGCTGTCCTTTGTTCCTAAAAGATCTAAAAAGATGAGGAATTTCTGCAATCTCACTGGTACATCCTGTGATACACTCTTTGAAATACAGAAAGAAAATTATTTATCATTCTTGTTCTTTTTTCCCCTAAATCAACATTAAGACTTTTCCACCTATTTCTAGTTATAAGCCTGTAACATTGTATTAATTTCTCTTCATTGAAATGTCTTTTAAAATAAAAAACTCACTGTTTCCCTCCATTTTCTAGCTATAGGTATTTTCCTTCATGTTCTTCCCTTACTCTTTCTGAAGGAACTCCCGACTTACTGTATATATCTTCTTTCCAGACAATTTCAAATATAGTTTCCCTCAGTTCTAGGAAATTAGTCCTTTTGATTGGACTTGTGATCTGTTTTCCTACACTAAATATAATCAGGTCAGAATTACTGCCCCCTAGACAACCATCAGATTCTAGTCCAGTGGTTATTTCATCTTTATCCACCAAAATGAAACCTAGAATTGACTTATATACTCAATGCAATACCTTTTTGCTTTAGCAAATTATCCTCTATTTTCTAGCAACAATAGCTTGTTTTATGTCCAGCTGCACAGATCTTATACTAAATGTCTCTTCAATTGAAGTTCCCCCATAATACTACCATTTTATTAACTGTGAATTACAGAGGTACTTAAGGTAACTTTTCTTTTCCCTAGTATCATCTGATGGTTAGTAACAGATCCCTCCAGCAGTGTATCGATCCACATGCATTCAAAACCTCATGGTTATATTCTCAGCAACACTAAGAAAGGTAATGAAGTCCTTAAAACACAGAGTGCTACCGACTTGTTATTTTCTCTATCCTTCATACTGTGAGTCTAAATCAGTTCAAACGATTCTGTCAGCTGTATAAAACTTATCTCACCTTTTGCTTGTTCTTTAGGATATCCACCATTATTGAAAAAGCAACCAAAAGATATATTCTCCATATTAAATGGAGCTTCACTGCAATTGTTTTAGATGCACCAACTTGCAGTCTGTATGTATTTCCCTTCCTTAACCAACTTCTTATGAAAACGCTAATTGAAAACTTTCCTGACTATTTGTATGATGTTTTCAATGAAGACCCTTAACTACCTTCTTTAAGACACACAACACCTTGTTTCTGCAGCTTCCTTGACTACAGATGCAGTGTAGAGTTCCACAAAAACAGACTTTCAGCTTTATCTCCACAGGAGTACCTGCTGACTAACTTCCAGCACTTTCTGGAGTCACAAAAGAGGGAATGCACAAAGACCTCCAAACAATATCCAACACTCACAGGATGTTTGAGGTGGGGTGTATAAGGAAAAGACAAAGCATACATTTGTCTTCCTGGAACAATCCTTTTGGGAACTATTATGAATATGTACAGTTTGACTTCATTAAGCATCAGTGACAAAAGATCAGTAATGGTTTCTTCCTAATTCAAACAGATCATGCTCATTTAAAAGAACAGATAGCTCAAAATCAAGTTATAATACAAAAATTCAGTAAAAGGCATAGGTTTTGTGATAAATTAGTCTCCCCTATATTTAAACTGAATGTTACAATGCAAATAAATAAATCCTAAGTTCTATACAAAACGAAGTTATATGGTATTATTTAAAAGTTAAATACTGCTTAACATCAATTATTTTGAAATCTTAATTCTTGTAAACTACTGTTACAGATTTTATAAACGTTCAAAATACAGTTGTCTCCAGTTTTGATAACAAAATATCTAGCTTAAGTTTCAGCTTTTATCTCCCTGACTGTAGTGTTCCCTGAAAGGAAGTTGGCTATTGTCCATCTTAACTCATGTAGCATTTTGTTGCTTATGCTTAATGTAATTGCAAACATGACGTGCATTCATAATTAAGCCCAAAGGGTAAGCCAAGAGCCTGAGATGTGCTGGAAAATGCTAAAAGAAGAGTGTTTAATCTCTTCAAGAGCAAGAAGTGGAAATACACTACTAATGAAAATAAACCAATAAAAATATCTATTACAGTTCAAACATGCTGTAACATCATTTTCAATGACATTGAAAAGTATATAGCCACTTTACTAATGAAATTAAATTATACTAGTTATAACAGACATGAGTCTGCAAAGCCTACTTAATGAGTCTAAATCTAATCAGGGGAACCTGTGATAGTCTGATCCTGTCTGGAGAGACCTGAAAAGCTGGAAGGCTGCTACACTGCAATAAATTTTGAAAACTCTGCAACACCACTTCTGATACCTGACCCTTCCACTTCCTTCACTCACACTGCTGGAAATGTAGTATCTTCTATTACCCCATGCAGCTTTTCTAAAAAAATTCCTAAACACTTGAATAACTGTGGATGCATCCATGCAGACCTCCTTTGACACTCTGAGCTTGTTGCAGACAAATTACATAGCAGCCTTCATAGCTCTGGGCTGTAAGGAAAGGGGAACTAAGATAGAGTTTGCACATGACTGATGAAAGGGCAGTACACCTTTGTCTGGAAATTACTGATGTCAGCATCCCAAAAAGTAACATGGAGAAATAACCATAAAAACCAATGCCCAAAAGTAAAATGAGGAAACAACCAAAAAGCACAGAAAGCTGGATGTGAGACTAAATCATTCCAAGTAGTGTGAGATTCAGAGACTCATGTAATGGTCAGGCCAAGAGACTGCTGACATCTCCTGGCATGGTAGGTCAATTTTGTGAGGGGAAAGAGGGAAGATCCTCCAAAGACCTGGAAGAACATTAGCTAATAAGACTGATAGCTGTGCAGAAGCACTGAAGTCCTTTTCCTCGTTGTTGGATCAGGGACAAAACTCCATGTTGGTCCCTGACTTGGACCATGGTCAGTGGTCAAAGCTCAACACAGGTAGGCTCCATCAGCCACCCACTGATGGTATGGATAAGCAGGGGCAAGACCCCTCCGGATGGCCACAGTGCGGGCAGCAGTGAGTAGGCAAGTGGACTAGGTCTTAGGAAGTGTTATTATTTGTTACTGCTTTATGTATCTTTTTCTCTAGGTTTACTAACTTCAGGTACGTTAATCAGCTGATAAAACCAATATTTCAATTAAGCAAGGGTTTGTCTATTTTCCTGGCCGTGACGGAGCTCTGGGCACAGCGTGCGGGCAGGAGGCACTGGAGGTATCGAAAGCTCCAAATCGATCCCTGCGTGCCAGTGCCACATCTGCCCTCTGACCAAACGAGAGAGCACACAGGCAGTTTGAGGCAGCCCCTGCAATGAATAAATACCCTCGTTACTAACTCAGTAGGAAGCAGCTTAACTGCTGCTTCATACTTCACCCCCACTGCACAGAAGACCACGATATCCATCGTGTATTAATTTTACAAAGACAATGTGATGCTCACATAGATGCACATGGCCACTTTTAGGACACAGCATGTTATATTTATTCTCTTCTCAGAGGACATAAATAAGCAAGAGAAACTGTGCTAACAGGCACCAACAATTATGAATAATTAAAAAGGAGAACAAAACAAAACTAAACTTCTTTTTATCTGCCTAACTGAAGAAATAAAAAAATAAACCACAGCACCACAGAAGAAAATCCCTAGATTTCACACAGAGCAATGGGAGACTGATTGCCAGCAAGACAATGTATGCTTATGTACCACAGCTTAATAGGGAAAGTCAAGCTTATTCTTCAAATTTACCAAGATGAGGAATACTAGGATGGTAGCAACTGCAGTGGGAAAAAAAAACCAAACATACAATGTCTTCAACATTCGGTGTCCCAGAGGATACAGAATAAACTGGAGCAGCTTATGGTATTATGAACTTATAAATCCATTTTGGTAAAAATAACAAAAGAAAAGCCTGGCCTTATGAATTTTGAACAAGTCACATTAGTGCAATGGTATAAGTATAATCAGCATTATGCTGGATTTTACTGATCATTCTCATCCATACCTAAAGAAACAAAAAAAAATGGAAGTAGATTAATTTTGATGGGGGACAGATTCTGAGGAAGAATCTAATAAAACCACAATACACAGAGGAAAGACTAGACAGCAACTGGTATCAGTCTATCCAGGCAATAATAAGAGACTGTAATATGTGGACAAATTCCCTTTTCCCATAACATGTTTCATTTTTTCTCCTTTCTATAGCTCCAGGACCACAAAATCTACACTTTAGAGCTAACATAAAGGACTTAAGAGCTGTTGAGACTGAAACATAGAAACTGGAAAACTGAAAACAAGACTAACCCAGCCTTACAGTTCTCACACAAGAGCACAATTTTTTATATAGCGAAAATGGAGAACTCCAAGAAGCACTGGAGCTGGATAAGACAGTCAGAATTAGTTTTTCAGAAAATTGGAAAATTTTTGCTATTTAAGTATAACATTTTAATTCTAATGCTGGTTACAGCGTTTTGAAAATGAATGCTAAATAGTTCAGCAGTTCATGTAAACTAATCAAAAAAATTAATTAGAGACCAATATTGAAACACTGTCAAAAAAGGGACAAACAAAATAAAGCTAAAACTACCAAACACAGCAGAGCAAAAGAGCAGCAACAGGCCTGATTACATGGGGACTGCATTAACTAAAGCACTAAGTTGCTTTAAGACCAGCAGGAAACATGACAAAAGCCACGGCCTTCCTGAAGCTCCAAACCCTCCCAGCATATTTTTCTTTTTTTTTTTTCTTCTTTTTTTTTTTTTTTTTAAATAAAAACATTTGTATAAAACTTCCAGAAGAATATTCCAATGTCATTATGTACACTGTATTTGGGGAAAGTTATGTTCTCACTTGCTAAACCCGACTGCGCAAACCTTAAGCTCAGAACAATGCACTTGTGACCAGGAGTACTAAACTTTATGTTTTGGTAGTACAGGGAGAAGTCTCATCCGACCCATGTTGGTTACCCCATCACTGGTTATTTTTACATTACAAAGTTTAGAAGATTTTTGTTTATTATGGAAAATCAGACACTGACAAGGCCTCTTTTAAAAAAAAACAAGACACCCCAAACAAAAACAAAACAGGGAAAAAATATTGACATCTTACAACACACAGTTTTAGCAAGACTAGAGATAAATATGGAGGGTACTGTCAAACCTACAATTCACTGTCCAGTCTGCAGTCTCCACTCTGTGCCTGCTTACCACAGCAAAAATCAACAGACATCCCATGTTAAGAATTTAATAACATAAATAAATGTAAGAGGACTGCAAGAATACGAGTGCAAAAGGGCAATAGGAAAGATAAATATGACATCTCTGTGCATCTTCCTCCTCAGAAACAATGCCAGGCAGTAGCTGTGGGCCTTCACACAAGAAATGTGACAGCTAGCAAAAATGGAAATATTACAGTTTCATGTAAGTACTGATTGCCTCCTCAGCTTAGGCAGTTGAAAGGTTGTGTGAGAAACAGAAAACTAAGGTTCTGTTTCTATTTTCTTTTTTCCAGAGCATAGAGAACAAGCATACTAAACAATTGTCAGTACAAAACTTTGAAATAAATCAATTAGAAGACACTATATCTTATGCAAATAAATATCACAGCATTTTGCATTCATATGTTAACCTAAGGATTAAGAGAACAACCCAGTTATTCACCCAATCTACTCACTTAAGAATTCATCCACCAGAGAGATTAACATGCCTTATGGTTGCAGAACATGAGACAGCTTTGTCTCCGTCCCTGCATTAGTCCCATTAATAAATGCAGTCTTAGCATGTATTAGCATCTCTTAACTGTCACCTGTGAAAACTGAGGTAATGAAAGCGTCCACTTTTCCCATATACCATACAGTAAGTACAATAAAGAAAACCAACTCAAGTCATTTATTTTTAGCAAACTAATCATTATAAAAACGTTGTTCATTTTTCTTTACAAGACTAAATAAAATAAGTGAGAGACAATTTAAGATACACTATTTAAAGTGTAACTGTATAATGAGCAGCCTGTAACCACCTAAAAAACCCCACATCCTTCTGTAGCAAGCAAAAGCACTTTCTCATTTGCTGGAAACACTAAAGAATGGGCCAACTGAAAGACAGCTTGCCATCCCATATTACAGTGTGACTCACAAGCAACTGGGGATGAAGAACCAACGCTGGGATTACCATCTCCCATTCCATCCCCTGCCTGCTCCTGCTCCCCAGGAGTGGCCGGGCAGAGAAGGGGCATTATCCACACTTGCTCTTTAGTGAGAGGCGAACACGCACATCTCCAGCCCATCACTGAGAGGCCACTGTGCGAAGAGCACTGCTGTCACCTTTGCTTTAGCACCACTCTCAGCCACAGGGAACTACAGTGGTGCTGTGAGGGAGCACTGCTGTGCCGGGCCACAACCACCACCCTCCAGACACCCAAAGCCAGAGGAAGAGGGGTTGCAGAAGGGGAAATGAACGCAACACTTAACAAGCATCAATCCAGACTGCTTCTCTTTGGTCACGCCACCTTATTTATAAATTATGCTCATAAATACAGGCACTGTTTAGCAGGGTCTGTATAAGCAGCATTCTACAGAACTCCAGGTAACTGTTGACTTAACGTCACTTCTGACTCACAAGCTCAAATGGCATATATGCATGTCAAATTCAGCATAACTTCTCACACTTAACGTAAACCAGAAGGCTCAGTCTAGATAAGGGTTATAAGAGAAATCTAATCTGCATGCCATCTTTTTTCCTCTATACAGAAAGATAGGTGTGTCAGAGTACGAGAGGGCAGAAAAGTTTGCCCATAACACCCCAAAGTATTGCTGTGGAGAAGCGATTAAGACACAACAGAGTTATCACCTTCAAAACTAACCTCAGTGAAGGTATGTTAAAAAATGAAGTCTGACACAGCCATAGCAATTTCTCTATCAAGGAGACCTGAAGAACCTTTCCATTGTTGCAAAGTGCACCTGCATGAGAAAACATATTTTTTAAAAATGATTTAGAAACAACACCGCGACTGTTTCATGTCTTCAACGATGCTATGCAACAAGTCAATCCAATTTTCATGGCATTCATGTCCAAAAACGTAATTCTTTATTATGAGTTTGCCTTTTGATATTCTGTCATAACAGCTTTAGACAGAGCACCACAGCACAGCACAAATCCTCACAATAGGATCATGCTTCAGGCATTTTATTCTCAAAGATTATTTGCTAAAGCTGTACTCATGCCTGTATAATTTATTTTTTTTGCACAAGTAGAATATATAAGCAGCATAACTTTTCAGTAAAATACACATCTGATCTACAGACTCAACTGCAACTTGTCTTAATCCTGAATAAACACACCAAGTAAGTCAACTAAAAAGAGCAGCAAACTGCAGTTTGTAAGCCCTTACACAGCCAATGACACCAGTGGACAGTTCATCACATCATGTATCTTAGGAGGCGTTCTCTAAGTACGTAGCCATACAGCAGATTTAGATACTGCAGACACCTGTGGAGGAAGTTTGTCTTTACAGTATCTGTAACATATGCAGGTATGTATCAGGCTCTTCCTGTTGCTCTACAAATACAGCAAAAGCAACTATTTTTCCCTTTGATCCCCTCTCATCAACAGGCTATAATGACTATCAGTAAGCCTCAACTGGGTACCAAATCAACTTTAATGTTCACTGTTTACTGTTTCTGGCCTTCTTGTTTGTGTGCACATTTTTTATACGGGTGATTTCAGGAGTGACACGTTCAGACTCTCAGATTGGGATATAAACCTCAAAACCTTCAGGTGAAACAGTGACTAAGAAGACTTATTCAAGTGGAACACCACTGTTTGGTACACTAATACACTTTACAGGGTGACTGAAACTAGTTTCCATTACAAAAGGCTAGGATTATGAAAAAGGGCTGCTTTCTACATATCAGGAATGACAGTCCTTTTTCAATTAAGTCTTTGATATACCCTGACCTCCTGTGAAGCATACTCTCATAATCAGAAGTAACTCCAGCTTAGCTGGTTCTACAGAGTCTTGGACAAGGCTGCTATCTCACTGAACGCCCACTGAAAGGATGCTGCTGATCTTTTTGCTTTCTTAGTTATTCCATATACACAGAAAGGCCACCTGAAGGGTTTGATCCTGGACAAGTAGGACTGCCTTCCACAAATGGCATTTGTGACAAGCATGTCCAAGTCCCTGGTTCCACAGAGGAAAGCTGGAGGAACAGCAGAGACAGCTGAATTTTGTGACTCAGAACAAAAAAAAACCCAAGCGCTGGGTACAACATCAGGAAGGGACTTAAGACAGACACAGAAAGAGACTGCTCCCAGGGATAAGGGGACAGAGGACAAGGGAAAAGAGAAAGAAATCTCTGCTCCAGAAGAAGGTTCCCAAGATATGTTGAAAAATTTGGCAAGCCTATGAGACCTACCAAAATCCAGTATATTAAATATGGATTATTGCACTTCTAGAATTCTAATCTGTCCTGGTTATAGTAGCCAGAATCAGTTTGTCACTGGGTGGATGTGTATTCTAAACCCTCTATGTCATTTTTCTCATGAACTGCTCACAGTGGCCCATTTGCAGGAGCTGCATAAGGCACACCCAACCCCTCAAGCTACTAGCTGGGTGTTTAGGAACTTCTGTGGGATAAGGAAGGTTTTCCTGCCTCCACACCCACCTGAGGGGTCATGTCTGCTAATGGGCCATCATGGATGTCAAAAATATGCCATTGTTCACCTCACAGAGTCAATCACCCATTGCAAAACTCTCCACCCTGGGGGAGGGACTGGGCTTTCGCATCAGAGCCCAAGTGGATATAAGCTTAGAGTTTTGGGAGTGGGAGCTCTCTTCAGATCCAGAGGAGGACCAGAGCCTCAACCGGACTTAGACTGCCACCGGACTGCAACCATCATTTTCACCAGCAGGTTTCTTCCTTTCTTCTTACTTTGAACTCAGGGGGGCCACGTGGTGTTCAGCACAGGGGTTGGTGAGCTTCATTCTGCTCCTGCCCTGCTGTGCTGGGCTGTACATCTGGTTTTTGTGGCATAAACTAATTTTTCCTTGTGTATCAGTGTATTTTGTGATCTTTTATTAAATGGTTATTCTGACTTGCAAACCCCTTCTGAGTTGGATTCATTTCTCCTGCTGGTTTAACTCTAAACCAGCACAAAATCCCTTGAGATAAAATAAGAGATCTTGCACCACCGTGTCAGTTGATGTACAATTGAATCCACAGAAAACTGTAATCATGTGCTGCTGCATGCCCTGAGCTTTAACACAGTCAATATTCTTCAAGGATGAGCTCCTCAATAGAAAAGCTGTCCCATCAGTCTGGGAAGGCAAGAACAGCACATCTCTGCAAACACTGAATAGACCGTACAGTACCTGCAAGGGAGATCAGGTTGATCTTGAAAATAGGAAGGTCCACACTGAAACCACCTCATCTATTTCCTGAGGGCAAGATAACATGACCTGAAGGCAAAGCCTGGAACTGAGTGTCAAAGAGGTGAGGGGTTGTCGCTTTTCTAAAGCTGGAAGGCAGATCCAAAGAATCATAAAATGAGGCCTTACAGCTCAGGAACTAACTTGTGACACAGATTTTGGAGCCACAGAAACCACAGTTGTCATTACAAACTTCCTAATTTACAGAAAGAGTCATTAACTTTGTACATTCATCATGAAACAGGAGAAATACCTACAACATTTTCTGGAAGGCATTTGAAATCTCCTAAGATAAGCCTGCCCTTTACCAAATAGAGATACAAGACTAATGCCCCAGGTATTAAGTCTGAAACTGATGGTGATCCGACAAAGAGTTTACAACTCAAAGCTCTACGTGTTTTGTGTAATCTGCATATACTCCAGTCTCATCTCTCTCTTTCTCCCTTTCAAAGGGAGTTTTTCTGTTTAGTTCAGACCCTGTAATTTTATTTCGTCCTCCACTGAGTCCCCTTCAGCCCATCATTCCATTCAGGAAACCATCTACACACACTGCTCAACTTAAGAGTAGCTTCAGTTGTTTCCAGGACCTGCTCAGAAAAGCACACTCCATAATGGGCAAAACCCTGGCACACAGTGGTCTCTCCCATGCGCTGTTTTCTAGTACCCCACTAGCACCCATAACCTCCATTCAACACGCTCCACATAAATGCTCAGTCCTGCCACCAGGGCGCTGGACCCCAATATGCACAGACTTAAGGAGAGAGTCCACACACAACAGAACGAACTTTTGCACAATATCTTCTTAATTCCTCTAGCAAATTTACAAACCAAATCTAGGCAAATCCTCAGTAGGTCTACATTGACCTACTTCCATCAACATCAATGAAGCTATGAAAATTGAAGTCAGCAGAGGATCTTGCATCAGAAAACTACATGTCATCCTTCTCAAAGTCTTACACTGCAATCCACATGAAACAAATCATCTTTGCATACCCCAAATGCTAAACATCTGTTTTCCCTTGCTCTTCATTGTACTCTAAAAGACAATTGAAATCTCACTTTGCAGATGTTTAGGCAGGAAGACAGACTCTCAGGGGTTCTATTTTGATTCTCACTCCAAGCTTTAAACGCTTAAACAAACCTATCAAAATCCCTTGTTGCCTCACAATCTAAGCACAGAACACCTGGACACGTAGGAATTTTCACAACTTCTTCTCCCACTGATCAAAGAATAAGATGATTAAAGAAAACATTCAAAGGTTTTAGCTGTATTTTGATAAAACAGACATGAGCAGTTTGGACTCCTGGCCACAGCTTCTTTGAATATTAAGAACTACATCAGGCAAGGAATTTGAGAAGTAATTCCACACTAAAGCCTAAGAGGTTGTGCTTCACTCATAGCACAGAAGGAAAAAAACCCCTAACTTTTCATATTAAAAAAAGCAGATCTAGAGTTAAGCTAAGTCTAAGAAGACACAAACATATGGGGCTGAATTATCAATCACTTTCACAGAATATTGGAGGACACAAAATCAAATGTTTCAGTTTTATTCTACAGATTTCTTACTTTCTACAACAAATCTCTTCTTTTTAGAGGAATGCTCAAAGGCAGACTCGTTACTAAGATTTTGATTTATAACAGACATCTCATGTTTTACACTGCACTAAAAACTAGTATAGTCACAGATCTAATGATAGGACAATTATCAATAATCTTTTCCCTTTTTTTCAGTCATACCACACTGTTTCACAGTTAGTATTCCCTCCTTTTAAAGTATGTCATGGGTCTCTGTAGCTGAATTTTAGTAGAAGGGGGGGCTTCCAGGATGGTTTCTGTTAGAAGCTGCTAGAAGCTTCTCCTGTCCTGTGGAGCCAATGACAGCCAGGTCCAGGAGGGACTTCCTGCTGGTGGACAGAGTTGAGCCAATTAAGAATCATAGTCACGCCTCTGTGATAACATGTTTAAGAATTCAGGAGTGTTGCACAGTTGAAAAAAAAAAATCCAGTCATGAGATAACAACGCAGAGACCAAGGTCGGAGCAGGAGGAGGCAAAGGAGGGACCCCACACTGGAGCAGGGTGGGGGGGAAGGACTGAAAGGTATTTCCCCCCCTCTCCTTGAAGCCTGTGAAGATCTTTCGGGGTGCGGAGACCCCCCTGCAGCCCCTGGAGGAGCAGGGGGATGCCTGAAGATGCTGTTGCCCTGTGGGAGGCCCAGGATGGAGCAAGATCCTGGAAGAGACTTGC